>CM069451.1:28367405-28967405 GCA_035610835.1 Ophiura sarsii | reverse complement strand
AAGGTTATTGGACAAGACGTGAAACCGTCGTTGCTTAGAATCTCACTGGACCACATTATTGCCCTTGAGCAGAAGTGATAGATTCTAGATTTATAATGAGTAAAAACGCCCAGTAGCTAGGAATAGGATCCTCAGATATGAACAAAGCACTTTAATCTGACTGTGTCCTCTCAACCACACTGTTATATCCTAGACGGCTTTTTCTAATCAGTTATATCGCTGACATTGGCTCATTGAGTCGCACGCATACACATTTTAACCCCTGATGGATTTCCACAGAACCTATTTCTTCTTCAATCATTCACTCTTTTACACGTTAGTTCGCGTACATTGCATCTCGTTTAATGTCATCTGAATGTGTAAATAAATTTTTAATTTCCCGATGTTTTCATCTTCTTAGTGTTACTATCCCAATGACATGGGCTAAAACGCGCTGAATAATCTATTAATCAGATTCCTGGCCGACTTTCGCCGTCGTCTACGCTTTCCGGCCATGTTGTCATTGCGCAAACAATGATTGCTTTCCAGGTCTGTGTCACACATTCCGGGTCAACATCCTTTTGATTTTCACTGCCGAGGCTGGGTTTAGTCTTCCGACTGGTTGATTCGTTTTTCTTTTGAATTCAGTGAGAGCTTTACGTGCTGGGGTTTCTTCTGGTTTAATCTGTCTGTATGGATGTCATAGCTAATTTAGGCTTCTTCTTGTGATAGTTTTACTCCACTGTTCACAATTTGTGTTTTGTACAGATCGACATTTGTCATTGTGTTTAGTTTGGTAGTGTTTAGTGCAAGCGCACCTTTATCAAAACACAGTACGTGTCCTTTCTAAAAGAGCGAGGTATCCATGATAATTGTTGACTTATGTTTCGAAATATTTCTTTTAGATATTTTAAAATTACTTTGGGTTAAAATTCAGCGTGTTCTTAGAATAATAATGATTTAAATATAATATCAGAATGTTTTATTGACTTAATGGAATTTGTTTCCAGATTTGACGGAAAATGTCAGAAATACAGATAATTGAATGATGAATATAATATCAACCAGTCGACTTGCGAGATACTTGAAATGGGCTGTTTTGATATTATCACAGGGAACAAAATTACACAAAACACTTGAATAGGACATTTCAAGTGATGTTAATAAATAGCTAGGCTCTACGAATATTTGATGACAATACGTTTTTGATTTGGCAATCATGTCTCGGGAAACTTGGATTGCATTTGTAGTGATACGCATCAAACCGGGTGGTTAAAAAAAAAGTTGACCTAAGTTCAAAGTAATTTTTTCAACCACATTTAAAGTTTCAGAGAATTTGTGTTTATTTCGTCTTAATCAGCAGTAAGTTTTGAAATTATCCTGAAAAGATGGCACGTTTAGCTTGTTTGGTTCTTCAGATATGGTTTATCACAAAAAACAAGTACAAAACTAACTTGTCCACGGGAGCGTCATTTATTTTTTGTCTTAAACAATACAGCATGCTCTAGTCTCAGAATTTAAAAGCCCGCCCTGACAAAGTATCCCTATCTCTATGCTTATGTGCGATTTACATTCAACAAACAAACGTAGATACGTATAGGTAGGTAATGTCAAGCACCAGACAGATGTTTCAGATGTCTCCTTTTTCTTTTGTTCCTATTTTTACAATTTGTGACCAATCGTGTGTACATGTAAGTCCACTTTGTGCATTCCATCTCTACTAAAGGACGCTCCCGTGGCCAAGGCAGTTTTGTGCATGCTTTCTGTAATGAACCATATCTGAAGAACCAACCAAGATAAATGTACAATTTAATCAGGGTAATTTCAAAACTTACTGCTGATCAAGACTAAGTAAACAGAAATTGTCTGAAACTTTAAATGTGGTTGAATAATTACCTTGCACTTGAGTCAACTTTTTTTTGAACCACCCGGTATTCGAACCGTCTTCCTTCCTTATTTTAACTGCGTGTCTGAGACACCATTACCAGACCTTCTCTTCATGTTCGTAATTTAAGTGTCGAATCTAATGTTCACTTTTCACCTTTTAGAATTTGTCTAGGGTATTCGTGATTCTACGTGTCATCATCAATATGCAACAAGTCAGACTGTATCAGCGTGTTGGAAGAAATTGATGTATACAAAATCGAACTAATATATAACACAAAATGACAAGTATATAATATGTGTAACTGTAGGCTACATTATTGCAATGGAAACGAATGGACCAATGTATACTCGATTGCACTGAAGTGGTTTTAAAAAAAAATAGCCGTACGCTCGTGTTAAGATATTTATTGTTTAGGCATCATTTAAACGTGAACGTTCCGTTTGTTGACCATGTTTTGATGGAAAACTCATCATTCGCCCTTTTTATGCCTTTCAGTTACAATCAATCTATTGAGTCATTGAATTATCACCCTTTGTACACTATAGACACTTATATATTTAAACTGATGTAATAAACACATCTCATCCTAAACAATGTTTCAAAAATGTCAAATTTCATCATCACATTTGGAATCACCAAGAAATGCATGAAAATAACTAAAAGCCTTGTCTATTATTGGTTCAGTAATTCTTGAGATAAAACTAATAGACGCCTGGAAGTGTTAAAACATTTTTACGTAATACTATAGGACACTGCATTTACACAAATTTGAAGACAATGCCTAATTAAATGACTTTGTGTGTAACATTAGGATACACATATCTACCTTTGAGAAAATTGATTGTTCCGACAAACCTATTTCTACAACACCTCGAGGAGAGAGGTTTTAATGTAGTTTGACTGAAGTTAAAATTGTTCTTATATCAATATTATTTTCACTTTTTTTCTCACTTTTTGGTTAAAATTTCAAAAAATATTAGATAAGGTTAAAAAAATAAATCGTCCCTAAGTTAGTGTCTTTACATCAACATCAAGCCATTTGGGCATTTTTTACTCAAAATTATTTTTGTTAGATTTGTTCAAAACAATTTGGGTCAAAAAAGTGAATTTTGTAATTTTTGTCAAAAAAACAAAATTTTTGGTCAAAATTGACACAAAATTTGGATTATTTGATCCATTTCCTTTCCAAAAATGTATATTTTTATATGCATTTGATTAATAGTTCAATAATTACAGCACTCACAAAATTCAAAAACTCAAATCAAAAACTCAAAAAAGGTCTGTCGTAATAAAATATGGATATTTGCGTTGCTCAGCTTTTCCCTCAATTTAACCAAATGTTTATCTTTTGAATTGAGGTAAGAGTCGTTGACAATTCAGAGATTTATTTAATGGTGGATATGATTCAATAAAAGAAGTTGTTCTATTTAAGTTACGCAATATAATTGGATTTACCATCGCACTAGTATCAATATCAAAGCCGATGCTATTTCAACTAATATAATAGACCATACATTATACAAACAAACTTTATCCTGGCAATTTTACTTTAGATAATTGCATCGACGATTCTCTATCCTGTTCTGTAATATCGAATTTACAAAATCATTAAACATTAAATATTCTGTGTAACAAGTTAAACAACCTTGATTACTGAGTAATACGAACAGATATACTGTCCTCGTTATTTTCATGTCCATGTGTACTGACCGTCAACAGTGAAAGATAAAACGTTAACACTATAACATTGATAGGCGGAGATGGAAACTGTTTCAAGTATTGGTAAATAATTGATAAGTAACCAGTGAGTGACCATTATGATCTGAATACTTTAAGTAATGATCAACCTTTATACAATAAAGGCAATCAACGTCAATCAAAGTAATTGATATATTATGATCTACCATTTTTAGTCACGATTATCATAAAACGTTAGCAGTATTTCAGTAGAGAACTTGAGTCGTGTAGACAATGGCTGATTGAAAACAAAGCGTCCTTACACCTTTTCAAAACAGAGTCTATTCTTTTTGGATCTAAAATCAGTTTAAAGTTTCTTGTGATGGAAAAATTATAAATCCTACCAACTCTGTCAAAAGCCTTGGGATTACTCTCGATGAAAATCTCAGTAGTGAAACTGTTGCAAAATCAGTTGTCAAAAAACTTGTGGTAGATTAAGTTTCTTATACAGACAAGGTCATTTTTGAATGAAAGATCTCGTAAGACCCTTAGCACTGCCCTTATACAATGTCATTTTAATTATTGTTCATGGTTTTCTTCACTTTCTGCAACGTTGACAAATAAGCAGCAAGTTGTGCAAAATAAGTTGATTCGCTTCATTTTGAAGCTTGAGCCCAGGAAAAACATTGGTGATGAAGATTAAAGAAGCTGGGAATGTTGAAAGTTGAAGACCGAGTTAAACTCTATAATGAAATAGCACCAGAGTACCTGAATTCTGATTTTATTAACGGTGCAATCATTTTTCTTTACTGGTATTCGGGAATGGAACTTGCTCCTAACTCCGTTAAAACATCTAAAACCCACGGGCTGTTCAAAAATGTCACTTTCTATCTTGATTTTTCATCCATTTTTATATGCAGTTGTTTCATAAAAAGTGCAATATTTTTTGTGTGCAAATATATCTGATGTTTTAATATGTGCTGTTTTAATATTCTTAGGACCCCAATGGGCTATCCTTAGCATCATATGTTTTCTTTTATAAATATGTTGTGTAAATTGTTGTAATTTCCAAGATTTGTAAATTGATCTGATGTATTGTATATCTGTGTTTTGATATGCCAAATAAAACTAATCTAAACTATGGCTTTAATGACCTTCCCGTATTACGTTGCAATATTAACATTATGTGTAGCAATACGTTGCTGCAATTTTTTAAACAGATTTGAACTACTTTTCTGGAGTATCAGTTTAAGGGGGCTGTGGACTCTCAGGTACAGCCTCCGTAAAACTGCCGTAACTTCTTACATATTCATTTAATCTTTATAAACTTACACAGTTTTTTGCAGAAAAGGGTTCAATGAATCCAACCATGATAATGAAATTGACCATTTTGGAAAAAATTATAAAAAACACGTTTTTTGACCCATTTTAGGTTCGGAAAAGATAACTCAAAATATATTTTGTTAAATGTTATCATACTAGTTTTATGATAATCCTGATAACATTCCCCAGGAGCGTTTTTGTTTGTTTGTTGAATAATCAATTATTTTTTGAGTTATAGACCAAAAAGTGCCAAAAAAATGTGATTTTCATGATTTTGGCGGTTAAAAATCACGTTTTTTGGCACTTTTTGGTCTATAACTCAAAAAATAATTGATTATTCAATAAAGATTAAATGAATATTGAAGAAGTTACGGCAGTTTTACGGAGACTGTACTGAGAGTCCACACCCCCCTTAACTACTATTACTAAAACGAGTAATTACACATGTTTTCTTTGGTAAATTACATGAGAATTATTACACCATAGCAACCACAATTTTAATTCCAAAAATATGAATATTTAGATTTTCCTGTTGCATTCGTCAAGTAAGAACGGTCTAGATACTTCGACAGCTTTACACATGTTTTCATTTATTTAAAGGTCCCCCTAAATGGTAAATGTTCTAAAAGTAGTTTGTAAAGTATAGATTCGACGTTGATAGCCTCCAGGTTGGACTGACCTTACTTTATCTGTTAATATATTTATCTATCTAATTGCAGACAGGTTACGACCATCAATGTTAAATGTGTTGCATTATAGTCCTTTGACATTCATGCATTAAGCATGTTTACACTTTCCACGCGGCTATTATTTTTACCATATACAAAACAGATTTTTCAAAAACCTTTCCAAACCTTCAAGGTCTATCTCAAGGATTACTGTATTAATACTAGGCATATCTGTACTTCTTTCAATGCATTTCTCATGTTGATTCCAAATATGGTAATGAAATTCAATTATTTTTGACATTTATGAAACATGGGATATCCTACATTTTTCAACTATTTTGTCAGTGTTATTGCGTTTTATTCCGTTGAGGGCGCCAAGACGGAATAGATATAATCATGAGAGTACTGGAGTACTAGAGTATACTCTGACATGATACTAATCATGTGATACTGTATTAATAATATTATTAATTTAATATCCCATGTTATTTTACATGTTCTATTAAACACTTATGCACTATTGATGTGCAGTACATATTATATTTCATAGGTCAAAGGATGGGGGGGGGGGAGGCAGAGTGTCCCTAGACGTCTTTGACCGGGAAGGCCAGCTCAAACCCAAAACTCAAAGAGAAAAGGAGAAGGAAAGGGAAAGAAAGGAAAGAGAGAAAGAAAAAGAGAGAAGGAAAAGGGAAAGGAAAAGAAACGAAGTGGAGAAGAGGAAGATAAAAAGGAAAAGGAAAGAGAAAATCTAAGGGATTTACTTAATTCCCATCTACATGACAAACTTTGCCCTTGCCCGGTTTGATGATGGGCAATTTAGTATAAAAATGGCAAATGTTCTCGTGCTACGCGCGCATTTGTCCAGGAATATCATTATAGAAGCCCGTTTGAAAGAAAATTTGAAAATGAAAAGAAAAATGTACCTTAATAATGGTGTAGATATGTTGTTAAAATTTCGTGCGCTACGCGAGCATCAACTTTAGGATGCAACGTCATTCGCTGGAATAAACAACCCAGCTGCGCATTTTTTTAACTTAATAAACTGGTGATCAGCCCCCCCCCCCTCCTGAAAAATACCCCAGATACGCTACTGGTCTGAAATCTAACTTAAGGTGGTCTGAATAGCCCTAAAATAATATCCTATTTGAGACAGTGATTTTCCCTGAAAATGTATTGTGTTAAGCGGGGTTGCGACAGAGGCAAAAGGGCTTCAACTTTTACGTTCGTGCTAGGATAACATTTTCTCTCATTTAGTGTACAAGCAAACAGTTCTAAAAGTATGCGATTATCTGCTCTGTTCATTCTTAAAAGGTCTCACGTTATTGATTGCCCTTGGGCACTTTAATTCTGACCGTGTCCTATTAACCACACTGTTATATCCTAGAGGGCTTGTTCTAATCAGTTATATCGTTTACATTGGCTCACTGAGTCGCACGCATACACATTTTAACCCCTGATGGATTTCCATTGAACCTATTTTTTCTTCAATCATCCACTCTTTCACACGTTAGTTCGCGTACATTGTATCTCGTTTAATGTCATCTGAATGAGTAAATCAATTTTCCCGATGTTCTCATCTTCTTAGTGTTACTATCCCAATGACATGAGTTAAAACGTGTTGAATAATCTATCAGATTCCTGGCCGACTCTCCCCGTCGTCTACGCTTTACGGTTATGTTGTCATTGCTGGGTTTAGTCGTTTTTCTAGGTGAGAGCTTGACGTGCTGGGGTTTCTTCTGGTAATCTGTCTGTATGAATGTCATAGCTAATTTAGGCTTCTTCTTGTGATCGTTTAATAATTGTTGATTTATGTTTTGAAATATTTCTTTTAGATATTTTGTAATTACTTTTTTGTTAAAATTCAACGTGTTTTTAGAATAATTATGATTTAAATAACACTCTCACAATACTGACTTAATGGAATTTTTTTCTTCAGATTTGACGGAAAACTTCAGAAATACAGATAATCAAATAATGTGCATAATATCAACCAGACGACTTGGAAGATACTTGAAATTGGTTGTTTTGGTGTTAAAACATTTTTAAACAAAAAAACTTACATTTGTAAATAGACGCATCATATTCAAACCGTATCCGTCCTTATTTTCATTGCGTGCCTCAGACACCGTTACCAGACCTTTTCTTCATGTTCGTAATTTAAGTGTCGAATCTAATGTTCACTTTTCACCTTTTAGAATTGTCTCGGGTATTCCTGATATGCAACAAGTCAGACTCTACCAGGGTGTTGGAAGAAATTGATGTCTACACATCGAACTCATATATAACTCTAGAGACCACACCACCCCGGAGCGACGAAGTGCACGTCGCAATACGCGTTCACTCACTGTCGGTTTTCAGGAAATTATTAACGGTTATTTCTTGCATTTCGCATTGACTAATTAAAAGCGCGTTTTTGGTATTTTAGCAAGATCAGATTAAATTCTAAACCTGCTAAATGTAAAGAAAAGACATAACATAACCATCCAAATCACAAAAAAATAAAATGATATCGGAATTATGCTCGTTTCATGCCCGAGGCATTTTGTAGTAAATTTATATGATTACAGAATAGCCGAAAAAAGTTTCAAATTCGAGGGCAAAATTGGATAAGGATCTACTAGTGACTTTCTTTATTTTGACATATGTGACGTGATCAAGCAAAATGAGTCACATGTCGGCAGTTTTTAATTATTTTGATATTTGTCCATAATTTAAAATCAGGTGAAAAACGCTACAGTATGGTCCAAACCCTACTATAATCGAACTTCTAATTTTAAAGTTACAAACAGTTTACCAACTGAAAAAGCATGGTAAAACATAAGAATGTGTCACATCTTTTTACCTGTAACTCAAAATCAATATTCCTGACATACGACTCATTCCGCTTGATCACGTCACATATATTGATCATCTTACCCTCTACTACACAATAGTAAAAATTCACTAGTAGAACCTCTGTTGTTTTTTAGAAATTGCCTTGAATTGAAGCATTATTTTACTGAAAATGTGAACAAAGAGTTCCACAATAACATGTACACTGCGTTGCGTCGTACTGCGCCGTCAGTTGCGCGGACCACATTCAATGTTACGCGGACAAATGTCTTACTCGTGGTATTTTTAGAGAATAATATATGGTTCGTCGATGTTTTGCTATAGAAGGCTCCCATATAATGCATAGGCTGTACCATATTTTGAGTCGTGAATGGTGCGGCGGCCATTCACGACGATAAAAATATGGTACAGCCTATGCATTATATGGGAGCCTTCTATAGCAAAACATCGACGAACCATATATTATTCTCATTCTTATATTTAACAACAATTTTTTCAACAATTTATTCGTCGGGGATCGTTTTAGATTGATTTGAATTAGTACACAGTGACAAACCAACTGATTACTGTGCTATACATCCCACAAACAAAATCGAACAACCCACAATAAAAAATTGTTTACTTTGGCGCAAGAATCTCAAGAACATGTGATTTGGTGGCCTTAGTGATCAGGTAGCCCTTAGTGATCAGATTTATTCGCGGTATACGATGGAATTTTTACTTGAAATCACTGCAAATAATTATTTAATCGTCATTCTTATATATTGTTTAAAATGGCAACCCATAATATCCATCAATTTCATTGGTTTTGTTGGATACGTGCTAAAGTAGTTCCTATTTCTGGCCTGTGTGCAAAAAGAGGGGGACTTTTGAATGTTTTAATTTAATAAATACACGTAAAAATGTTTCCTTACTTTTACGGCGATTGACGCCCCAGCTTGTGGCCCTTTTCGGTAAGTTTTGTCATCTTTTCACTCCTCTATATGGCTAAATTCAGCCTCACTGAGCTCTACAAATGGTAAATTCAGGGGCGGGTGGATGGCGATCATCACGCCAGCAGCAAATGCTTGCCGCTAGCGGCTAGCGTCGGACCTTCCCATCAAATTTCTGAAATTTGCTATCACTTCATCTGGTAAATCATCACGTTCTGGTTCTGGTTCTGGTTCTCCTTTCACATGTTTTACATCTAGGTCTCCAATTTCAAAAGTTGCTGTGGTTTCTTCCATATTCCCTTTATTGCAAGTAATTACGAATGTAGCCTAGGCCTATACGAATATTTATATAGCAGACGAAAATAGGCTTTTAGGCACCCTTTTTATTTGTCCTTCTTTCTTTTACATGTCTTATTACTATTAGCGTTTATTCATTAAATGGACCTCTATCTTTTATTTACATTTAATTACATGAATATAACCTAATGTTGTATTGTAAAATAAGCTTACTTTCGATTTACAATAATTGACGAGGATGTTTACAATTATTGAAGAGGCGATGTTTTTTAAATGTAGTTCCGGCATCATCAAAGGTGTGAATTAAGCCCCGCCCAGATCCATAGATTAGCGGTCTGGTAATCTATAGCGCGTATCCAACAAAACTAACCACAGAACCAATGAAATTGATGGATATTATGGGTTGACATTTTAAACCACGCCCAATATATATAAGAATACGCAGTCGCACCGTCGCTTTAACTTGTAAACAAATTGCTGCATTGGTTTTAATGATGTTGTTTACAAAAACGCCTGTTTTTATTTCGACGTGTTTTAATAATAATAGGATGAACGCTCTCTACTATATGTTAGGCCTTTTTGATGAAAAAGATAAAGGTTGACGCAGACGGTTATCCTCGCAAGCCAAAGTCAAATGATACACAACAAAATCTTTGACACAATATTTCCTGAAAAGTGGGAGAAATTCGTAATTAGGCGACGAGACCACCCTATTGCCGGCAAACGGACTTCTCTGGTCGGACGGGCTATATTATTGTTTCATTTTCCCTCTTGAAATGAACGTAACAAATCAAAACAATCAGTAAATATTATGACGTTTGGGTCTGTATTCATTTGCACGTGAATCAATTTTCACCAATTTCTATGAAATGGCTTAGTCCGGCCCGTACAATAGGGTTTATTTTTTCATCGCAAGCATTTTGATAACGTCATGTTTCAAAATTGGGTCTAACATAACCAAAAGGTGGACAGATTGCTGAAACACAATACCATTGTTTGATAAATAGAATCGTAAACTGGCAAAAACGCATGAAGCCACGCCCCTTGACGCGATCTATCCTTCCCGTGTTGAATCAGCTTATGAATATTCAGTTGGGTACTTTTTGGTACCCACTGAATATTCACATGAGAAGTGCGTAAAAGCCTAAATTGTGCGGCGTAATCCCAGCGTCGAGACATCGTGTTAAAAAAAACCCATATCCCTGAAAAATAACACGGAAAGGGGTGGGGGTGTGTGCGTGATATTTTTCACAAGTACACACGGAGGCGTGAAATGTAAACAAAATTGTTCGGTTTCACTGCGTGCAGTAAATTAGCGGGGAGTTTACGGCGCATATATATATGCATAACGGCGAGTATTGCGCCCTCTACAGACTAATGTTCGTCAGGAAAGAGGTCGGGTCACAGCATAGCATTCTGAGGAAGAATGTTGTTCATGACATTCGAAACTGGCAGGCTCGTATTGATTACTATATTGATTACAAATGAACATGTGCAATCCGAACCTGTTGACAAATATCTTACCTTGCAGAATTAAATATAAGAACACTAAAACAATAGAAACACAGATTAGAACAAAAATCAATCTCTTTTTAGAGCTGAATTTCCTAATTAGCCCAACGGGTTATGATTATAAAAATATTTTTTAATTACAAATTACAACAATCTTGGGAGGTTTAGTATGTTTACTCAGTGTAAAGTCATTTTAGACTTAACCATATCCTCTTCTAACACTTTGTGAATTTTGTAATGTCGTCTGCAGACGCCTGTCGCGTTGAAAGTGTTAAAATTGAATTTAGTATTTGCTGTTTAATGTCTTCAAAGTGTGTGTGTGTGTGTGATTAGCATATCAACATCAATATTCATTAGAACACAATGTTCATTCCTAGCATACATACTATTACTTATATGGACACTGACTTAAATATATCTCTGAACAATTAATCTTTCTATGAGCCACTTTTACAGTTATTCGTATGTGGATAGTTATAATAAAAAATGTAATGAATCGAACCAATGAGAATCGCTAATCACTTCTCAGTACGTTTTGTGTATCCATTACAGTATCTTAAATGGAAGAGTACCAATACCATTA
This sequence comes from Ophiura sarsii, assembly GCA_035610835.1. Taxonomy (NCBI): domain Eukaryota; kingdom Metazoa; phylum Echinodermata; class Ophiuroidea; order Amphilepidida; family Ophiuridae; genus Ophiura; species Ophiura sarsii. The sequence continues at coordinate 28,955,711 of CM069451.1, read as the reverse complement.
AGATAAATAATAATAATAATTATTGGTCTACACCTGTTTTTATTTGGATAGGCATAACAAAATGAACATAGAGAAAGGTCAACCATGACCGATTACAAAAAAAGAAAGACTTAGCTGTTTAAAGTGGTGCTATTTAGATCCCTTCATTTTGAGAACCGGTATAAAATCTGAATAAGTACGTATTCACTTTCCCATCCTGACATTTCATGAAACACGGTGTACTCCACATACATTGTGCCCAACCATTACCTGATATTCAATTACGAATGCATTTTGCCACGCTGGAATTTTAATCTGAATCGGTGTCGCAAGTACCATTTTGTGCCTCTGAGTACTATGGATGAAAAAAGTAGTGTTAGGAAGTCCTGGGATTCAGTTATGTAATTGTTACGACACAGCCGAAGCAATAGACGTATATGGTTCCTGGATGTGGTTTAAGCATCGTATAAGAAATTCACGTTTACTATTGATCTTGACCTTTCTTTTAAGCATCACCTATTTCCATGGACTTAAAAACGCAAAGCCGTACCATCAGACGACTAGGAACTGAAAGTAGGGAGAGGGATATAGTGCAATCAATTATCTTTCCAATTGGAGAGGAATAGAACCTGTAAAGAAATAACCTATAATGAAAAAAAACCTTAAACATTTCCATCGCTGCGTGTAAGGCGCTTAATGAGCTAGTCTAATACCACACCAAATACCCAAAAGCGGAACATCATAAGGTATAGAATTCCCTTATCTCTTCTATGTTCTACTCGCCCTAATATCTCTTATATTTTTAGTTGAAGAGGTATTGCGCAAAACGTGAAACCGCGTTGCCTTTCATATGAGATTTAAAGTGTCATCGAAGCCATTATTGCCATTTAGCACAACCGATCGATTCTAAAAGAATGATTCAACACATCAAAAGGGGGACTTTGCAGCTGTGTGTATTTCAAGATATAGATGAAAACTGACAGAATAAAAAAAAAGGTAATAAGAATTTAGGAGTCATTTTTTTGGGTGTAATTTTAAAGCGCAGAAAATGCTCCGAGAGCACATATAATAAATCCAAATTGATTTCACTTCCAAAGTCCTCCTTTTGCCGTGCTGCCTCGGGATAGTAGACCTGAATGAAGAACGGCAATTTAAATATGTCAATCATACTTGTATATCCTTGGCTGATTCCCATATCCGTAACATCGCTTACATTTTCAACTGTGTGTGAAATTAAGATTTAAGTATATAGAATATGTCGGGAACTGTGGTTGAGTGAAATATGAGTTCAAACTTTATTTACACGTTAATACGTTAGTTGGCGTATATTTGAATGTGTAAATCGGTTCTTACGTTGTCCGATGTTCTCAATTTGTAGTGATGCTACCCGTACCATGTGTTGAACAATATCTTGATCAGTAGTTGCATTTAAGGCAAATATTGAAACAATATTTCTATTTTATGGACCATTGTCCACTTCACTGAATTATGCTAATATCGTACATGACTTTAGGCCCAATTCCAGGAATCAACAGGACATTGTGTTCTCCAATGAGGACGCATACATGTATATCATACGCCCTCAGCAACAATTTTTCAAGAATCAGTTAATTAAGTAATTGAATACACACACGTTCCTTGTAAATGCCAGGCAAGTCATGGGCTAATCCATGAAGTGCATGATGCACAAGGTCAGAAGTCACAAACTGGTCCAAAAAATGTTTCACTTCTAATAATGTTGAGGAATGCACCAAATCTGATTAAACGGGACAATACTTAAGTTTTACATACTTAATGACCCACAAACTATATATTGTTGGAAAGCTTATGATTCAAGGTTTTTCATTTTTGCCAAAAAGAATCAAATTATACAAGGTGTATAAAATCTGTATAGGGTGGAACATAAAAAAGTTGATCGTTTTTGCTCCTCACAAAATATTTTGATAGTTTGTACAATTAGGGTTTAGCTGAAGATAGTCACCAAAATCAGAACAACCGCAGAAGGTGCTATCAAATTTGCTAAGAATCACTTGCCCAACATGTTCACAGGAAAAGTACAGGGTGTCTAAAATTATGATGAAATAATGCATAAAATGAAGGTTTGTATATAATATTCTATGAAATTAAGTTAGCATGGTCTATTTAACTAAAAGAAAATGGTTATCAAAATGAACTACACGAATATCGTTAAAGTTCCTTTTATTTTGAATACAGGGTGGTCCAAAATAGGTCTAAATAGTAAAATTTTCATAAATCTATGAACAATTCTGTGAAGAAACACTTCTGGCTTTTTTAGTTAAATGTTTTACTACCCAGGGTAGAAAAGGACCGAAGAGTCACACAAATGAAATAGAGAGACTGCGATTTGGCCATTGTTTAATCAATAAAATGAATAAAACTGTGTGTTTTATACATTCAAACACTCCCTGAATTGAACATCATATTCTAGTAGAGAATGTCTAGATAACAATTCAATATTGTTATTCATAGTAGCAGGCACATGTTATTAACACATATGAGAAGTTTGAAAACTTTCCTATGTATAATTTTAAAATGGCATCAATTTCAAAATTTCTAGTTTTCCACTATTTTGTGTAGAAACCTATGGGCCTCATCCACCGGCGCCTCATCCACCGATCCCACCCTTGACTCACTCGACGTTTAGATTGATAACTTCACTGTTGCTAAACATGTGGCTTTAATTCTTTATTTATTCGGTAGCTGGATAAATCGTCTTTAATATGATACCAAAAACGTTATGTTTTTTTGACAACTTCTATTTAAAATAGAGACATGTATCACGATTTTAAGGATTTTTGAAACGATCCCACCTTATTTGATATACCTATTAGTGACCTGTGACCACAAAGGATACTTTTATTTAATCCTGACCACTGACTTTCCTTTTTACTATTATGCCCAACTGTTGACATAATTGTAGAATAAGCCATCCTTATTAGTATAGCATTTATACTTGCCCATATTGTAATTGAATTGCCCATAGTGCCCATATTGTAATTAAGTAATTGAATACACACACGTTACTTGTAAATGCCACGCTAGTCATGGGATAATCCATGAGGTGCATGATGCACAAAGGATAATCTTATTTAATCCTGACCACTGACAGCCCTTTTCACTATTTTGCCCAACTGTTGACATTATTGTAGATTAAGCCATCCTTATTAGTATAGTATTCATTCTTGCCCATATCGTCATTGAATTGCCCATATTGTAAGTTAAGTAATTGAATACACACACGTTCCTTGTAAATGCCAGGCTAGTAATGGGCTAATCCATAAGGTGCATGATGCACAAAGGATACTCTTATTTAATCCTGAACACTGACAGCCCTTTTCACTATTATGCCCAACTGTTGACATAATTGTAGATTAAGCCATCCTTATTAGTATAGCATTCAATCTTGCCCATATTGTCATCTGTATGATTGCTTACGTAGTGCATATCAATTTCACAATCATCTTAAAAACACTTGGAATACGATGACATATGTACGATATTGCTAGCAGCATTTAATCACATCATGATTGCCAAATGTAATGTCCTCGGGTGAATTACAGTACAGCTCGAAATAGAATGGACAATGTCAACGCAAATGTCATTGCAAAGTCATTGCAAAGTCATTACAATGTCAGTGCAATGACATTGCAATGACTGCACTAATCGGGTTACATCTCAAGGCGTCATTGCAATGTCATTGCAATGTCAGTGCAATATCAGTGCAATGTCATTGCAATATCAGTGCAATGTCATTGCAATGTCGAGCTGTACTGTACATGTCGGCTGCATAATAAAGTGATATAAGATGATGTTCCCACAATCGATTAACTTCCTTTAACATGTTTATAGTAGATTCACAGACTTTGACCGGTTTCACATTATCAGTAAAGGTAATATCCTCTAAATGAGGGGGAGGCCGTGATTTGAAATCTTAATTTGATCATTGGTACATATGGTTCTATGCTTCCCTGTGTCTTGAGTTACACCGTAGGTAGTTAACATCCAGAATTATGACACATTTCTAACTTAATCCTCATCTATACAAGAAAGATTAGAAATGATGATCAGTATGTGTCACTTGTTAAGAGAGCACGTGTGAATATCGCACTATTTGCTTGGGTAGTTTAAATGCATGCATGGACGCATGATATTTGGGGATGTGTTGCTTAAACGCTTTGAAGTCCATTATATCGAAGTGAAACCAATATCATCTGAACGATACCGATATCTTCGTGATTTGTCCATTGTAGTTCCTTTAACGTTAAATGGCATAGTTCCAAATCAATAACAGATCAGACAATGTTGATGAATCTACTATAATGCATTGCGAACAATGGCCTTGTGATACTTCTATTATATTTGTTTCTAGGTCTTAAGGCCTTATTTCCAATAACTTCCCACCGTTACATTTCTTCACATATTTAGTATCTGTTAAATTATATGACGAATGCATTCGCCTTTCAAAAAATGAATAAGGAAAATAATTTCAAAAAAGCTGCTCCACCGAAGACTCTACATGATGTACGAAACAGGGGTTTTCCATCTGTTTATAGCGCATGCTATTTCTCTCTTGCGAGTTATGGCCATTGGTTATTAACAAATTGATGAGATTCTGTTGTATTTCGAACTTTCTAATAAAGACAAACGTTTTCAGTTATCGGCAATATAAAGGCACATTTATCAGCACAAGAAAATCACATTGTCTTAAACAGGTGGAATCAAGCTTCTCTGTCACTGTCAGGCAAGGGGACTCCGCCTTTCATTTCAACAGAATACCCATGAGCAAAACTAATGCATAATGAAATAACGCTGATGTTAACACGAGAATTACAAGCTCAAATGTGAGCGAGATAATTTAATTATTGGTGTCGAATGATACATATCCTAGGATTGACCTTAATCGTCAATTGTAATATAGATAACATCGGTGTCTTTGTAGAAACAAATCCTTTTCAAAGAAAAAGCCGGTGTCATTAATAAGCTATATAGTCATACGCCCATCTAAACTGTACGTGATTATACTACATGCGTCGATGATGGTATCGTAGCTTTATCTACAAGGTTACTATGGGAGCTAAGACTCTCGATTATTGGGTATATCGTTGGTGTACGACATGCATACGTTAGACTATTGTCAAAACCCCATTACGGAATAAAGCTGTGTAATCCTTTAATCCGTCAATAAAGGATTTTGTGCTTAGGTTAATTATGTGCTGTCTTACACCAAGGATAAACCGGTTATTGGGGATCCGTCACGTTTCTAACGGACCGTCATATTATTCATACTGGTCCCGGTTGAGATGGTTTTTGGCGAACATGTTGAAGGTGGATGTTCCGATCACTTAAGGTTGGTGTCAACCCCAAAAATGTGAAAAATAGAGAGCGCCGTAACTTTTAAACTATAACTGTGATGAATGTAAAAGTATACAATTATGGAATGGAAAGGAGTCAGAGATTCCATTTTTGATATCAAATTTCACTAAAAATGTCGATTTTTGACAAAATGGCAAAAAATCACTTTTTTGGTAACAAAAATCTTGGACAGGCTACAAAAGTCAATTTTGAGTTAAAAATGCTGATATTTGAGTGGTATTTTTAATTATTTTTATTTTAGGCCTTACTTTTGGAAATTTTGACCAAAAGTTTTTTTTGTTGCCCAAAATCAATTTTTTTGCACTTTTTGTCGAATATCTTACGACCATTTATGAACTAATCGAACCATTTATAGATTTGATTTGATTTGATTTTATTAGGTACTCAAAACATCATATAGAGAAACATTTAAGCATACAAACATGTAAAAGATTGCACAAACCTATTTTAAAAACATATAGACATAATAAAATATGAGCAAAAGTACCAAGGATAGCCCAAAAAGCTTTGAGCACAAAGCTTATTTCCATTGGGGTCCTTTAACAAGCATAGAAAGGCAGAAGAAAAAACAACAAAACAAATGAAAATCACGAAAGAAGCACAAACGCCAAACGAAAACAAGGACAAAACAAATAAAAACAGGGCACGAGCACAAGGTGGGAGACCAGCTCATAAATCAATTGAATCATAACTCGCCAAGTGTCTTTTAACTAATTGTTTGAATAAACTAAAATGATTGGTGTTCTTGATCTCGCTCGGCAATGAGTTCCAGTGATGAATAGCAGTATTATAAAAAGTAAATCTAGCTTGACCCTTAGAAGAAGGAACAACAAAGTTGAACGGGCTACCCCTGGTACTATATTTATGCAAAGATGACACTCTAGTAAAATACAATTTCATATAATCAGGAGACAAATCATGAAAAATCTTAAAAACATGGTTAAGTTTAAGTTGCACAACCCTATCCCGGCTTGATAACATCCCTACCATGTCCAACTCTTTTTGACCAATATGGGTACGCGGTCCCACACCCAAAATATAACGGACAATTTTGTTTTGCATGGTTTGAAAACGATTTTTGAATTTTTGGGAAATAGCTGAATACCAGGAAGAGCATGCATAATCAAAATAACACATAATCAATGCTGAACACAGTGTCTTGCGGGTTTTTAAATTCAAACAATCAGCGTGCCTGTATAAAAATTTGAGTCTCCCGCTGGCCTTTTTGATAACATTTAAAGCAATCGACTCCCCTGAAAGAATATTGTCAAGGGTGACACCTAAATACTTGACAGATGAAGAGGTATTAATCATATTACCATTACAAATAACAGAAAAATTATCAACAGAATTAAGCTTCCTCTTTGTACCAAATAAAATAGCCTCTGTCTTACCAAGATGAAGGGAGAGCTTGTTATCAATCAGCCATTGTCTGCAATTTTCTAACTCTTGACTTAGTTTATCCGCAATAATTGTGGGATCTTTGCCAGAAACCAGCAAGCCACTGTCATCAGCATATAAAGACACTTTACAGTCGACACTGATGGGCATGTCATTCACATAGCAGAGAAATAGGAGAAGACCAAGGATGCTGCCTTGCGGAACCCCGCAGGTGATTCCCAGTGGGGCAGAATCAACCTGGTTAACATTGACAATTTGCCTCCTACCGCTCAAATACGATCTAAACCACTCAACTGAGGACACACCCATGGTCTCTAATTTGTTTAACAGAATGACATGGTCAACAGTGTCGAAAGCCTTTTGAAGATCAATTAAAACCATACCAGTGAAATTACCACGAGAGGTCTGATTATGAATGTAGTCGGTTAAGTGAGTTAAACATGTGTCTGTTGAGAAGGATCGTCTAAATCCAGATTGAAAGCTATAAAGGATATTATTCTCTCTTAGATAGCTCTCAAGCTGGGTATAGACTGCCCTTTCAAGAATCTTTGAAGCGACACTGAGTATACTCACAGGTCTGTAATTACCAACTTCTGACCTATCCTTTTTCTTAAAAAGTGGCTTCACACGAGCAGTTTTAAAATCTTGTGGAACGGAACTAGAACTAATAGATAAATTAATGATGTGAGCCAAGTGATCTTTTATAGCTATAGCACCGTCTCTTAGAAATCTAGCCGGAATACCATCAAGACCAGTACTTTTAGTTGGGTTTAACGCACAGAGTTCTTTGAAAACAAATTCGGAAGTGATGGGCAAGAGGTTAAAACGTTTTGACTCAGTCCCCTTTTCCTTATAATAATTCTTAAAAACATCCGAATCAGTATTAAAAAGCCCTTGCGAAGGCGGAAGATTTTTTACCAAGTTGCCAGCAACATTAGTATAAAAGTCATTAAAACTGTCGGCCACTATTCTAGGATTAAAGCACTTCTTACCATTCACATTTAAGACAATTTGCGACTGATCTTTACTTTTTGAGCTGTAACCAAGAGATTTGAATTGCTTCCAAAGACCTTTAGGATTATTTTTGTTTTCCTCAATTTTGTTAGAAAAATAAGAAGCTTTGGCCTTCTTAATATCCCTTTGGATTCGATTCCTGATTTTACAGAACTGAGTATATACATCAGAATTTGTCCCTGTCTTTAATTGGTATAGTAACCTGTCCCTTGTACGAATGCTATCTAAAATGGCATTATTCATCCAAGGTTCAGTTTTGTTCTTGATGCGAACCTCTTTCACAGGGGCAATTTTGTCCAGAATGCACAACAGATTATTTTTTAAAAACATTCAATGCAGAGTCGACATCACTACAATACACATGTGACCAATCAGTCGCGGTCAGTGCAGCCAGAAGATCATCCTTACTGTAGTTTTTCAGCGATCGCATCTTAACAACATTATGTTTAAAAGATTTTAACTTCTTGATCTTTCTAGTGCAGTAAATAAGAAACTGATGATCGCTGAGGCCAACACCGATCGTACCTGATTGACTGATTTTTTCTGAGTTATTGCAGATAACATGATCTAAAATGGAAGCTCGTGTTAGGCACACTCTTGTGGGAGAATCTATGAGTTGTTTACAGTCAAACAGTTGCAACACAAGCTTCATTTTTGACAAGAGACAATTCTGCTTTAATGCATAATCAACATTAAAGTCACCCATAATAATAAGTTCAAAGTCAGACTGGACCTTAGACAGAGTCTCTTCAAAAACCTCAAAAAAATGGGTGTCAGTTTGCGGGCGGTAGCATGCCCCAATAACAATAGGTTTTGTTTTAGGCAACAGAATTTCAGCCCAAATTGATTCAATACGAACATTACAAAGGTCCAATCTGACATTAACAGCTATATTATGTTTGATGTATAAGCAAAACCACCACCTTTTCTTGAGCGATCATTGCGAATAACATTATATCCATCAATTTCAATTTCTGAGTCAGTCACTGTATCATCCAACCATGTTTCTGAAATAGCAATTATTGAAGCTCTAGTTTTATTAGCAATAATTTTCATTTCTGAGAGTTTGGGGATTAATGATTGGGTATTGAGGTGAATAAAATGCAGTCCCCTAGATTTGAAACATTCAAAGCGTTCATCCTCTGCAGCTTCACAGTTAGATAAATGATCTGAGCCAGTCTTTGCGTTCGGCAAATCTGCGGGCATATCCGGGCTTTCGATCGGATCTTGATTAGGCGGTTCCAAAACTTGCGTACTATCACCATCGGGTCTACCTCTATCTCGAGTTCTACCGCAGTTACGCCTCTTCCTACGAGTAGGACGGTTTGCATTTATTTTATTACATTTTAAGTTCTGCCAGACCTCCGAGGGCAACCGTTGACGTGGTCCCTTTAAATACATGAGGGCCTCCCGACTGTACGTAATACGGGGCTTAGGTAATGTGGTAATTGGGACGGTGTTCGAAGTAAGAGATAATTCGTCGTTTCCATGATCAGGGCCGGGGTTTGGGTTAACATCGCCGGCAACGAGGAGGCGATAACGGAAAGTTATTGATGAATTGGAGTACATGTTTATGCTTTTACCAACAAGATGTTTTTCAGTAATTGGTTGGTTAACCACCGGGTTAGACACATGTCTGCAAATCAAACTGCTACAGTTTGTATAGGGTATAATGATAATCCCAACAAGATGATTGTTAGGCATACAGCATCCATAAAGTATGACCAGTTGAATAAGTACACAAATCATGATGATTGATTTGTTAAGATGTCCTTGAAGAGGATTACTTCATTATCTGTATATGCATGGCATGCATGGTCGCACAGGATGATGAGTGTATGGCAAATACACTGGCACTCATAAGTATTACCGCAGTGAATATATCCTAGAAATTCCATCTTCTATGAACACACCATTGATGATTTTCACTAGTAATGACATTCTATGTCTGCATTATATAGTTCTTCCTCATAAATTCATGTTTGTTGTATGTTATGTTCATCGGATTTTTGACAAAACCCTATAAATTGAGACAAGTCTAAAGCTACACAGAGAAATCCCATAGACATTTGACTCATTATATATTCATGAGCTCATTATCGCCGTGTAACGCCATGGGATATCCTTACTTGCGAAAATCATCTCCAACAAATCATTAGTTTTACATTATTTTATAAAATCTCAGCGCGTATAGTTATTATGCCAGGGACTTCCAATACTCATTAATACCTAGAACTCGGCTCATGTTTTGAAAAGGTTACTGGAATCTTCCAGAAAAGCTAATATTTCGAGACATAACTTTATTAAAGTTTTGGTTGTAGAAGGATAACTGTCGCGTACTGGGAACCAGCCAATTTTTCTTTTTAAAAACTTGCAGCAGCAATTACAATGTTGCATACAGGGGTATTCTGTCATATTGAAATGTGTGGATAGAACATGGGCTATGTAAACACTTTGAACTGATGGACATGATATTTATACCAAGCACACAATGCATTTTTACACACCATTGAGCATGTTGAGCTCGTCTCTGGTGAATATGTCTGGTTTAATTGCAATCTTCGTATTTTTGGATTTAGAAAAATGTTCAACGTAGTGACACCCCCTTAGTGAGACGGCTTGTCAAGTCCATTCAGAAAAATTTGAGACCAACCAAGCCTGACCTACGCTATTAGAAAATATTAATCACCGAATAAGTTTATTTATCGCATGATCCAGCATACATTATTTTGAATTGACTTGTCCAACTCTTTTGTTAGACTTGAATCGATAACCCTTTTAGTGCATTCTTTTATGAATGGGAGTGGACTGTTATAATGTGAAAGATAGAGATATCGCCCAATTAAACACATCTGACAATAAGTACGCGTTCGTCTAGTACGGTGGTGTATACAATGTAATCTGTTGGGCTATGTTGCTTCACATAAATATGGCACAACTGAGAGACCGACTGACTGACCTTCGTAAAAATGTTACGGTAACTGTCTTGCATGAATGCAAATCATTGTCGCGGTATTTTAAAACTGGCTACATGTAGGCCTGTGTGCTGCCTCGTGTAAAATACAGACAATCTGCATGGTTCTCTGTCGCATTTTCGAACACTGATTTTCACACCAAAATATTTAAATTGTCTTTTAAATTTCAGGATTTTCTTGAAAATTCAAATTACCTCCTCAGCAAATTACCATGTTTTAGGCATTAATAAGTACTGGGCATCCTTTATAGGATATTGCATTTGTGAATTTAGCAATTAATTGTTAAAGCACTGACTTTTTACAAAGAAGGTATTAGGTAAGAGAGAATTTTCCCATAGCGTTACAATGGCGATAATGAGCTCATGAATATATAATGAGGCAAATGTCTATGGGATTTCACTGTGTAGCTTTAGACTGGTCTCAATTTATAGGGTTTAGTCGAAGATCTGATGAACACAACATACAACAAACATGAATTTATGAAGAACAACTATAGTAATGTAATGCTGACATACACTGTTGTTACTAGTGAAAATAATCAATAGTTCGTTCATAGAAGATGGAATTTCTAGGGTATGTTCACTGCGGTAATACTTATGAGTGCCAGTGTATCTATGTACAGGCAATGTATAGGGCACTGTGTATATATAGCCAACAGTTCACAAATAAGGGAAAGTGAAGACCATAAAAACGTTAAGAACTCACGAAATCCAAACATAAATGTGCTGAAAAATGTCCTGCAGATGCTTGGTGTTAAGAATGTTCACTTGATCACAAAACTAGGATACAAAACGTAGTTGGTCCAACACAAACGACAAAAACACAGGAGAGGTGTGAGAGCTGTTGTGACACGCTCAATCACTAAAATGCTAAGATACTATTCCCTCTTTTCGATTTATGCTTCATTATGTTGTACTGCTACTTTATTTTAATTACATTCAAGGCGACGAAAGCGTGGATCACTTTAGTAGAAGAATCCAACTTGTACATGACGTATCATAGCTGGGATTTTACTTGTATAGTGTGACTATAGGTCATTACTTCGTCGCCCTTATAACTCATTTACTTTTCGAGATATTATGTCGAATATGAATTTATATTGTTATTCCGTACTTTAAAACCACCAAATTTCCAAACTAAATAAAGATATGGTCTAATTAGTGAAATATTACTTATGTAATTATGTTGGATATTGACAATTATGTGTTTCAAATAGTGTTGTATCTACGTCGTATCTCTGAAATAGTGGAATTCGATCGCCGTATTCTACTTGTAAAGTGTTAATAGAGGTCATTACCCTCATCACATACTGTCGAATTTTTCACTCTTATGAGTGTCGAACCAATCAGAAAGCAAGAAACTAAAATACGCGGAGTGCATTGAAAGAGTCTAGTGCACTGCGCGTGTGCGCCGTTCAATGCGAGTATGGCGCGCTTTGTTTTGATTCGTTGTTCAGGAATCGCGGGTTCGCCGATTTTCACTGCGGGGGTTAGCAAACTTGTTAACATGTTTTTATTCGTTTTTACATAGATCAAAATTATGCTTAAATTGTGAATTTTGATTTGTATAGTGTCGTGTATGAATTAGGTCAATACATGCGTATGTTTTGTTTCTCGAAAAATTAGAAAAATTAATGTACTTGCGCAAATATTGATATGCTCACAATCGCACTCCCCTGCGGGGTCGTGCCATTATTCACACATCAACAATGCGCGTGCATTGATTTGTCTAATTTCTCTCGAAACAACACATACGCATTTATTGACCTATAATTATTCTTTTTTTTTACTTTTCGAGATGTTATGTGGCATATTTGTTTGCGTTTTTTTAATTTTTAGTTTTTAATTCAACATTTTAATTGATTGATTTTATCTTTGTGCGGCGCATTGAGTTTCTTTGCGGTCTGAAATGCGTCTTTTAAATGCCTGTTTATTATCATATTATTATTATGATCCCAGCTGTTAATTACTTGATAACAAATGTTTTGCACTGTTTATTTGGGGACCCTTCCTGTTCGCACCGTAGAAATGCTAAGCGCCATGCTAAAAACCGTTGGTAGATTAACTTCAAATCGTAAGAAGAGATTTGGAGATAGATTTATATAGAAGGAAATTGAAGTTGAAATTGAAGTTGACGATAAGTAAACCTGTCAATTGATTTGAAAAATCTGCTCACACCATCCATAAGGATGCCATTGTTATTGGCTATAGCAATGCGTGGAACGAGAATATCTCGTCAATTTCCATCAGGGCTATGAATGGATCGACTTTAATGGTTCTTGACGCATACATATCGTAAACAAATCAGGATATAATGCAGATAACATCAGAACTCATGAAACTTGACACCCATATTTGGTTTTCAACAACTTTAAAACATTACAAGCTATGTATTACGGAATCTGATCTGAGCGCGAAAAAAAAATGGACGCTGGCTGAGTAATTTATATCTAAGTTATTTGATACTGCTACTTCATATGCAATGCAGCGCGACAAACGCGCGAGTCAAATTAAGACTACGTTTACGTTCTAATTTGAAAGCCACAGATTATCTTGTATTGTATTTCTTTCATTTATGACTGATTGGATTAGTTCTTTTGTGAGTACATCCACAAGTACATGATATTTATCACACAATTGAATGACACTCTACGTTCGTGCGAACGACGCGGTGAGGAGAAGCAATAGAATATTTTATAGGATAAATATGTTACAGGATCAAGTTGATCAGTCTGGCACAAGTCAGACGTCTACTGAAAGTCTACAATACCTGATTTAATTGATGTTAAAGGGATAACCACAGTTTATCTTCTCACACCGGGGTTGTAGGGTATACACATACAATTTTTCAAACATGTGCTTTTGGTCAGAATGAAACCGACATCATTCAGGTACTAACTCCGTGCATGGATTTGTACAACGTTTATCAAAACTCGCGTCTATCGGTTGATCTATTTTGCCAGAAAATCGTCTATATACAATTTGATTCAGCTCCTTAAGCCAAATACATTTATGTTCTAGAAGTACTTTCCGAGTACATTAATAATGCAAGAACGATAGGATAAGAAAAAGGCTACCCTTTCAAAAAGAAACAAAAAATCGAAAGTCACAATTTATTTTTTATTAATCAGTCAAAACCTTGCATCTTCTATCGTCACATTTGATTTGTGCTGGACACACAATCGTCTCCTCTCTTTTCATTCTGAGCATGCTGAGAACAATTCAAGCTTGTTTCATTCAAATAGTACAGACGTGTCATACAAATGCCATTAATTCAAATCCTTTGAGATGAGCATTATTATAGAATCATGCGTGTCCATTTTGAAAGGATATTCCAAAGTATTATTCGGGTCGAACAAATCCAGTCTCATACGTGGTGTTCCATTTATTTTGGCCTGTAAGATATACTGTACCAAAATAACCGTATACAGGTATTGTTGTTTCAATAAGTGAATCCTTCCCATTTTAATAAAATCTTAAGACTTATGAATACATATGTAAACTAATACTCATGAAAACTCACTTATTTTGAATAGGTTCACCAGGATTGTTGATTGAAAATTAGAGGCAAGTCTGTAAACTACCAATAGTAGGGGCTTCATGCTATTCACCTTTTGATATTTTACCTACAAAGTACATACATTTACATACTCCACAATCTGTGGGGACGTTCTAAATAATCCAAAGAAAAGTACGTGTCTAACCGTAAGTTGGTAAAGTTTGAAATTTCAACACTTTTTCAACACTTTTGCCTCTTCTCTCGGAACATCTGCTCTGATTGCAGATCGATAGTCCGTCTGACAAGGGTAGGGCCCCAACCACATTTAGGTAACGGCACCTTTTACATGTATTTTTTTCTGTTCTTAGTCGATCAACTATCATATCATACTCGTATATTTCTATCAAAAGTAAGCACAATTCCTGCATGATAGTTGTACGGATAAGATGAAGCACAAATTCTTTCAAGTTCCTTTTTTAAAAATAAAATGCTATGATTTCGTAATGGAAATCGTCAAGCTTTCTAAGGGTTTTATGTTCTATATTGTAAGCACATTCTGATTTAATTATTCCTTTCCAATAACAATCATACAATTATTGATAAGCGATATTTTAAGTTAGTAAAGAGTTTTAACACGGTAGTATTTAATAATCGAATGTGTCACAGCTGGACAATATGCAAACCGTTCTGGACTAACATTTTACTCGATTGCATTCCAACAATTTGATTTAACTTGAACTAATTAAAGTGATAACAAAGCCGTTTCGCAAGTATAAAGATTGGCCATCTGCGCTTCAAACCCGATACTGATTTATCTATATATTAAGCATTACTTTGACTTGCTTATGGCACGATTTCAGTTGAACACGATAATTTGAATAAATATTTGTCTTTGATATTTGAACAACTCGCTTAGGGCCTGATTAGGGACTGATTGTACGTTTTCTATCTCAAAGCAAATCGGGTATACCGTCAAACCAAGCCAAACTGCTATTAAACCGCCAGTAGGTAGACATTTTATAATATAAGACCCGTTCTATGTCATTTTACCATTTACCAATCAATAGAGCGTTTTTGTCTCTCCGTTTTTAAAAAGGTCGTTAACCGATCGATCATCGTATTTGAAGTTTGGTACATTTCCACTCGCCACTCTTAAATTAAAACTCGCTTTAGTTTTGTCATTTGTACATCTAATGGTTTCAATATTTTGATTGAGAATGAGAAAAAGTGTACTGGTGGTCCCATAATCTGTAATTAAGGATACCCCCCAATACTAGAACAGGAAATATCTATCTATATATGTACACAGTCAGTGATCAAGCATCCCTCGAAATTTTCCAATATTACTTGATACTCTCCAGTTAATATTGTTCATCGAAACACCTGTGTCTTTGCATCATAAGGAATTTGATAAATAAGTGAGACTAAATGTCTAAAGATTTGTTCAACACAATGTTTATCACTTTAACTCTCGAATGTACCTTAATTCACATAGTGGGGTATTTTGAATGTTTCGACATGTAAAGGCATGATATGCGTACTATACCATATCCATATGTCATGAATGTGTATGTCAGATACATCAAAACAACGGTATGACTTTATTTGGTACAAGCGTACATCAACACACGCGTAGCCAGCATCACGCATATCATTCAGTGGCCTCTGAACCTACCTAGTATCCGGACTGGCTGAGACCATTGATAGTTTTATTGTAGAACAAACCCAATTTATATGGGTAATGACGGAAGACTCATCAAATATCACCACGACTTATAATAATGACATTCACACGATAATTTATAACATTTACTAATATGGAGAACAGTATATACGAACACGAGGTAGACATGACATACGCAAGAAACACAACGGTGTATACGACGAACACGTCGTGGACATGACAGAAATGAGCTGCGAACACCCCGAAGCTGCATACATAGAATTAGGGATTAAATCATGTTTCAGCGTATGTGCATCACCAATCGACAATGGTGTTCGTACGTCAGCGTGGTTTATTTCACGAGGGCAACGCCCGAGTTAAATAAACACTCAGCACGCGCAGAACGCACTTATCAAACTGCGTGATACATTTCACGGACATAAATTATGCTAATGAGCTAATTCGTGAAGGGCGCCGCTCATTAAATGACGTCACTCGCATCATCGGGTTTGTTACCGATGTCAGCAGAAAATTCCAAATCGATTCACTGGTAAATTGACTTCGTACATTGTACTGCTGCGCAGAAGATTTTGCTAGCCAATGATTGCCCTCGTGTCAGTTTTTCTGTATTGGCGCGAATCGATATATCAACATACTTTTTACCGGATCAAAATTGGTCAAGCCAGTCGAGAGTAACAGAATTTTCAAAAAAAAAAATGGCAGGAGGTCTGGGGTCCATACATACAGGAGCTTCTTCGATGGTGTGTCGACTTGCATGACAGAATCCCATCGCAGCCACTGTCCTTGTTTTGCGCATCCATAAAGGTAAATCAGCAATTCGTCCTCGTCTACGTCTTTAACCAAACTGGTCGGTCACTTCCTATGTTTTTCAGGATCATGTCTTTAATCAGTTTCTGTTTCTTCTTAAACCCCAGGCTTGCTTTGTCAGTCTGACCTCTATTGTATCAACAGGGAGAATTGTGTGTGTGTCATCAGTGGATATGCAAGAAACGGGAAACCAACACTAAAACACCTTCCCATCGGATATTTTAATAAGTGCTTACAGCAATATCTATCTTTAGCCTACTTCAGTGCCGGTAAGGATGCACATGCTTCAACTCCGTGTCCATCATTTACGAGTAATACATAGCGGGGATACCAATGATTTGTGATGGTCAATCTTATCTTCGTCTTCACCCCTCCCCACTTAGGTTTCTTAACAATCAGTGCCTCTAAGAGTGTACCATATATATATATTTTTTTTTTGGGGGGGGGGGGGGGGATTCATGGGTCCTCAAACCTCCAAATCCAGCTGGGTACATAACAAAAGTGAAACAAAATCGTTGGGATCTCGTTGGCGCGTCTAATTATGCTGACCTTGAACCTTTGACGACCAGCGCCCTCATGCAGTTTTCAAGCTCTTATAATTTGATGCGCCAACAAGATCCCATTGAATAAAACAAGTTCGTATGAAAGAATTCAGATCCTTTAACAGATTCAAAAAGAAACATTGTGGGGATCTCGTTGGCGCACGGGGATAACCAAGGTCAAAGGTCAAATTTTACCATTTTGAACCATTTTTGCACCTCCGTAAATCTGTGCGCCATCTTTAAATTACCTCGGAATTTATATCCATTTGCAAAAGATGATTTAGCCTACCGTGAATAAAAAAATTATGAAAAAACCGGCTTGGGATCTTTAAGATTTGTTTAAATGAGTTGTTTTGTTGTCGCTTAAGGTGAACTTACAGTGCATGCGAGTCAGTAATAGCCCACATAAATTGTTCAAACTCTTATAATTCAGTGCGCCAACAATATCCCATCAATTTTTTGGGTTTATTTCCTTAGTTTAACTGCCATTTAATAGTTACCGATGGAAAACACTTTGAGATTTTGATTAGCAGTTAATTCGGGCATTTTGGCAACGACAGGCTCAACAAAGAGTCACAAAAATAGTATCTAAAATCATCGTATTTACCAAAGTATGGCCATAAGCAATTCGTAGTAATGGATATTAAAGTTCAGTATCAAGATAACAGTACGGAATACACACCTGAGAACAATCTTAGACATCAACTATTATTGAATGAAACCTAATGTACGGGTAATGCTCGTAGCATCACAAATTATTTTAAAAACAGTGTATTGCTGTGTAAAAAGGCTCGACTACGTTTTGCGTAATTTAAATACAGCTCCTTTCTAGTTATTAATATCTGACTTACAAGCAGTCCACGGATATGTTATAGTTGTTTCAATTACCCTTAAGGAGTTGCAATCACACTAAGTGTAGGTGTGTTTCAATAAGCAAAGTTTGGTAAGGTAGTGCTTGTGTTGAAGATTGTTGGGTGAATGTTATGGTAAATGTTGGTAACTTTAACAGAAAACATATTGAAAGTACTAGTCAAAATACTTCGTTTTCACAAGCAATATTTACCAACATTTTAGAGTGTATAATAAATTGTCGCGCTTTGACAAAACATCGAAATATAATTTCTGGGAAGAAAGTGGTTTCTCAGGTAGGGTCTAACGTTAACCTTCTCCCAATTGATCATCAACAGGGGTGTTTCTTACATATTTCTATTAGTTTTTCTCTACTGTGGAATATATGTGCATTGGTAAATGGCACCACATCCAATGGTAAATGTACATTTATACATATTAATAACTTGCCGGGTTTGTGGATAGAAATATGAATTCTACATATCCTCATGTCGTCAAGTTGGCTGCATCATACTATATGAAAGAAAAACTCACGGCAAACTAGTTTTAAAGTAAATGATACGCCTTTTGCATATATACTTTATACTGAAGTCGTCTAAGGGGTGATTAGAATATAGTTAATGGTAGTGTAAAAGTTCAAACTTAAGAATGCTTTAGTTGCTATATGTTATTAAAAGGACAAAGTGGGTTCTCATCCCCATAGTATGTTGGATGCGTATACAATATATAATAAAGAAATCAAACCGTAGCGTTTAAACAAATTATTATAGCTTGCATATAATAGTTTTAGATATCTGCAAGTCTTTGTATATATTAGTAGTTTGAGGTAAAGGTTAGACTACATGCATTGTGCCTATGCAGTATATATCTAGTGGCTCTAAAGACACTTACCTTTTAGTCAACACAAAATATGCAGGGATGTGTGTGCGCGATTCGTTTATTAAACGATAATGTTATCATCCTGTTTTTGTTTTCGCTTTGGGAAACGCCGCAAACGTTTAATAAGAGGTAGATTTAAAGTGCGGTAACGTTCAAGAAATAAAGATAATTTCCGGAAATTTAATGACACTCACATGACGCACATAGTTGGACACGCAATATATTTCTGCAGATTCAATATGTAACCATGTTTGTGTGCCCGTCAAAACACGCGTTAATAATAACTGATAGTTACACATTCTGAGCTTTGAGAGAGATAACTGGTTAGTAAATGCACAGTGTTACGGAGGTTTAAAAGATAATTGAATAATGTCGACAGCTTGTCACGATGAGTAAACAAATACGTTCATGAATAATGAAAACATGTTTTAGAGCCACATTCTGAATAAAATGCAATGCAATAAAATGCAATGCAATAAAATACAATGCAATCCAATGTAATACAATCCAATTCAGTTAAATTAAATTTAAAAAAAAATTAAAAAAAATAATAATGATAATAATAAAAAATAAAAAAAACAAAAAAAACAAAAAAAACAAACAACAACAACAACTAAACTAAACTAAACTAAACTAAACTAAACTAAACTAAAATAAACTAAACTAAAATAAACTAAACTAAACTAAACTAAACTAAAATAAACTAAACTAAAATAAAATAAAATAAAATAAAATAAAATAAAATAAAATAAAATAAAATAAAATAAAATAAAATAAAATAAAATAAAATAAAATTTTTATTTTTATCAATTCATCTTTATTCAGTCAAATAACCACATAAGAAATAAAGAAGAGAACATTAAAAACCAAGACAACTGGGGCCTATACTGACCACCAGGCAAGGTGTTACAAAAGTACTATTGCATAATCAATATAAAAACACATTTATAAGGGAGGTGAGCTGGTCGTGATAGACCTGCTGCCATGAGGACCTATATGAAATTGGTAACGTTCTAATCCCGTTCGTGTCTTGATTGGAAAATGGAAAAAGAAGACATCAGATCAGACTCTTTTTCGAGATGTTAAATTAAATTAAATTAAATTAAATTAAATTAAATTAAATTAAATTAAATTAAATTAAATTAAATTAAATTAAATTAAATTAAGTTAAATTAAATTAAATTAAATCAAATTAAGTTAAATTAAATTAAATTAAATTAAATTAAATTAAATTAAATTAAATTAAATTAAATTAAATTAAATTAAGTTAAATTAAATTAAATTAAATCAAATTAAGTTAAATTAAATTAAATTAAATTAAATTAAATTAAATTAAATTGAATTAAATTAAATTAAATTAAATTAAATTAAAATTAATTAAATTAAATTAAATTAAATTAAATTAAATTAAATTAAATTAAATTAAATTAAGTTAAATTAAATTAAATTAAATTAAATTAAATTAAATTAAATTAAATTAAATTAAATTAAATTGAATTAAATTAAATTAAATTAAATTAAATTAAAATTAATTAAATTAAATTAAATTAAATTAAATTAAATTAAATTAAATTAAATTAAATTAAATTAAATTAAATTAAATTAAATTAAATTTAGGGCAAGAAAGAACCAAATTGAGTTAAGCTTGATTTTGGGTAGCTTTATTGGTGAGAAATGTGGACACATTGCTGATTTTTGAATTTAAAGTCATAATATATATTTTTCAGCGGGGTCATCACCAATGCGAGCGCAGTTTTTACAGTTTTTAAAATATTGTACAAAATTACCAAAAAGGTGCTATTGTAATGAAAATTGATAATATTATAGGTTATAGTGTTAGCATTCACACGATATATGATTTGTTTGGACAAAAATATTATGCGATATCGATCAATTTACTGATTTTGTACTTTGGTCTTTCTTGCGCTCAGTTTGGAGCAATAGGTTTTATATAGTGTTTTTTTAAATAAATTTACCAATTTTAACAAAATTGTGTAAGATTTTTAATTATTACATCATTACATGTCAATAAACAATAATGTTGCTAAACTCCTTAAGATCATTGTTAAATGGCATTATAATTGATTTGAAAATAATTCTCAGCCAACTACCCATTTATAGAAACCCTGTATAAAACCTATGGCTCCAAACTGAGCGCAAGAAAGACCCAAGTCCAAAATCAATAAATTGATCAATATCGCCTAATACAACAATTTTTTCAAATAATCATATATCATGTGAATGCTAAGACTATAACCTGCAATATCAATTTCCATTACAATAGCATCTTTTGGTCATTTTCTACAATATTTTAAAAACTTTAAAAGCCTGTTTATCAAAATAGCAAATATGAACTTAGGTCTTTCTTGCGCTCAGGTCTTCAAATAATAATGATTATAATAACAATAATGATTTTACAGTAGAAAAAGTTAATGGCACTGCATTATCATGTGATTCATTCCATTAAATAACGTAAAAAATGCCAAATAATCATGTATGAGACGGAAATTCGATACGTTTTATATTTGATATTGTTTGCGATGTTACTTAAGGTCATACAAAATGACTGTTTAATTCCATGTTATCTATATCCTGACGCCTTAAGATACATATTACTGAGTCAAGTACCATGAATTCAATCCATTATTGTTTTTGATCGACATTGACGCTATTAATAATATGATAAAGGCAATCATGATCATACCCTTACCCAAGAGACAGCACGACTAACTGTCTGATTGAATTGCAAATGTACCGTTTCCTACCAGTTATTAAAGACACATAGAGTTTGACGTCAATCCTTTTTATACAGCCATGTTCAGACTGCGTGATTATCCCAATCTTCCTAAGAGTATCTAGATCTAGGTCCTTTGGCTCTCCTAGGTCAATGTCAGCCGCTGAATTATGTCTACATTACCAATTTATGTATTAATGTTTAGAGTTTACGAATCGTTCGTACACATATACACGTAACCCACGTTCCAATACCGAGCAGTAACTAAATGTCAGGGGGTTCAGTTTTGTTTATTCTCATGCCTACCTTTACACATTTGTTATTGCGACATTACCGTGTACAAAAACATATACATGCTTGTTAAGTTACAAAATGCTGCCTCATAGTGTCTAATAGTAACCCTAGGGATAAATTAAGAAAGATGAAGCCTGAAAAAGACTTACGCGAAAGTACTTTTATTCTGATCCTATCACAAGCCATGGTTCATATCACTATCTCATCAACTAATTTAATCGGAAATCCATCAAATGTGTATCGGCTTTCTATACGCAAAGTTATTTAATTGGATATATTCTACAAATAATCCAATAATAATGAGGTAAATCCCAGGATAACATATCATGCATACTTTGACGAAAACCGTCAAATTACTTTACTTGGATTTGAGCTGTTATATCCAGTGATGAGACTTGACGGATTCACTTAAGATATTTCTTTAATGGTTATGCTGAAGATTAATACGGTGCCCGCTTTCTTTGTTGTTTGTTTGTTTGTTCGTTCTGTTTGAAACTGAATTTTATCAATAGGGCGAATTTGTCATCAATGGATATGCGACAAACGGGAAATCTACACTAATACATGCCTATTGGATATTAAAAGCCTTTCCACGCGGCTATTAGTTGTCCCATGTGCAAAACAGTTTTTTCATAAACAAAAACTTTTCCCAACATTCAAAGTCTTCTCTCATGAATTACTGAACCAAAACTAGGCATGTTTTAACTTTGTATTTTTTTAAATTCATTTCTCATGGTGATTCTCACGGTGATTACAAATTTTGGTGATGGAATTTAATAATGTTGACATTTTAGAAACATTTTGTGAAATTTTGGAACTGTGGTCTGCAGACGACTGTCGCATGGAAAGTGTTTACAAGGGCTTAGGTTAATACTGAACTTCAACCTACTTCTGCGACATCTAGGTTGTGCATGCTTGTAACATAGTTTTATCATTGCCATACATTATGATTCACTTATATCTTGAAATTAAAAAAACACGAACAAAATTCGAAAATAATATAAGTGACTGCTCAAATTGAAATAACGGTTATACGAACTATCTGTCTGAATTAGTAAAGGTTAGCTGGGTTAGAGGTTACTTATAATACATATTAGTTGACGTTAATATTTTATTAGCCATGTTCAGACTGGATAAATCCATGTCAGCCATGAACGTGTGTCAGAATACTCAATCTAATAATTTAACTCCAAGCTCAGTTTGACTTTTCATCATGTTGTACGTTTGTAGCCACTGCATGTTTAGTGATGGCAAATTTAAATTGTTCTCAACATTGACAATTTACTCGAGCCTGCAAACTACAACATATGATGATCAACTGATCCTGCCACGTTCTCTGATAATACCTTATCAGAGAATATGTGAAGTTAGTATAACTTTAAAATAGCACATCTACATGATATGATACCTACATAGGAATTTTCCAAAGCGTATCGAGAAACCTATGTGTCGCTGAAGTAGTTTTTCGAGGTAATTTTACGTGGGCTGTTTAACCCTAACTCCCACGGCTATGTTTTTTCGTGTATCGGGGGGAGGGGAAAAAAGAACATTTTTTAACCCGAAAAATCACCGAGCACCCCCCGGGTTTCGAATCCCGGGAGCACCCGCACCCCAGTCTGTGCCCCTATCAACTGAGCTAACTCTGCAGCGCATATGCGGGCACAAACTTCGTGCCAACATATGCCTGCGGTAGGTGACGTAATCGAGCCAATCAGCAGCACGCGCGTGGAGATAGTTATATTTTAGATGATTTTGTATGGTGTAGTGGGGCTAGGGTTATTGAATAGAGTGAAAGCTCTGAAATACTTCACTCTCACGTAGCAACCAATATACAACGTTCATTAATATGATGTTTTATATTTTCAATGCATTTCTCATGGTGAATCCAAATATGGTAACGAAATTCAACAATGTTGACATTTTTGAAACATTTTGTGAAATGTTGGAATGTCGTCTGCAGACGCCTGCCGCGTGGAAATGGTTAACCTTGTTTATTGAAACTAAACTCCACTTAGTTTTGCAACCCTTAAAAGATTACTGAAACTATTCACTGTGGGTTAATTATAAATCGGACATATTTGTGTAAGTAACATATGCATTGTCTTTGTGTTCAACAATATAATATTTACAAGTTACAGGAAATGTTCTTGTTAATTCTTGTGTGACACATCCTTCCCCTTAATATTTGATGTCGCACGATGTAAGAGGATTTATATCAAGTGTTCATTACAGTACGCAGTGGACTTTTAAAACACATACCGTATGGGACAAACAGCATCCAATCAAGGATGTTTACCTTGGGTTCAAGTTATTCTAGAAATATTTTTCAAATGAAATAACAAAAACATATTTTTATAACCTATGGGGTAGCAATTTTCATTGGTGAAAACATAATGCGAGTATAACCATGTCCCTATATAGTGAACATGAGGCTCATTACATGAAGCTGCATGTAATTCGTATGTATTTTAAATAAAATTTCTGCTGCCAAGACTTTCAATATATATTTACAAACTGTGTTCTTTATGTTTATGTTTTAAATTGGGCCCTATATAAAAACATGAGAACCAATCTTTCCAATATTTACCAAGAGGGTATCTCAAAATAGAAAATGCACTACAGATTGTTTACTTGTCCACGAATATTAAATCAATATTGGTCGATTCCTTGGAAGAAAGGACACACATGAGGTCATTCGAGAAACGTTTGTATAACTGTTATTTAAATTTGTACAGTCACTTGCAGATTATTTTCGAATTTTGGTCGAGCATTTTAATTTCAAGATCTAAATGCATCGTATTGTGTATCAATGATAAAACTATGTTACAAACATGCTCAACCTGGATTTCGCAAAAGTAGGTTGAATTTCAATATTGCCCTTAACCCTTGTTAGCCCTTTCCTCGTGGCCGGCAGTTCCAACATTTCACAAAATCTTCCAAAAATGTCAACATTATTGAATTCCATCACCACATTTTTAATCACTATGACAAATGCACAGACAGGCGTAGTATTGATTCAGTAATTCAAGGTTTCTCAAAAATCTGTTTTGAACATGGGACAACAAAATCTCATCATTGGATATACGAGCTCAAATCCATAAAAGGTAATTTGACTGTTTTCGTCCAATTAAGCATTATATGTTATCCTGGGTTTTACCTCAATATTATTGGATTTTTTGTAGCATATATAAAATGGAATTACCTTGCGTATAGAAAGTCGATACACATTTGATTTAGATTTAGTTACTGTTCTGTATTCGAAAGCTGGTTACGTGTATACGAGAATGATTCGTAAACTCTAAACATCAATACATAAATTGGTAATGTATATAGACGCAATTCAGCGTCTATAACCATGCAGTCTGAACATGGCAAGTGTATTTCAATAAAGGATTGACGTCAAACTATATATATGTGTCTTTAATAGGAAACGTTACCTTTGCAATTCAATCAGACAGTTAGTCGTGCTGTCTCTTGAGTAAGGGTATGAGCACGATTGCCTTTATCATTTTGTTAATCGCGTCAATGTCGATCAGAGCCCTTAATGGATTGAATTCATGGTACTTGACTCAGAAATATGTATCTTAAGGCGTCAGGATATATATCACATGGGAATTAAACAGTCATTTTTATGACCTTAAGTAACATCGCGAACAATATCAAATATCAAACGTATCGAATTTCAGTCTCCTACAGTGATTGTTTGGCATTTTTTTACGCTATTTAAAGGAATGAGTCAGATGTCAATGCAGTGCCATTGAAATGTTCTACTGTTATAATCAGTATTGTTATTGTTATTAATGATCATTTATTATTTGAAGACCTGAGCGCAAGAAAGACCTAAGTTTAAGTTTATATTTGCTATTTAGAAATACAGGCATTTAAAGTTTTTAAAATATTGTAAAAAATGACCTAAAGGTGCTATTGCAATGAAATCTGGCAATATTGCAGGTTATAGTCTTGGCGTTCAAATGATATATGATTTTTTGACTTGGGTCTTTGTCGCGCTCAGTTTGGAGCCGTAGGTTTATACAGGGTGTCTATAAATGGGTAGTTGGCTGAGAATTATTTTCAAATCAATTATAATGCCATTTAAGGGGGCTGTGGACTCTCAGGTACAGCCTCCGTAAAACTGCCGTAACTTCTTCAATATTCATTTAATCTTTATAAACGTAATACAGTTTTTTGCACGAAAGGGTTCAATTAATCCAACCATGATAATGAAATTGACCATTTTGGAAAAAATTATAAAAAACACGTTTTTTGACCCATTTTAGGTTCTGCAGAGATAACTCAAAATATATTTTGTCAAAGTTTGTCATACTAGTTTTATGTTAATCCTGATAACATTCCCTAGAAGCGTTTTTTTAATTTTTAATATCTTATTTATTTTTTTGAGTTAGAGACCAAAAAGTGCCAACAAATGTGATTTTTCCCTAAAAATGTGAATTTTCATGATTTTGGCGGTAAAAATCACATCACCTAAAATGGGTCAAAAAACGTGTTTTTTATAAATTTTTCCAAGTTATGGCAGTTTTACGGAGGCTGTACCTGAGAGTCCACAGCCCCCTTAACAATGATCTTAATGATTTTAGCAGCATATATTGTTTATTGACATGTAATGATGTAATAATAAAAAAATCGTACAACATTTTGTAATAATTGGTGAATTTATAAAAAATGTATAAAACTTATGGCTCCAAATTGAGCGCAAGAAAAACCCAAGTTCAAAATCAGATCGATGTTGCTTTATACGACATTTTTGTCAAAAACAAATAATATTATCATGTGAATGCTAAGACTATAACCTATAGTATTGTCAATTTTCATTACAATAGCACCTTTTGGTAATTTTCAATAATATTTAAAACACTTTTAATGCCTGCGCTCACATTGGTAATAGTGCAAAAGTTGACCCCCGAAAAATACATTTTAAGACTCAAATTCAAAAATCAGTAATTTTCCGATATTTCTCACCACTAAAGCTACCCCAAAACAAGCTTAACTCAATGTGGCCAAAAATTGAATTGTTTCTTTCTTCCCTTCTGGTCTTCATTTGTTTTAGGAAAAGAGGGACAGCACTGGTCTTAGCTGAATAAATATCCCAATAGTAATTTAGCTTAATTTAGTTTAATTTAATTTAATTTAATTTAATTTAATTTAATTTAATTTAATTTAATTTAATTTAATTTAATTTATTTTATTTTAATTTAATTTAATTTAATTTAATTAATTTCATTTAATTTAATTTAATTTAATTTAATTTAATTTAATTTAATTTAATTTATTTTAATTTAATTTAATTTAATTTAATTTAATTTAATTTAATCTAATCTAATCTAATCTAATCTAATCTAATATAATCTAATCTAATCTAATCTAATCTAATCTAATCTAATAATTAAATTAAATTAAATTAAATTAAATTAAATTAAATTAAATTAAATTAAATTAAATTAAATTAAATTAAATAAAATTAAATTAAATTGTATTGCATTATGCATGCAATGTATTGAATTGCAATTTAATTCTAATTCCCATTTACCGGCCATTGACTTGTTTCAAAACTGAGTATTGAAGTATTTTACTAAATTTAAATTTCTTTGAGTTTCCTGCTGTACCAGGTAGACACCATCTATACAGAAATATCCAACGTAATAAATGTTGGCTTCAATAACGGCTTTAACTTCACAAAGAATGTGGCTCGAAAACATGTTTTCATTATTCATTAATTTATTTGTTTACTCAATGTGACGGGCTCTCGACATTATTCAATTATCTCTTAAACCACCCGAAACACTATGCATTTACTAACCCGTTATCTCTTTCCGATCAAAGCTCCGAATGTGTAACCCCATCTGTTATTATTAACGCTTGTTTTGACGGGCACAATAACAATTAACATGGTTACATATTGAATATACAGAAATGTATATTGGGTGTCCATGATGTGCGTCACAATGGGGGTGTCATTAAATTTCCAGAAATTATCCTTATTTCTTGAACGTTACCGCACTTTGAATATACCTCTTATTAAAGGTTGGCGGCGTTTCCTAAAAGCGAAAACCAAAACGAGATGATGACGTTATCGTTTAATAAAAAGAAGCCACTAGATATATACTACATAAGCACAATGCATGTAGTCTAACCTTTACCTCAAACTACTAATATGTGAATCGGCTTTCTATACGCAAAGTAATTCGATTGTATATATGCTACAACAAATCCAATAATTGAGGTAAATCCCAGGATAACTTATCAAGCTTATTTGGACGAAAACAGTCAAATTACTATATTTAAATTTGAGCTCTTATATCCAATGATGAGACTTACCGAATAAGATATTTCTTTATTGGTTATGCTGAAGATCAATACTGTGCCCGCTTTGTTTGTTTGTTTATTGTTTTTTGTTGTTGTTCAGTTTGAAACTGAATGTTATCAATAGGGCGAATTTGTCATCAAAGGATGTGCGATAAACGGGAAATCTACACCATCACCTGCCTATTTGATATTTGAAGACTTTCCACACGGCTATTTAGTTGTTCATGAACAAAAAAGATTTTTCAGAAACCTCATGAAATCTCATGAATTCCTGAACCAATACTACGCATGTTGGTACTTATTTTAATGCATTTGTCATGGTGATTAAAAATGTGGTGATGGAATTTAATAATGTTGACATTTTTGGAAGATTTTGTGAAATGTTGGAACTGTGTGGTAAGTGTTAACAAGGGCTTAGGGCAATATTGAACTTCAACCTACTTCTACGAAATCCAGGTTGAGCATGCTTGTAACATAGTTTTACCGTTGCTATACATTATGATGCACTTAAATCTTGAAATTAAAATTCGAAATTAACAGTTATATACACTGTTTACGAATTACCTCATGTGTGTAAAATCTTCCAAGGAATCGACCAATATTGATTTAATATTCGTTGACAAATAAGCAACATGTATTGCATGTTTTATTCTGAGATACCCTATCAGTATATATTGTAAATATTGATTTTCATGTGTTTATATATGGCCCGTTTTAAAACTAAAAATAATGAACACTCTCTGTTAATATACGAGGGTCATTCAATAAGTTCTACCTCCTCCTTCATAACATCGATAATAAGAATGTCAGCCTCATGAGATTTGTCAAGAATATAGCTTAAAATCATAGCTACACATTTGTAGTAAATGATAATTGATATCTGTTTCACTTTCGTTATGATGCGGTCAAAGCCAGAGAGAGATTTTGGACAACTGACACGGAAAATTACCTTAAATATAACACATGATTTTCGGTGTTTTTTCGAATTGTATGTATGTATGTATGTGTAGATATAAGAGCACGATTTTAATACTAGAAATGAAAATCAATGAATAATATTTGAATATATATCAGTATTGTGTATGTAAAAATAAGATTGTAAGCAATATTAACTCTTGCAGGCTTGCCAATAGTGTAATAGCAAACTCAAATGTATCGTTATACCTTTTGCATATCGGAATACTGCTAATCAGTCAAATGTCCGTTGTTACAACAAAAGCCACAGTGATGTCTCGTATGTTAAATCTTTAACATACTAGTCACTTTATGAGTTTTCATTATGTGCAACCTTCAGAATAGTCAATCAGGTAGTCAATAATAGAAAATTAACGCTTTGAGGGACTTGTAATCTATCTATTTAATAGGTACGGTATATTGAAGATCGCTTAGTTCTTATGAAAGTCAAATATGACTTTTGGAGGGTTCTCCAGGGGAGGGGTAAACTTAATAGTTGTTCTGCTCTGGTTCTGGCTAATCAAGAGGGCATGAGAAACCAGTCAAATTTATTGTTTATAGTCTGTTAAAGAGATATCTGACATTTAGAACGGTTATAATTGAACGATAGGTATGTTTTCCTTCTTACAATAGGCCAAATGAATAGTACTTCATCCGTTTCTGTTACACTAAATCGAAGTTTAGTTTTCACTACGTCGCCAGAAAAGTACAAAAATACTCAGATCAATTTACAATGAATTTGTAACTGAGATACCAAGCTATAATTGTGTGATATATGAGGTAGGAGGTAGAACTTAATGAATGACCCTCGTATATTGAAAGTCTTGGCAGCAGACACTATATTTTATAATCTAATCAATATAATTACCTGCAGCTTCATGCAAAGATTTTCCTTTAAGCCTCATGATCACTATAGAGGGACATGGTACCACTCGCATTATGTTTTCATCAATGAAAAACTGCTACATGATAGGTTAGCAAAATATGTTTTTGTTATTTCATTTGAAAAGGAATTCTAGAATAACTTGAACCCAAGGTAAACATACTTGATTGGATGCTGTTTGTCCCGTACTGTATGCGCTTTAAAAGTCCACTGTGTACTGTGAACACTTGATATAAATTATCTTACATCGTGCGAAAAAATATTAAGAGGAAGGATGTATATCCTAAAACGGGAAGGTCGGCAAGTTTCTAATCATATCTTTACGAAAAAATACCCATTGCTGATTAAGGTCCTCAGTGGGGCTAACAGGGTTATATCGCATTCCCTTATCCAGAACCTCTATGTACATGTATTATTCCAAAGAGGTTAACATTGCCCTATGTTTAGTTCAAAGGTTGTTGTGCAAGACATGAAACCTTAATATGATTTAAAATCTCACTGACCACATTAATGCCCTTGATCAGATCCAATAGATTCTAGATTTATAATGAGTTGAACACCCAGTAGCTAGGAATAGGATCCTGAGATGTGAACAAAGCACGTTAATCTGACTGTCCTATCCACCACACTGTTATATCCTAGAGGGCTTGTTCTAATCAGTTATATCGCTTACATTGGCTCACCGAGTCGCACACATGCCTATTTGAACCCTGATTGATTTCCATAGAACCAATTCTTCTCCAATCATCCACTCTTTTACACGTTAGTTCGCGTACATTGTATCTTGTCTAATGTTGAATAATATAATTATTGATCAGATTCCTGGTCGACTCTCGCCGTCGTCTACGCTTTCCGGCTATGTTGCCATTGCTTTCCCGGTCTGTGTCACACATTCCGGGTCAACATCCGTTTTGAATTGCACCGTCGAGGTTCGGTTTGGTTTTCAGACTGGTCGTTTTAGATTAAGTTAAATTCAGTGAGAGCTTGACGTGCTGTTTTTTCTGGTTATCAGTATAGATGTCATGGACAATTGAGGATTCTTCTTGTGATTTTTGTTTACTCCATGGTTCACAATTTGTCTTTTTGTCTAGTTTGGTAGTGTTTAGTGTTATTCTTAGTAATGTTCTTTGGCCGAGTTTGGTTAACTGCAATATAACGTATTTATGACATTTGTACGAAAATATCTACCTTAAAGTTAAATTATTTTAAAATATATTTCACCTGATTTTGTCGCAACCGCCGTTCCGCAATTGCCCATTTATCAAATCACAGTTCGAGTCCGTTCTAAAATCACTGGGCTTCCATAATAATTTTTGATTCTATGTTTCGAAATATTTCTTTTAGATATTTTTGAAATTACTTTTGTTAAAAGTCAACGTGTCTTTAGAATAATAATGATTTAAATATTTTCTCAGAATTTGTTACTGACTTAATAGAATTTCTTTCCAGATTTGTTGGAAAATGTCAGAAATACAGGTAATTAAATGATGGGTATAATATCAACCGGTCGAAATGAGAGATACTTGAAATGGGCCGTTTTGTTGTTATCACAGGAAAAAAACTTAAACAAAATAAGACATTATTTGATGACAATACGTTTTTGGACATTTTGATTTGGCAATTATGTCTCGGGAAACTTGAATTGCATTTGTAATGATAATAATAATAAAACCGCATTTTATAGCGCTTTACGAAACACCCCAAATCGCTTTACAGGCATAAAGAGAACATTTTACACATTAATTAAAGAACCTTATAAAAGCTAAGACACGGAATATATAATGATGAGGAACTACTTATAAGAGTACGCCATGAAAGCTAAAATACAACAAAACCGTAATAAAACCTGCTAACCTAATTTACAGAGCAGGAAAAGGTAATACAATTGAAACAACATGATATCATTGAAGTCGCTAAGTCAGAGACATCACCACGGGTAGGTACGAGACGCAAAAAAACAAGCACTGCGGAACGCACCAACTTTTAACAGCAGGCTTTTAACTCCGTAGTAAGATTAATGAGTGAGTGACAGCGAACTAATAGATAATAATAATTACAACATGATAAAAATAGACACAATGCATGAGTTGCCCCGCAGCGATCATTAAGAAATGAGATATCAATGTTCTGGCAAATTGAAAATCTGAGTCTTCAGTGCAGAAGGATTTGATTACACGGATGGTTCGATGGTAGTTGATTCCACAACTTTGGTGCTGCGGAGGAAAACGAACGATCGCCATAATATTGCAGTCTCTGACTGAAGGGGGCTTAATTAACTTTCCACTTCCTGTTGATGATCTAAAGTTGATGTTAAGTTACGGAATGTGGATAGTCAGCAACTATGCATTGCGGTGCAAGTCCATTAATAACCTTAAACACGAGTAAAAGGATCTTGAACTTGATTCTCTTACTGATGGGCAGCATGTGGCGTAACAGCCGGGGGGTGGCACAGTGCCCCCCTGAAGGTGCTCAGCAGGAAATTCAAACCTACCCACCAGGAAATATGTGGGGGAAGGGCGATTTTTTGTGACCGTGCGAAATCTTGTGACCGTGCGATATTTTGTGACCGCGCGAATTTTTTTGACCATCCTTGAACTCACAAAGGCGTGAACCAAAGTTTCTGCTGACGCTTTGTCCAAGTAAATTCTGAGTTTGCCAATGTTGTACAAAGCAAACAAAGCAGTGCGGCAAACACTACTCACATGTTTATTCATGATAACATGCTCGTCAATGACGACACCCAGATCACGTGCAGAAGACGATATTGCAAAAGCTGCTTCGCCGAAACTTAGCTGATTCATAATCATCAAACTTCTTATGTACGAGATGCACTTTTCAAGTCGAGATACCTCGATTTCCTTCTCATGATCATTGAAACAAAAATGGACCTGGGTGTCGTCCGCGTAAATCATGCACTTAAGACCGTGTGACGTGATTATGTCCTCAACTGGGGCAGAGTAGAATGAGAATGCTATTGACCCGAAGACCGATCCTTGAGGGGCACCCCGGAAAACTTGATCGTACATCATCTATAACAACACATTGTTGTCGCTCTTTGAAGTATGATGTAATCCAACGGAGTGCAGTGCCTGTGATACCAACACATTTTTGAACTCGTTTAAGCACAATAGAGTAGTCAAGCGTGTCAACGCCGCTGAGAGATCTAACAGCACTAGAATGTCGTGATGATGATCGTCAACAGCCCGCACGATATCATTTGTAACCCCGACGAGTGTCGTCTCAGTACCGTGGTATTTGCGATATGCTGATTCGTGATTCGCATTTCAATGGTTCTTGTTGACATAGTTTTGGAACTGCTGGCTTGCAACGCGTTCTATGGTCAGAAGGGCAGATTTTATATTGGCAAATAGTTTTTTAAAAATGTCCGGATCAGAATTTGCTTTCTTGATCAGTGGAGTGACAAGACCACCTTTCAAGTTGGTGGGTATAGTTCCTTCAGAAAGCGAGGTTGACAATCTAGTGATGATAGGGAGGAGAGCATCAAGGACTTCAGGTTTCGCAAGAATCCAAGTTGGGATAGGATCTAGGGCACATGAGGTCTTGGCAGAGTCCATTATGATCTTACGAACATCCTCGCAGTTAACTGGTTCAAACTCGCCAAAACTTGACTCACACGATTCGTTAATGTCAACAGACATCGGTGAGGGCACACAATTGGTAAGTTCATCATGGATATTTTCGATCTTACAGTCAAAGAACTCGTGAAATTCTTCAGCCAGAGATGGTAAAGAATCATGAGTGGGGAGTGTGGAACAGCTGTTTCTGACTATAATCTATCCCTGTAGTGATCTCGTATTATTATGTGATCGCGCTTTCTAATGTCTTGTGATAATTGTCACAGTGGTCTTGAAATATTTCTCTATTAACTTGCAAACCGGACTTCAACATCTTTCGTTCTAATTGACGCTTTTTCCTTTTTTGTTTGTTTCGGATAATGTCGTTGTACCATGGCGCGTGAAGACGCAGCTAAATACTGCGTTCGACGTCAGAAGCGTGTTTTTCTACAAATTCACGTAAGACAGTGTCATACTTATAAACTAAGCGTGGTAGTTCAGTATTGTTACCCAAGTCCGAAGAGAGGATGTCATCTCTCAGTTTAACGAAGTTAATTTCACGAAATTTGCAAAACTTAACGGTCTGATTGGAGAGTATAGGCCGGGCGATATTTTGGTCGCATCTGACAGCACAATGACCTGACTTTAGACCGCGAATAATGAATGGATTGACCGCAGGATCTTCACACATGCGGGAGATTATTAAGTCCATAGTGTGGCATCTTTTGTGCGTGGGACCTAAGATGTGCTGTTGGAGAGCAGCGGCCAACAAGATATTACGCATCGTTATGGCGTCAAAATCGTCAAGCATGTCAATATGGATGTTGAAGTCACCTGTGATTAGACATTCCTCGGGATAGACAGAGAGAGACTCAGTTAATGACGAAAATTCAGTAAGAAATTGCGAGGCACTGATAGGATTCTCATAAGAACGAGAAGGGCGATGTAGAGTAACCAATCTGAAAGAAGATTGATTAGAATATGTAAGTAAAATATCTTTTCTGTAAATTATGCAAATTCCACCACCTTTCTGCCAATTCTTGGTGCATAATAAATTGCATAACCAGTGAGGGTTGTCAATAAATCAGCTGTAGCGTAATAATCTCTTTTATCTCCAGTTTGCCATGATTCGATGACGGCTAGGACATCAATGATCAAGACGTTGCGAAATTATCAGATCACACACGTTAACGACTTTCGTGGGTTCCAGCAAGCAAAAAAATGTGCACGGCTTTTTTGTATTGTTATTAATGGGAATCTTTGTAAGATTTTGGTAATTTATATTTCTCGGAGATTGATCACTTGTTGTGGTGACGCTTTTGGTTGCTAACCTACTCGACGTCTGGACATTAATTTGTCTTTGTTTGTTTTTTCTACCTCAACATCCGCGTTTAGATAATTTAGCAACCTTGAGCTCCTTGAGTTAATGATGGATTGATGGACTTGTTTGTCACACCTTTTCGGATGTTTAACAAGGAGTCTCTGCCGTACAGAAAAGGTTTCATGATTCAAGTACAAAACACTTAGTCTCTGTGCGAATAAATGATGCAGAATTTAGCATGGACGACTATATACAAATTGCGTTGACGATATGGCATATACGAGTACGTAGCGACAGAAATGTTGTCTTTAAAAATATAATGTCACTGTTCAAATGGCGAAAGTGCAATCGAAAGTCACATTCATGATGTCGATTACTCACGTAACAGAATAACAAATCCAGATTAGTATAAATATTGATAAATTAAGGTAATTTCAGTTCCAGATCATTAGCGAAATAAAACTAGGTCTCAGCTAGAACAGCGACACCAACTACTCATTGTATTGATACGCATTGTATTCGAACCGTCTTCCGTCCTTATTTTCATTGCGTGTCTGAGACACTACTACCAGGTCTTCTGTTCATGTTCGTAATGTAAGTGTCGAATGTAATGTTCACTTTTTCACCTTCTAGAATTTGTCTAGGGTATTCGTGATTCTACGTGTCATCATCAATATGCAACAAGTGAGACTATCAGCGTGTTAGATTACTCGTGGAAGAAATTAACGTCTACAAAATCTAACTCATTTATACCTCTAGAAACTTGACCATGCTTCTCTTCTTCACAAATGACATTGGTCCAGTAGATAGAATATCAAATTCAAAGTCTTGACCCATCAGTACAATAAATCATCTAACAAATTGTGCCGATGTAACACTATAATGCTTCTAAACTGCGTAAAGAGCGCCTTAAAAAATAAACAAATACAAGGGGCCACATATTACAACCATGACTCAATCATAACTGCATCGATATATAAGCGGAGCATAGATCGGAAACTCGCCACAACGTATGAAGCCACGCATCTTGACGCGATCTATCCTTTCCGTGTTGAATTAGCTCATGGATAATTAGTTGGGTACTCTTCAGCTTAAATTGTGCGGCGTAATCCCAGCGTCGAGATATCGTGATAAATACGCATTTCTGAAAAATAACGCCGAAAAGTCTGCGTATGTGCGTAATATTTTTTCACAAATACGCACGGCTGCGTGAGATGTAAACAAAATTGTTCTGCTTCACCGCTTGCAGCAAATACGCGGGGAGTTACGGCGTATAATATATTTATGCGTACAGATCAATGTTCGTCAGGAAATAGGTCGGGTCACATCATAGCACTCTGTGGAAGAATGTAGTTCATGGCATTTGAAACTGGCAGGCTCGTATTGATATCTACATTAATTACAAATGATCATTTGCAATCCACACCTGTTTACCAATTTCTTATCAGGCAGAATTAATCATAAGAACACTACTAAAACAATAGAACCCACATTGGAACAGAAATCAAACTCTTTTCTTCCTCTGACACTTTGAACTTGGCTTCCATTTCAATTGTGAAAGCATTACTCATCTTGCCGAAAGTCGTAATAGATGAAACCAATGATAGATGAAAGGGGGGGGGGGGGGGGGTGGATGGAGGGAAATAGTGCAATCAACTAACTTTCCAATTGGAGAGAAATAGCACATTTAAAAATAAAAAATGTAATGAAAAACCTCCACCTGAGTCGTGTAGACAATGGCTGATCGACAACAAATTGTCATTGCACCTTGGCAAAACAGAGTCTATTCTTTTTGGATCTAAACCTAGACTGAGCAGGGTGGACAAGTTTGAAGTTTCTTGTGACGGAAAAATTATAAATCCTACCAACTCTGTCAAATACCTTGGGATTACTCTCGATGAAAATATCAGTGGTGAAACTGTTGCAAAATCAGTTGTCAAAAAATCTTGTGGTAGATTAAGTTTCTTATACAGACAAGGTCATTTTTTGAACGAAAGATCTCGTAAGACCCTTTGCACCGCCCTTATACAATGACATTTTGATTATTGTTGCTCTTCATGGTTTTCTTCACTGAAAAATAAGCTGCAAGTTGTGCAAAATAAGTTGATTCGCTTTATTTTGAAGCTGGAGCCCAGGTCCCACATTGGTGATGTAGAATTTAAGAAGCTGGGAATGCTGAAAGTTGAAGATAGAGTTAAACAACTTAAACTCAATCATGTTTTTAAAATATATAATGAAATAGCACCTGAGTACTTGAATTCTCAATTTACCAAATTGTCCAACACTCACAGATACAATACCAGGGGCAGTGCAACAAATTTTCTGGTTCCCAAAGCTAAAGGTCAGCAGTGCAATACATTTTTCTTTACTGGTATTCGGGAATGGAACTTGCTACCAACTCAGGTTAAAACATCCAAAACCCACGGGCAGTTCAAAAAGGCAGTAAAGAGTCACTTTCTATCTTGATTTTTCATCCATTTTTATATGCAGTTGTTTCATAAAAAGTGCAATATTATTTTGTGTGCAAATATATATGATGTTTTTATAATGTGCTGTTTTAATAAGGACCCCAATGGAAATAAGCCCTTTTCAGAGCTTTCTTGGGCTATCCTTGGCATTATATGTTTTCTTGTATTAATATGTTGTGTTAATTTTGTAAGTTTTTAAGATTTGTATATTTGATCTGATGTATTGTATCTCTGTGTCTTGATATGCCAAATATAACTAAACTAAACTAAACTAAACCTGAACATATCCATCGCTGCATGTAAGGTGCTTAATGAGCTCGTCTAATACCACACCAAATACCCAAGAGCGGAACATCATAAGGTATAGAATTCCCTTATCTCTTCTATGTTCTACCCCTTATCTCTTATATTTAGTTGAAGAGCTATTAGTCAAAACGTGAAACCGCGTTGCCTTTCATGAGAAAGTGTCATCGAAGCCCTTATTGCCCTTTAGCACAACCGATCGATTCTAAAAGAATGATGCAGAACATCAAAAGGGGGAACTTTGCAGCTGTGTTTTGCAAGATATAGATCAAAACGGACAAAATAAAGTTTTGAAAATAATCTGATTACTTGATCAATTTTGATCAATTTTTAAAACTAAGAAAATGCTCTAAGAGCACATATAATAAAATCAAAATTGATTCACTTGTAGGGTCCTCCTTTTTACCGTACTGCATCACAAGTAATAGCATGGGTAGTAGACGTGAACGAAGCAAAGTAATTTAAATATGTCCTATCAATCATGCTTGTATATCCTTGGAGGCTTCCCAAATCCGTAACATCGCTTACATTTTCAACTTTGTGTGAAATAGTAATTCAAGTTGAGTGAAACATGATTTAAAACCTTTATTCACCCGTTAAGGGCAGTGTCAACCCGGCATTTGTTTCAGAAATTGAATTTCATATTTCTATATTATTTTATACTTTTATATTATTCTATCATTACCATCATAAGTTACTAATCGGAAGCGATTATTTCCCGTTCTTTTGGGTGATTTAAAATTGTTGTTTTGGTAAGTTTGAGTCAGGAAAAGGCGCATGGTTATTTGCAGGAAATTAAGCGGAGTTCCACGCTTTTCAAATGCTGCGACAACTGTTCGAGCATTGCAACGCGCACTGAATCTTCCCGTGCGTAATACAAGACGCGCCGCTTACTATCCGCGAAAACAAAAGAGGGCAAAACAATGCCTAAAAATGTAAACAAAGGCCAATCTTACGATCATTTTAATTTCAGTTTTCTTCCAATTTCTTCACATTGTGACAATATAAATTGAATCTGATAGTTTATTTTGATTGTTCATAATAGTATACTCGCCTTTTAGGTCACACGCCCGTGTATTCCGAGAACATTTAGCTTTAAATGGTGGAAAATGTTAAATTTTTTACTAAATCGATGTTTTCTAGAAGTTCAAATTTGATGGAATTTTCAGACAACATAACTAAAAATATATCAAACTATCAGGTAAGCTTTTACTACCATTGTGTAGAGGACTTTCAGGCATTTTTTATTTTTTTCGATTATGGATTTTAAACTCGAGATATGCATCAATTTCTAGCGAAATGTATGCAAAAAAACCCCGACTTTTACACTTTTCCGATTTTTTTAGCAATATTTCCAAAACTAAGCCTTATTTTGGAAAAAGAAAAAATTGCTTCCTAGACAAAATTGTCTTGTTATTATACAAAAATTTATATTAGAACAAATTACCATTTTTTATTTTATAGTTATGGTCATGTTTTTTATACTGGGTACAATTTGTGTTACATGTCCCTTTTTCCATAAATTAGGTTCCTTTTTCAGTTAATGCATTAAATCTGAAAAAGTTTACATTTTAAGTTGGTAAAAGTATATATATTCTGAAAGTATATACTGTAACGGATGCAAATAGCATACAATCAAGTTGATTATACAGGGTGGCCCGAAATTGTACAGGGTGTAACAAGCAAAATCTTCTAAAAAAAGAAGGGTTTCAATAATTACTTCCACTATGTATATGAAGTGATGAGAGAAAAGTTCAGTACAGATTTAAAGTAGTTTAATAAAATACCCATCCAAACATATGCAAATTAAATTTCATTATGAATCTGAAATTCTACATACAGGGTGTCTAAAAATGTGTTTATTTAGTTCTGGAAAAATGCTTCTATTACTACATACATACAAAGACTAGTATTTTAACAAAATTCAAGTAGATTTGAAATAAAAATGCACATGAACATTGATTGATTTTAAAAGTCACCCTTTTCTTATGTAAAGGTGTTAATTTTAAACATATAGGGTGTTTAAAACATTAATTTAGGTATACGTGATTATCCACAAATCATCAAATTGAATGAATTTAAATTTGCATCTGAAACATATTTTACATTCCAAATTGAAGTGGCAAATGCTTAAAGTGGTATGAGTTTCAAATAATGTTCAATAAAAAGGGGCCCTTTAACTACAGGGTGACTCAAATTTCCACAATGGCACATGTTTAGTGGCATACAATTAATTGCGTTCATCCTTCTTGCACCTTCATGATGTGCAAAGCACATTCAAATGAACAAATTAGGTTAGTTTCCATGTTTGAACCAGTATTCAAATTTCAAGATTCTGATTTAAGATTGAATTATAAAATGTTATCGTTTTAAGTTGTATTCAACATATTTAAAGGTAGATGACCCGATCACGTTTTCGTAACACAGAATTATTTCAAACATACGGAGATTTTCATATCATATGAAAGCTCGTATTTATCTCATCATCATACTGAAATTTGACTGCCTAAATCGGTATAATTACGGAGAAATCGATGAAATAACGTCGAATTACCGCGAATGGTGGTAACCACCGATATAGTTTGTGTACTACTCAATGGGTACAGTTCACAGCATCTTGTGCGTCTAAAATAAGAAGTTAAGAACCATTAGAGCTATGCAACTCAAACTTTGGAACACGACTTATTTAAGGATGACCTTTCATGTAGAATAGAAAACTTCAAGTTGAAAATCGGAACATCTACCTTTAACAAATCTTTTGAGCTTCTTAATACTAATTAATGATTCCTTAATTAACTAATTATATTTTTAATTCAAATATGCTTCAATAATGTTATGTTTTCAATATAGAATTGTACCAAGAGTGAAACCAGTGCATTTTATGTTTGCCCAATGTGTATTGCACCATACTTGTTTAACTATGCACTCCTCCTCCTCCGCATACTCCTCCTTCACATACTCTTCCACCCCTGACTAATTAGGTTTAACGAACTATTGTAATTAACAGAACCATGGTAGTTTATATTTTTCTTTTTAAAATAAAGGCCAAATACTTTCTCATCAAAATAAGACCAAATTTGAGTATGTGTGATAAAGAATAGCCAAACGATATGCATGCAAAGTAATAATATGTAGTGCAAATGTAACAGATCCACCTTTTTTGGGTACCCAGTATAAAAAAACATGACCATATGCTGTCTGAAAAATGTGGGGTAAAAAAAAAAAATAATAATAATAATATTAAAAAAAATATATAAAAAAATTATTTTATTTTATTTGGTATCACATTAATATCACCATCGGATTCCTTATCAAATTTCCTTTCTATAAATGTATACTTTTATGTACTTTTATTAAATATTCTCAAACTTAGAAGCAAAAGTTGATCATCAAAATAATAGGGTTGACACTTCCCTTAACACGTAAGTTGGCGTATTTTGGAATGTGTACATCGGTTCTTACGTTGCCCGATGTTCTATATTTAATCAGCATTTTTATTTTACGGACCATAGTCCACTGAACTATGCTCATATCGTACATAACTTTAGGCCCATGATGCTATTCCGTGTCTGGTTTCGGCGTAAATTATGAAAAATGCTAGAAAACAACAGGATATTGTGTTCTCCAATGAGGACACATACATGTTTATCATACGCCTCATTTATTCAGCACCATTTTTTCAAGAATCAATCAATTGAGTAAATGAATGGTAAACGTCAGGCTAATCTTGGGCTAATCCATGTGGTGCATGATGTACAAAGGATAATCTAGTTTAGTTCTGACCACCGACTGCCCTTTTCCCTATTATCCCCAACTGTTGACATAATTGTAGATTAAGCCATCCTTATTATAATAGCATTCACTCTTTCCCATTTTGACATATGATTCTTGCTCACGCACAGCCAGCAGGGAGGTCACGCTGCGTGTCAGATTTTGATATACGCAAGAAAACAATGGAGTAACAGTGACTGCAATATTTGCTAGAAATAGCTTCGGAAAATGGTATATTTGGGCATCTCAAAAACTGAGAAACGTGTTAAAAATCATGTAGAATTTTAGAGGGGGGGGGGGGGGGGGGGGGTCATTAACATCTGCAGAACGGTAAAATGTATAGTATTTTAAAAACACGTTTTGTGACCAAATTTATGTCGTAAAATGTTGGAAAATTCACGTTTTGAAAATCTGTGGTCTTCGAAATTACAGGAATCCTAACTCATTCTAAACCTCACCAAATCATGAAATGAACCCTCGTCTACAAAAAAAGTCCATGTACGTATTGCTGTATCTGCTTGGAGATAGCGAAGACCACGCAAACTTCATAGCTTCATACAACGGAATGAAATCCGCCATAGAGATTACATGGCGAAAATCGTAGAGATTTGCACTGCAGTCCTCTGTGTAGGGAGTGTTGACAAAAGCAAGGTCGTTCGGACTATTGTGTTTGTGCATGTTTGTGACGACTGACCCCGTTTAACAATCTTCATAGATTTCATATAGGGCTTGGGTGACCTAACTATTGACTGCGCAGTGCATATCAATTTCCCAATCACCTTCAAAACACTTGGAATACGATGACATTATGTACAATACTGCTAGCCGTTTAATCCCATCATGATTGCCAAATTTATTGTCCTCGGGTGGATTACATGTCGGCCACGTAATAAAGTGATATGTGATGATGTTCCCGCAATCGATTAACTTCTTTTAACATGTTTATGGTAGATTCACAGACTTTGACTGGTTTACCATTTCAGTAAAGGTAATATCCTCCAATTGATTGGGAGGCTGTGATTTGAAATTTTAATCATTTAATTAGTGCATATGGCCATGTGTTTTGAACTCGCCACCCTTCCCGTTGCATGTCCAGATTTTTACATTTTACCCCATCTGAGATTCGAATTAGCATATCGCAATAACTACTTGTTCTACCCCATACAAAGTACATATTTTCTGAAGGGAAATCTCACACGAAATCCAAATATGATATTGGAATTTAGATATGACCTTATGCTAACATGTTGTGATTAAGAATGTTCAAAGAATATCGTTTTTTCTTATATTTTGATTAAAGCTCAATACTATTTTTAGACCTTACCCAATCATCCTCATACAATTACCGATCAGAACATCATGTTTGTCAAGGGTAACTAGTTGAAATATACTATATCGGGATGTGAATGAGCACAAACGTTTACATTTCATATTCATTAGAGTTTCCAAACATTTTTTTGGGGTTTGCACCCTATCCTGATTTAAACGCCAATTTTGAATTCCCCTATTTGAGAGCTTTCCGAAAAGTGTGATTTTGCTATCATCGGTTGAATACTTTTTGCGTTATAGTCATGTATGTAACACCGATGAATTAGGACAAGTTTACTGTGTAGCGAATAGGAGAAAGCCAAGGACAATGCAATCGATTCATGATTACAATTGTTACATAATAGTTGACACGATTGTTGAAACAGAAACTTATAGAATATAAAACAATCTATAAAATGAGAGCAAAATCATATTTGTACCATACAGGGATGAGGAGTTATTGTAAATTGAACGTAGAATTGGGAACATTTTCTATATTACGTCGCATAGAGATTGTACACAGCGCAGCCGCCACAGCCGCTGCCGCTACCGCCGCCGCCACCACCGCCATCGCCACCATCACTGACTGTCCAAATTGATTTTATATATAATTTAATCCTCATTTATACAAGAAGGATTCGAAATGATGATCAATATGTGTCACTTGTTAAGATGTGTCACTTGTTTGAACAGCGCGCTGTTTGCTTCGGTAGTTTAAATTCATGTATGGACGCATGCAGGGCCTGAAATAAGGAATAAAACACCAGGAACAACTTCTTACACAAATTTGCCACTAGTTCACAGATATTCCTTCAGGACCAGGGGCAATTTGTCATATACCAGGGTCTATTAAAGGGTAAACCCTCAAGAACATATCATCGTGAAGATGACTGAAACGGAATAACCAGTGGTAATTTCAATGTAAAAGTTGCTCCTGGTGACATATTTTACATAAGAAACCAGGGCATTTCAGGGTTAAGTGGGGGTAAATTTGCACTTTGCAGTCCATTATATTGCAGCGAAACCAATAACATCTGAACGATACTGATATCGTCGTGATTGGTCCATTGTTGTTCCTCTAAAGTTAAATGGAATAGGTCCAAATCAATAACCGATCGGCCAATGTTAATGAATCTACTATAATGCATTGCGAAAAATTGCCTTGTGATACTTGGCACTCAAAAATGCTTGTTAATGGTTAACATATGAGGGAAAAGTCTAGTTGTGTCGGATGACATGCTACCAGTAGTGATTTGTCCCAGTATTGAATGATACTGGCACATAAATGTGTTCCAGT
Source organism: Ophiura sarsii (assembly GCA_035610835.1). Classification (NCBI taxonomy): domain Eukaryota; kingdom Metazoa; phylum Echinodermata; class Ophiuroidea; order Amphilepidida; family Ophiuridae; genus Ophiura; species Ophiura sarsii. The sequence continues at coordinate 28,911,460 of CM069451.1, read as the reverse complement.
ATCCTGGAACATTTTACTTTGTACAAGTATTGAACGATACTTGGTGTTCCAGTATCGGACGATACTAGTAACAGTCCAGAATCTGGGACCTAAGGTACACTTTTTCCAAATATGAATTACAGATAGTAAAAGAATTTCGATTATATTTGTTTAGTTTTAATGAACTTGGGCACTCTGCACTATTAAATTTCTTCGCATATTTAGTAGTGGTTAAATTACATGGCTAATGCATCCGCTTTTCAACCAAAAAAAACCCATGAAAATAAAATTTAAAAAGCTTCCCCACCGAAGACTCTACATGATGTACGAAACAGTATTATAGTATATGCTATTTCTCTCTTGCAAGTTATGCCATTGGTTATTAACAAATTGATGAGATTCTGTTGTATTTCGAACTTTTTAATAAAGACAAAGTAACGTTTTCAGTTATCGGCAATATAAAGAAAATTTATCAGCACAAGAAAATCAAACAGGTGGAATCAAGCCTCTCGGCAAGCGGTCTCCGACTTTCATTTCAACAGAATACCCATGAGCAAAACCAATTAATAATGAAATGACGCTAAAATCGGCTGATGTTAACACGATAATTACAAGCCTATATGTGAACGAGATAATTTAATTGTTGGTGTCGCATAATGATACATATCCTAGGATTGACCTTAATTGTCAATTGTAATATAGATAACATCGGTTTCTTTGTAGATACACGATCCTTTTCTAAGAAACGGCCGGTGTCATTATTAAGCGAGTCCTCCGCATATCTAATTATACTTCACGAATTAATGGTGTCTTAGCGTAATCTACAAGGTTACTATGGGAGCTAAGACTCTCGCTTCAAGACCCATAACGGAATAAAGCTGTGAAATCCTTTAATCCGTCAATAAAGGATGTGGTGCTAGGTTAATTCTGTGCTCTCTTACACCAAGGATTAACCGGGTTAGAGTTATTGGGGACCCGTCACATTTCTTACCGACCGTCAAAACCATGACACTAGTCCCTGTTGAGATGGTATTTTGCGATCATTTTGCTGTTAACTTAATTAAAGGTGGATGTTCCGATCACTTTAAGCTTTTTTTCCATCAAGATATAAGAAACCCCATATTTTTCTCATTATTTCTGTAACATTTGTGACGTAAAATGCATTGAATTATTGTCAAAGGTGGTTAACCACCCGGCTATTTTTAGCATTACTCAATGGGCAATTTCTTGTCACCTTGTGCTTCTAAAATAAGAACCACGGAGTTATGCAACTCAAACTTTGGAAAACAACTATTTTCTGGATGACCCTTCATGTAGTATAGACAACAACAAGTTGAAAATCGGGCCAGCCATCGGAACACCTACCTTTAATGTAAGTTTAATATGAATTGATCCGAACACTTAATCGTTGAAGTGTATCTTTGTCAGCAACAAACAATTATTAACTATAATATTAATAGTATTGGGTAACACCGACTATTATACAAGTACTACTCAGCCTATAAGAAGGTTGACGTCAGGTCGTGAAATGTCATCCCGTCTACAGTCCGGGCAAATGATCAAATCTGGCCATCGGGTTTGCATTTCTTAATCTGAAAATGCATTGCCTTATCAGACGAAACTACTTTTTTGCCATTGTTTAGTTTGGACTTCAAGAAATACTTCAGTGTGGTTCATACTTCCTTAATTAAATAAATCGCAGTGATGTCTGTCATTCAGATATGATACATATCAATTTTGTTTGTAAATTGTGCTAAGCCTAATATTTACGAAGTTTTGATTAAATCTTTTAAATGTTGACAAAAGGATTCATATTGACGAATTTCGGGACTAATTAATTATAAATTAGTCCACAAAGGGTTTTTGGAAGTCTTTTTTTGTTCTTGTTGATTTGAAAATGACTAAGATATAAGTTAGTTATAATAAATTCTTATATAGTGGGTGTGGTTTGAGATGTCAGCAGGCAATTTGATTGGTTTTTGGCCGATTTTCAGCCGACACGCCCATACATTATGAGACAATGGTGCATAGTTTGGGGCGGGGTTTAATTCATTCGAAAAATAATACCTTCAGCGCGTATGCTCAACGCGTCATCGCGTTAGCGTGCACAACATAATGTCGCCTCCGTATGCGTTGTGGGTATAACGCAGCGAGGACAGATGCGTGTTTGCTAAAGAACGCGATTAATTTGAAGCAAGATGTTGGAAAACAGCTCGCTGGAGCTGGATTCGCCGATTTTATAAAGGGGGAAATTTGTTGTTGTTTGTTTAAAATAAATCTAACAAACTGCGTTATTTTATGATAAAAGATCAAAATAACCAATAGACTAAATAAGAATGAGAATAAAACATAGTTCTTAGCTGTTTTGCTATAGACGATGGTCTTATAATGTATAGGCTGTACCATATTTGTGTCGTCTCCAAATATGGTACAGCCTATACATTATAAGACCATCGTCTATAGCAAAACAGCTAAGAACTATGTTTTATTCTCTAAATATCGAATATCTTACGACCATTTATAAACTAATCGAACCATTTATAGATACTATTCCCTCTTTTTGATTTGTGCTTCATTGGATTGTAAGGCTACTTTATACTAATTACAGCAAGGCGAAAAAAACGTGGATCACTTTGGTAGAAGAATCATAGCTGGGGTTTTACTTGTATAGTGTGACTAGAAGTAATTACTTAGTGGCCCTCATCACTCATTTACTTTTCGAGATATTATGTGGCATATGAATATATATATTGTTATGCCGTACTTCAAAACCACCAAATTTCCAAACTAATTAATAATATGGTCTACATTAGTGAAAAATTACTTATGTAATTATGTTGGATATTTAATTGTATGTGTTTCAAATACTGTTGTATCTACGTCGTATATTTAACATTGTGGAGTTCGATTGCCGTATTCTCATGCGCCGTATCGACAAAATCTGGACAAGATAACACATAACTGAATTTCTCATACTGTTGTTTCTCTAATTCAAGCTACAAATACTATCGTATCTGAGTTGCGACACGCGATTAAGCAATCATAGTTGGGGCTGTTAGGGCATCACAGGGGAGGTTTGAGTTCACATTCGTCTAAAAGCACCAAATTTGGCCCATATGTTGCTCATACCATACTCTTTTGATTGTTGATGGATGCCAAAATTGGAACCTTCTGGGACGGCCATATTGGCAATTCCAATATGGCCTCCATACTGGGGAATAAAAAATTCAAATTGCACCAGGATTCTTAGTTTGCCCCACTTCCGATTTGTGGTTACAGAGATATTGAGCAAAACGTGAAAAGGTCGTTGACCTTTGATTTTAGGCGTATATAGGCGTATATAGGGATTGAGACCTTTCGACCCTGTATAAGGCCTAGGCACAAAGAACGACTCCAGGTGGTAACAACTACCATTTCTTGAACCATTGTGATCTGACGAACAATTTGAAATAGCGTTTGTCAAAATCGGAGCATGTTCAAATGTTGACCCCCAAAAGCAAAGGTCAACGACCTTTTCACGTTTTGCTCAATATCTCATTAACCACACATCACACATCACACAAACAATTTGGTATGCTTGTCAGCTTAATTGAAGCAATTTGAATTTTTGATCCCCCCAGTATGGCGGCCATATTGGAATTGGCCAATATGGCCGTCCCTCCCAGAAGGTTCCAATTTTGGCATGCATCAAAAATCAAAAGAGTATGGTATGAACAACAATGAGTCCAATTTGGTGCTTTTAGAAGAATGTGAACCAAATAATCCCTTAGCCCCCCAACTATTTGGAAATGATAGCGCTTCCCCTATACCAGTTGCGACAAACTATTAAGGTCAAGAGAATCGGGGTTTTGTCTTGGGAGTTTCTTATCCCATCATTATTATAATCCCTGGATAAAGTTGATCAGTTTGGCACAAGTCAGACGTCTACTGAAAGTCTACAATACCTGATTTAATTGATGTTAAAGGGATAGCCACAGTTTATCTTCTCACACCGGCGTTGACGGGTATATATATACACACAGTTTTAAAACATGTGCTTTTGGCTACAATGAAACCGACAACCATTTGAACACTTGTCCGGTTCTGTCAATTTAGCTGCGTGCGCTGAGTGGGCATTGAACTATTATGATACATATTACTCATTGAACTTTATAAACAATCGAGATCAAAGAATCGACTTCTCGTTTACAGACCCAATTGTTTTAGGTTGAACATTTGACTACTATGTAAACAATTTCTAACATTTCAACTCTCACAATTTCTTCCATTATCCCCATTTCGATAAAAAACCTCACTAACATTCCGTGTATTAGACAAAAACGTCAATTCTTCAGGTATTAACTCCGTGGATTTGTACAACGTTTATATAAAAATCGCGTCTCATTATAGATCTTTTTTTGCCAGAAAATTGTCTTTAAATACAGTTTTATTCAGATCTTTAGGCTAAATAGGATTACTTGCCGAGTACATCTCAAAAAATAATAGGATTAGATAAAGTTATCTTTTTAAAAAAAGTTAACACAATTCGAATATCACATTGTATTTTTATTAGTCAGTCAAAACCTTGCATCTTCTATCGTCACATTTCATTTGTGTTGGACACACCATCGTCCCCTCTCTTTTCATTCTGAGCATGGTGAGAACAATTCAAGCTTGTTTCATTCAAAAAGTACGGACGTGTCATACAAATGACATTAATTCAAATCTTTTGAGATGAGAATTATTTTAGAATCATGCGTGTCCATTTTGAAAGGATATTCTAAAGAATTGTATGGGTCGGACAAATCCAGTATCATACGTGGTGTTCCATTTATTTTGGGTCTGTAAGAAAAACAAGACCAAAATAACCGTGTACAGGTATTGTTGTTTCAATAATTGAACCCTGTCCATTTTAATGAAATCTTAAGACTTATGAATACATATGTATATAAAATAATACTCATGAACACTCACTTATTTTGAATAGGTTCACCAGGATTGTTGATTGACAATTATATACATGTCTGTAGACTATCAATAGTAGGGGCTTCATGCTATTCACAGTGCCATGACCAATGTATGGAAGTTGAGGGCGGGTTAAACTATGCGATAAATTAAACATGCATTATAAATGAAACCTTTTGATATTTTACCTACAAACTACATACATTTCCATACAATCTGTACTTATGGTGGACGTTCTAAATAATCCACAGAAAAGTACCTTAAGTTGGTAGAGTTTAAATTAGCCTTTGCCACTTCTCTCGGAACATCTGCTCTGATTGCAGATCGATAGTCCGTCTGACAAGGGCAGGGCCTCAACCACATTTGGCTACGGTACCTTTTACATGATCTTTTTCTTCTTTTCTTAGTCGATCAACTATCCTATCATAACTCGTATATTTCTATCAACAGTAAGCACAATACCTGTATGAGAGTGGTACGGCTAAGATGGAGCACAAAATCGTTAAAGTCACTTTTTTAAAAATGAAATGCTATGATTACGTAATACAGATAGTCGATTGTAAGCACATTCCGATTTAATTATCCTTTTCCAATAATAATCATATCATAATTGATATGCGACATTTTAACTTAGTGAAAGTGTTTTAACCCGATAATATTTCATGATCGAATGTGTCACAGATAAATAAATTGGAAACCATTCCGGACTAATATTTTACTCGATAGCATTCAAATATTTTGGTTTAACTCGAACTACTTAAAGTGATACCAAAAGCTGTTTCGTATGTATACAGATTGACCATCTGCGCTTCTAATCCGATACGTTGACTTGCTAATGGCACGATTTTAGTTGAACACGAGAATTTGAATAAATATTTTTTCTTTGATATTTGAAGCACTCGATTAGGGCTTGATTAGGGGCTGATTGTATGTTTTCTATCTCAATGCAAATCGGGTATACCGTCAAACCAAGCCAAACTGATATTAAACCGCAAGTAGGTAGACATTTTATAATATAAGACCCGTTCTATGACATTTTACCATTTACCAATCAGTGAAACGTGTTTGTCTCTCCGTTTTTAAAAAGGTCGTAAAAGGATCAATCATCATTTGACGTTCGGTACATTTCTACTCGCCACTCGTAAATTAAAACTCTCTGTAGTTTTGTCCTTCGTAGGTATATCTGATGGTTTCAATATTTTCATTGAGAATGAGAAAAAGTGTACTGGTCCCATAATTAATGGTACCGCTCAATACAAGAACAGGAAATATCTATCAATACATGTACATTTTATATTGAAATATTGAAATAATCAATCCAAGCACTGCGTGTATGATTAACCTCAAATGATTCATATAAGTGATTTTAATCACTTATATGAATCATTTGAACGTTCCTGCAAGGTCTATGAGATTGATAACAGAACGGGTAAAATACCACGTTTTGTGGGTAGTGTTATTGGCATTGTAAGTGGAATAATGCTAAGGTTCTATAACCAAGGAACACCCCTAAGCTGCGTACATGGAATTACAATATATCAACCCGACAAACCTAAAACATAAAATAGAAAGAAAGGTAAATATATTATCATAAATATAGCGTCTGTCCAATAATGTACACTCCTTTACTAAATATAGTAACACGGGACAGGAGCTAGGAAAGGATAAGATGTTCAAGCAATTCAACTCCTTTCTCCTCCGTCCCCCTCCCATCGAAAAAAGATTTTGTATCAAAACATATGGCAATGATAAAATAGCTTCCAAACATGCGTATCCTTGCTGTCGATGAAGTACATTGTAGGTGGAAGTTCAGTAGTTCCATTATTCAATGGACAGGTGTGAGTGTAAGTTTCCCGTGTTTGGCATACCCAGTGATGACGTACATTTCTTTCGCCTTATCGATACCTTTCAAATAAATCCACAATCATAGAAAAAATGTGTTCGAACACTGAATCTTATTTGCATATGGTAAATAATAGCACGCGTTATTATAGTCATGTTAGGTTCCAATTTGTATATGATAGCCTGCAAGTTCAGCTTCCCCATACCCCTCCGTCCACATCAATCAATGTTGCGAGGACAAGGTCTGGGTTGAGTGACTCAACATTGGTCTGGGTTGAGTGACTCAACATTATATGATGCCTACATAGGGAATGTGCGAAGCGTATCGAGGAACCTATGAGGGTCATTAAATAAGTTCTACCTCCTCACTCATAACATCGCTAATATGAATGTCAGCCTCATGAAATTGGTCATGATTATAGCTCTGAACCATAGCTACACATTTCAAGTAAATGATAATTGATACGTGTTTCACTTTTGTTTTGACGCGATCAAAGCCAGAGAGAGATTTTGGACAACGGACACGTGAAATTACCCCAAAGATAAACACATGTTTTTTTCGTTTTTCTCTCCATTTTGTATGATTAGATATATGAAGAGCTTAGTTCCAAAAGGCGCTAACTCACTTTTTGAAAAAATAAGTTAGGTACAGAACATAAAAGAGAGTTACAAAATACATCTTTTAAACTTTGTTCTACATCTGTAGCATGTTCGGGTCTAAAGTTATGGCCCTCGGTAATTTCCGGAAATTTGAATATATTTCACTATTTTTTAAGCCAAAATGGTGGAAATATGGTTCTTTTATCATGGTAAAACAGTGATAGGAACGTCCTTAATGAAATGCAATGGAGAAAACGTAAAATGTATGGGATTATTGTTTTGAAAATTGCACACGAACAAAATTTGTGTTAATTAAACAAATGTGCCAAATTGTCCGTATTTTCAGTCTTAGGATTTCTCACAAAATATCAAAAATTCATAATTAAAAAAAGTTGAAAAGGTATTTGAATGCGGTTTTCTGTTTTCAATGTGATTTGATATTGTCTTTCAGGTGTACGTTATTTGGAAGTAAAGATTGCTTGGTAAAGTGGTTTTTGAAAATTGGTCTTAACATTTTTGTTCCAAAAGGCGCTAACTCACTGATTTCCGAAAATAAAGAAAGACATAGGAAAAACAGTGAAAATCAAAAATTGAAATCAAACCAATTTTTAAGCTTCCACGTATGGTATCTTTCATATGGCAGAAAATTAGCATAATCAAAGAAGTGCAACATACTCATTTTAAAAAAAGTTGCTTTTCTCCTATTTCACTTTTAGTGAGTTAGCGCCTTTTGGAAACAAACTCTTCATTTTATGATAAGCCCGATTTAAATACTGAAAATAGAAAACAATGGATGACTTCTAAATATAATACTATATTATTATGTAAAAATCAGATTATAGGCAATATTAACCTTTGTAGGCTTCCAAATAGTATAATATCGACTCGAATGTATTGCTACGCCTTTAGCATACTGGAATACTACTATTCAGTCAAATTTTCGTTCGTCAAGCCACAGTGATGTCTCGAAATTAAAATCTTAACACGATAGTAACTTTATGAGATTTCCTTATGTGCAACATTAGAATAGTCATCAGGTAGTCAGTGATTGAAAATGATCTCTTCGAGAGACTTATGATTAACCATTCAGTCCTGTATAACGAAGATCTCTTAGTTCCTATGAAAGAAAATATGACTTTTGCAGTGGTTCTCTAGAATTAGCCAAATGAATAGCACTTAGGAGACATTTGGCTGTTTTTTTATCCGTTTTCGTCGCACTAAATGGATGTGTGGCTTTTACTGCATATCCAGAAAAGTACAACCAGTACTCAAACTAATCTACTATGAATTTCATACGACTGGCTTATATATTAGCAAAGTTATGAGGTAGTAGGTAGAACTTATTGAATGACTCTATTATATGTCGCCAAGGTAGTTTTCGGGGGAGCATTTCATTCAGATATGTATAGTATACTATGCATTAACACCACGTGTCTTAATTGAGTGTTACACGGGTATTCTAATATGTGTTTCTTGAGTATAATAAATTTAAAGTATATTTTCAAGACTCATTTGTTGACTTTTGACTTTTGTACGTACTTTTTCGTTCTATCCATTCCGCTTTTATATGATGCTGGTGTATGTTGTGATGTTCAAATAGTATAAAATGTTGCTGTAATCATTTTTTTGGAACAGCGCTCTCTAGGCACTGTTATTATTTTTATTAACGGGTAGCTATACTCAATTGGACTTTTCTTTAATTCATTTTTGTATACACTCATTTGTATTCTTTATAATTACGAAAAAAACAAAAGTCATTCATAGTTGGTATAATTGTTATCACTATTAGAAAACACACAAATAAACTACATCCCCTTAATATTTGATTGTATACTCGAATGATGTCGAAGATTGGTCTCAGGTGTTCCTTACGTAAAAACAGCATCAAAACAGTTTTATTTACCGTGGATCCAAGAGATTCTACAATTCCTTTTTCTCATCGTTTTGTTAGTAAAACAAAAAACCTTCTGTGCTTCAATTTTTTTGCTGAACTCATCCATGAATCCGAATTGCAAAATTGTTAAACACGACAATTTCTGTAAATATATTATTCCATTGATAGTTCAGCCTGATGCAAAAAGCCTAGAATTCTACATTTTAAAAATAATTATAGTTTTTCTTACGTTACTTTTACCATTCCACTTTGATGTTTTGTACATGTTATAGAACACTGAATGATCCTTGCTTGTTTATATTCCTAATTCTGTATCTTCGGGATGAACAATTTCTGAGGCTGCAAATCACTATCACAATTCAAAACTTGTACCCCGTCCCCTGGATACGTTCCAAAGGCCTCCACTTGCATTCATTAATTAACCCCAAATGCGCGACCCGATTATAAGTCTTTCTACATTTATCACACGTTACCATCGTTTTAATGTTTCCATTTCAATGTCAAATACACTTTCTAAGAGAGGAAACGGAAGGATAAGCTTATCGTTAAAGGAAATTAAATTAATTGAATACACAATCATGCTTCAACCACTGGTCAATATCACATTTCATTGGACACGCTCTAGGCTAATCGCTTGCTGCTTCATTCAAATAACATGGGTAGTTCAAACGAATACCATTTAATACCGACAAAATCATGTCTCTGCACATACCGCCAGCAAACCTGTCATGTTATTAATATTACAAATGTGGAAAACTAGCCTGTGGGTTGAATCATTAATCATTGGGTATGGTAGCATGGGCCAGTGCACTCCGAACGTCGTGTTCTACTATAGTCAGTGTCATAATGCTATGGACATAATTCCAACAATCGTATATGCGTACGAGTGTACGTGCGTAAACCAGAAGTGCGTACCGGACGCTTTCTAAAAATGACCGTGCGTCCTGATTGGTCAATTGTGTATCGTCACGGGCATGCATGCATGCATGCATTGTTCGCCTATTTCATGCATCTGGACGCAGATTCGCGGAAAATAAAAATCATGCTCGCGTTAAATAGCTTGAATATCGTCCATAGCATTCTGACAGTTACAATAAGCAGGAACCATATAACTGAAATAGTGTAGCCCTGTAAGAAATAAAAAACATAAACCAAGAAGCCCACAACAGCATCACCACCAACAACAACAACAGCAGCAACCATAATAACACAAACAGCAACAATATAATAAATTTTAATGAAAATTGCAACACATACTTAGAAAATAAAACAACCGTGTTTATGCAATGTATACATATTGTTTTCCAACTTAACCGTAATATTCACGAAACAAACTAACTACGCTTGCGCGCAACCAAAATTGCATGCGTGTCACTATAATTGCGCGCGTACGCTTGGATTACTTGTGCGCGCAATTTGATGAAACCGAACATTTTCGCCAATTTGGAACTGATAAAATTATAGTATGGTTGGTACTTATACTATTCTTTATTTAAGTAATCGAATTAACATTGACTTATAAGAATGGCTCATCTTGGTACCACTGTTTTACCATGAGTTATTTCCAACTTGAAATATGCTTTTAAATCAGGAATAATCCAGACAATAATAATAATAGTGACAATTAAAGACGCGCGTAAATCCGCAAGACGCTCATGGCGCATGAAGAGCGACAAAACCAGCAGGAAACAAAAAGGATCACGACGTTTTAGTTTAGTCGCCTTTCCAAATCTAAAACCTACATGTTAATGTAGATAAATACAGTGTATCCAGGTACTAATCAGCAAATGTGTAAGTTTTTCTGACGTTCAATGTCGATATTAACTTTAATAGCGCATCTATAAAATATAATACCTACTTAGGGAATGTGTTAATGTGGCACCGAGGTACTTTATTGGGGTAAGTTTACGTTTGTATATTGAAAGCGTTTATTCTGAATTTGCGTCACTCGTCTCAATTAAGTGTTTCTCGAGTATACCCTTGTGTGATAACTAATGCTGATGTATTCCTAAGTTGATGAGGGCTGTTAAATGTATTACTAGTATGAATACGCCCTGAAATACTACACTTTCATGATAAAACCAATATACGAGGTTCAGTATATTATGATGATGTTAACCTGAACTCCACTTAGTTAAATTGCTCTTTCTTGAGGGTAATTGAAACTATAAATTAATTTTCGAGGTCATGAGAATTATATATATACGCAATTCATAGTCACGCCCTTTTTTGAGTGCAATCATATGACCATAGAAACCAAAATAACACTCTATGTGTTCAAGTCTAATTGGTTATTGTTCTCTGTAAATATATCCTCAGTATAATTTGATTCATACGATTCATTGAGCACTGTCTCAGAAGATTAGTCTCATGTGTTCAGCATTGTATTAAGTGGACTTTTATAATACATACCATTCTATCCATCTCTTGGCACACCTAACCTTTTACGACACCCTTCAAGCTTTTTCAACATCTGATTTCACATGTTTGACGTGTTCATGGTTCCAGTGAAGATTAATGCTTGGCTGGGGAGATGGTGACCTGTAAATCGTGTAGCCAATGATACGACCACGCCCTGACAAGTGAAGATAGGCAATTCATGGGCCTTATTTTATAAAAGATAAGATTAATCTTAAGTTGGGTTTAAGAAGGATTGATTCTACTTAAATCCTGAACTCTTCTTAAAGGTAGATGACCCGATCACATTTTCGTAACACAGAATTATTTCAAACATACGGAGATTTTCATATCATATGAAAGCTCGTATTTTTCTCATCATCATACTGAAATTTGACGGCCTAAATTGGTATAATTACGGAGAAATCGATGAAATAACGTCGAATTACCGCGAATGGTGGTAACCACCGATATAGTTTGTGTACTACTCAATGGGTACAGTTCACAGCATCTTGTGCGTTTAAAATAAGAACCATTAGAGCTATGCAACTCAAACTTTGGAACACGAGTTTTTTAAGGATGACCTTTCATGTAGAATAGAAAACTTCAAGTTGAAAATCGGAACATCTACCTTTAAGTTAAGATTAATTTTATCTTTTATTACATAAAACCACTTGAAATGTGAAACTAAATAAGCAAAACAATGCAATTTTCTTACGGACATAGATATTTAATTAATAAACAATTCTTACAAATGATACATAAGCATTTTACTTACCATTTTTTCCCTCTGTGTGTGAGAATTCTGCTGAGATTCAGTTTGGTTGTATGCAGGCAATTTGACTCTTAACCCGCATCAACAAATCATAGCCTTGTTCAAGAATATTCAGTAAAAATTTCGTAAACTTGTAAACTTAAGATTAATCTTACAAACTTGAGATTGATCTTAAGTTGACCTTTATGAAATATGGCCCCGGTAGGATAGGTTACCAGTTGTGTTGTGTAGGTTCTTTTGTTTAGTATGACCGCCAGATATTTTGCTGTTTTATTTATAGTTTGATGTTGTTCTCTACATGTATCATCAACACACTTGGGTAATTATCTGCACCAATTTCTCACGCATGTATCTTAATTCTTATGTATATAACTGTCATAGGCATTGTTAACCCCTGACCATTTGTTGTATCATGTAAGCATTTCTCTGAGTAGCAGCAAACCAATTGATTGGCCCATCACTAGTCAAGTAGAGTCACCAATTTGAATTCTTATCACTCAGTTCATTAACCTCGTCAATATTTGTTGGCGTATTATTCACATTTGTTTATATAAAAGATTTAAACACAATATGCATCACTTGGATATTGAAATCTTTTCGTTGGTACAAAGATTGACCTCCCGTGATTTTCTCTCGATTTTAAACTTATTCATTTATCTAAATTGCTTATGGCTTAAGTGATTCTAAATTACTTTCGCTCGTCCAGACCTTTCGTAAATTGATCTTCCACTGCTTTATCTTGTGAATGATCTTATCTATTAAGCTGAATTACTTATGGCATGTTATCAGTTCAAGATAATTAGAGTAAATATTGTTCAATGACAATTGAACCTGTCACTCAAGGCCTCAAATTCTTGTATCGTAATAACACTAGAAAGTTCTTACATTGAGTTAATTTAACATTCATACCAGGTTACCCAACCTAATTTGCTGTAATCCAATTGATTTTGTAACATTCCACGCATCACCAAAACTGCAACGCAAGCATTGGCGCCCGAAACTGCGTTGCACGTGTTAATAACACAGATACATTAGTTCAAACCGCGTGGTGCGTTGCACTGTGCGTTCGCTATCATCATCCATTAGTCACGCGATGGTCGCACAATCAAAATGAGACGCATCGCCTGTACGTGCGTTAAAACGTTGCATGAAGATGTTAAAATGAGACGCAATTACGCCGTGTGCCTTGACGACGAAATCGAATAAAAAGAAATGCAAAATACTTTTAGATCGCACACTTACCAAGGCCAAAGTCCTTTGGTGCTCGGTCTGTGATTTGGCCTCAGTGAGGATGGAGTCAACTTTTGGTTTTCTCTTATTTAGTTCAACAAAATCAAGTTTATATTTTACCGTTGATTTGCTTGGAAGGTTATTCAATCCAAAACCATCCTCAATACCGCAAATGTGCACGGTAAAGTCTGTCTGTGACAGCTGGCGTGGCACTTTTTCGATGAAATAATGGCCCCAAGCAACATAGTCGGGCCAATACACTGGCCCGAGTATGGTTGGCCCCCGTGGCGCATTGTAGAGCGTTCGTCTGGCAACCGAGAGGTTGTGGGTTCGAGCCACGGTGGCGGCGCCACTCTTTTTCTTTTTGTCCGCGTTTTTGTCGTTGAAAAAAAAATTCTTCAAAATGTGACTTAGGAGGTTAGGGTTAACGGATTTTTGTTGTTGTTTTGTTTTGTTCTCTTTTCAAAATTTTCCATGTATGATTTTATTAACCCTAACCATCCTCAATGCCGCTAATGTGCACGGTAAAGTCTGTCTGTGCCAGCTGGCGTGGCACTTTTTCGATGAAATAATGGCCCCAGGCTACATAGTCGGGCCAATACACTGTCCCGAGTATGGTTGGCCGGTAGAGCGTTCGTCTGGCAACCGAGAGGTTGTGGGTTCGGGTGGCGGCGCCACTCTCTTTGTCCGCGTTTTTGTCGTTGAAAAAAAAATTCTTCAAAATGTGACTTGAAGTAAAGATGCCTATTTATTCACATACAGTTTTATGTTAAAACAATGTCAGTCGGTGTTGTACAATGTACACGTCCTTTTGAGAGTTCACGAGCGACTTTCGAGTGTTTGATTTCAAAGAAGTTCTGCTCACTCACTTTCGCCTTTTTTGTTGGTTAAAGATGTATCTGATTACGTATGCACTTAAAAAAAGGTTCTTCACTAGGTTCTATTAAGCAATATTATTCAAATCTATAATTTATTATATTTTGGTGCCAGCTATGGGTTTTGATATGGTTGCATAATAACACTTTCGGTTTATGCGCCATACATTGTACTTTCAGGTAATGACAAACAACGTAATTGAATACAATGTTTCTAACAGTACGCATAGCCATGGAGTCTAATTCAGGTTACAGTCTCGTATAGTATAGTAGAATAGGTATAAGCGTTGTCTTACCGCTTCTTGCACGTCCGTGCATGAACAAAAACTACAGTTATTTATCCCATTTCTGAGAATGAGATAAAAGTGAGGGGAACGAGGTGGATTTAACAATATTGATATGTATGAGTAGAATTTACTTGATTTAATTGAAAACGATGCTTCCAACAGTAGGCATAGCCATGTAAAGCTACAGTAGGTTACAGTTTCTATCGTATATTAGGGCTAATCGTAAGCGTTGATTGACCTCTTCTTGCCCGTCCGTGCATCGACACTTTCCTGAGTATAAGGGTTATTTATCAAGTAAAGTGTTTGATTTCAATCAAGTTCTTCTCATCTTTTTCTCAAGGTTTTCGTTGGTTAAAGATATAACTGATTATGTATACTTCTTAACAAAAAAAAGGTTCTTCGCTCGGTTATCGGTTATATTTCGCAATATAATCCCAAATGTTCACAAGTGTTTGATTTCAATCAAGTTCTGCTCATTCACTTTCGTTAGTTAAGATAAAGCTGATTATGTATACACCTTAACAAACACAAGGGTTCCTAGCTAGGTTTTATTTAGTAATATTCAATATTCAATTTAATGATTGATAAGTGTAACTATGGTCCATCCCTTGCTCGTACCGAATTATTGATACTTACTTTAACATTCGTAGCTTTAGTTTATGGACTTTGCACGGGGATCCAATATTAGTGATAAGTGTAAACTGGTTGACATTGAACAGAAACTTTAAGAAGCTAACGCATATGTTGCTAAACATTCTGAGTATGATGAGGGTAAGGTAACTTATAACAATCTTAAACTTCAGTGCGAGATATTAAATGAGCATTATATGAAGGGTTTACAAATAAGATCAAAAGAGAGGTGGATTGAAGAAAATATTTCCTTATTCTCGAGAAGAGCAATATATAAGGGCAATATTATCACCGATCAAAATCAAATCCTGGAGCAAGAAATTTAGTTATTTTCAAAGATATACACATCCCAGGGTACAGCGGCAAATAACAGATTCAATGATTTTTGTATGAATGTAAATACTCCACAATTAAGTGCCGCTGATCAAGAATTATGTAATGGTATTATATATAACAAATGATGAATGTTTTAATGAATTGAAAGGTATGGCTGACAACAAAAGTCCAGGATATGATAGTATAACAGCTGAATTCTACTATAAGTTTTGGGACAAAGTCGGTCCACTTGTTATTGATACCTTTAATTAATCGTATAATGAAGGCGCGTTAACCACAGAGTTCAGAATAAAGGGAAATATATCCTGGCTCCATCAAGGGAAAGGGCTGACTAGAGACAGCTTAGACAATTGGCGTCCGTTTACAATTCTAAATATTGATTATAAAATTCTCACATCACTTGTCAATAATGATCAAAATTACTTTATTAAAGGTCGTAATATCCATAATAACATTCGTCTAATGAAAGATATAGTATACTACGTTATGTTTATGATAATGATATCCCAGGTATATAGCTTTGCGTTTGCTTCAAAAAAACTTTCAACATTATAGAACGTGATTTTATGATTTATGCTCTTTAAGAAGTGTAACTTTGCTATCTCTTTTATTCAATGGGTTACTGCTGTTCTCAAAAACACATCAAATTATATCATAAACAATGGTTACATTTCAAAGTTCTTTGATGTAGAGTGTGGCGTGTTTTTTTACTCCTTCACTCTTCGTCGTGAGCGTTTAAATTCTATCTTGCAAAATCTGTCAATCAAACCTAATAAAGTATTACACTACCGCTCTCTGGATATAACAGGAATGAGGTTAAAGTTTCAACTTTTGCTGATGACACAATTATTTTTATCAAATCGACAGACTCTTTGGATCATGCTCTACTCATATTAGATGAGTTTGCAAACATTTCTGGTTTGCACATTAATCAAGGCAAAAGTGACGCCGTTAGGATAGGGTCGCTGTAAAATAAAGCCTTTAAACATGGTAATGTCAACTGAAAACTTTCCCCTGACAATAACATCAAGGCTCTTGGTATTAAATTTAGCCCTGACATTCCGCTTGAAAAAATCCCGTGCAATTGGGATAATAACATGCAAAAAATTGAAAGCTCGATACGTGCATGGAATATGAGAGGACTTTCAATGATTGGGAGGAATATAATTGTTAAAACTCTTATACCAAATAATGTTGTCCAAAAATAAACACAATGTTTATTACATTTATTTGGAATAGGAACGAAGCTGTTGAGAGAAAAACGGCAATTTCCGATTATGATATGGGAGGTAGTAATATGTTTTATGTTACAAGTTTCTTCGACGCCTTAAAATTATCTTGGGTCAAGAAAATAGTCGATAACGAAGGTGCGACGTGGACAAATATTATATAATATAACCCCCTATTTAACACAATGGAAAAGTCCATACATCCTGTGAAAAAAGTAAACAACAAGATGGCCGACACTGTAGTAACATTTTGTGTGGAGAGAAGTTTCCATCATAATTACTCATGAAAAGGGTAAATAAAATAAACATGGATCAGGTTTATTAATACAAACTGTGTGAAATACTCTTTGGCTACAAATATTGTACTTTTGGTCTTTTTATAGTGGGTTTAAGGAGAATTTATTTAAAAGTAAACCTCTTATTTTTATCTCCGATTTTTGTGCTGGCATTTTTAGACATAAATTCCCTCAATATTTCCATGATGTTTACACATTCCAATGAAAAAATCAAATAACAATGATATAGTAAGTAATTTAAAACACATTTTGAAAGCATTTTTACAGTTTTTTTTGTTGTAGTTCCAGAACAAAATACATCCTAAATAAGCTTATTTCTGATTTGTGTGCAGGCCTAAGTCTAGGCTCTTAATTTACCATTCAAATTTCATCGATGTGTTAACATTACTTTTTGGTATATTGAATGTAACACAGATGCAAAACTGCAACAGTCACCACACTTTGAATTTAAAAGAGAGCCCTGGTGATGATATGATGCTAGCGTAGCGTGACTAGGCCTAGCCTATACTTCACAGGATTGTATGGCTATCCTATTTCATATAAATTACTGTGCATTTATTTAACAAGCATAGATGTCCCATCTTTAATTAGAGTCAGATTCTCAAAACATAATAATGTAAATATTGGATTCCTTTTTTCGAGCAATAGGCCTACAGTGAAAATTGGTTTCGCCTTGAAAAAAAATCGCACTCGCCTGCGGCTCGTCCAATTTTTTTTTAACTCAACGTTGAGAAACTATGCAACAGTTCAACAGTTGAGTAAAAAATGCCCAATACCATTGGCTAAAATGGTTTATCAACATTTGGGCAATCATTATTACTCAACAGTTGCACAATGCTATTTACAAAACAGTTGGGTATTATTAATTAACAATTTCTTGGGCATTTTAATACCAACTGTTGCCTAATTTGTGATTTGCTTTCATTATATATTGAGCATTTTTGTATAGCAACTGTTGCTTAATTTATCAAAAGTACCTATATGTTGGGTGTTTTAATGCAAATTGTTCCTTATTTGTGACATGACGAAATAAGCTTATTCTCATGGACGACAACAAATATTTAGACCGATCTATCACATCATTACTTGACAGACCAAGCTTCAAACATTCAAAACCGGACTCACAAAACGCCTGTCAGATGTAACAAACTCTGATGTTGATGCGGATTCATTGTTTTATTTGTATGACGATTACGTATCACGAAATGGGTTATTTCGGACCACAGTTACCTAAAATTCACATGTGCGTAACTTGCATCAGCTGTTGCGTGATTTTCCTCAATGCTCATGCAACAGTTGCTGAAGTGGAATTTTTCTCCATTAGAATCGAGGATTTAAGCAACAGTTGATCAATAAAAACCACATGAGTTAATCTTAACATAAGTTGCGTGATTGCCTGAGACGAATACTCAACAGTTGCCCAATTGAAACAATTAACGCAATATTTTAGCAACAAAATGAGTTTTGACCGGGGTTTTTCCTAAACTTGTTACTAAATTGTTTAGCTCAACAACGTTGGTATTTTTACTTTTATACAACACCTACATTTATACATATGTTGAATCAAATGTAATCAACCATTTACCCGAAATACAATGCTTTGAATACAGCGTTGCTGATTTTCTATTACTGTCTAGTTTAACGTTCACTTCAGCAGGCTCGCGTGCAGTATATTCAGTCTTTTTAAATAAGTATATCGAGCATTATGGCCGCTTGATGCAGTTTGTTTTTGCAATACAATTGTGGGTGAGATGGAGAAAGAGGAAACGTGTCATTAAAAATGCACACATAATAAATTTACGATATATAACCGTTTACAATTCACACATAATGAATTTACGATATGTAACAGTTTTCTGATTCTTAAACTCATAAACCAATATATTGACTATGTGGATGCACTGTCACGGCTGACATGGACTACCGAGGAGATCTGAAGCTCTGGATACCCTTGGGATGATTAACTCCAGATCGTAAGATGTCAGCCAGTCTGAACATGGCTTATAAACGTATCTCAATAACACATTGACGTCAAACTCTATGTGACATAAGTAACTGATAGAATATGTCATCTCCCGAGTCTAATTGAGACAGTAAGTCGTACTCATCTGTAAGGGTGCGAGCACGAATTGCTTATATCAATTCGTTAAAAGAGCAAATCACATCAATGTCAATCCGGAAAGTTAATGGATCGCATTAATGGTACTCGACACAGTAGTCTGTGTCTTAAAGGATATAGATCACATGGATTTAACCACCCATTAAGAGTGCACTACACTAAATAGGATATCCCCATAAGAGTGTTGCTAAACTAATAATGGTAAAGTACGCATGACAAAATCCTAAATTTAAAAGACTTGAAAGTAAGACGCTTGTGTAAATGCCTAGGATTTGTTATTATTTATGATTAATGGGACATCACCTCCATGCACACTGACTATGAAATGTGCATGTCATCTAGGTAAATTTTGAGAGATCTTTCAAATTTCTGTTTTGACTAGAAACAAGGGCGATTACGGTGATATTTCGAAGGTTCGTCGGACATGTAGTTTCTTCAGGGCTGTCGTTTGGAAAATCGAGCAGGCTACTCTATCCACTGTTTGCACTTATTGGTGAGATAAATCAATCATCTTCACTCTATTCACTTACAAATATATACGGTTTTATATCACTAATTTTGTACATATTCCTATGGGCCTCTTTTTAATAATGTGCACCCTTACGCACCCATATGAATCTATACCGTCGCGATATATACAATATCAATTTGACTACAACAAAGATTATTTTACGTACAACATATGCCTGCGTAACAGTCAGATTAATGATCCTGTTAAGGTGTTGCAATTAGTTGCAATTCATTGATCAAATGCACTTAGCTATAAAGCCATTATCACGTAATTCCATCGCAGAGCAAACCGAGGAACTGAATCAGTTTCTTTAGAAAACGAGGCAGGGTCCACCTACGAATGTTTTCCCGTAAATGCCTCAATGTTTGCAAATATTCATTAAGTAGAGAATTGGAAAAAGAAAAAGTAACGATATTTCTACATTACATCATTGCATCGCCGAAAATCTATGTTAAGTTAACCCAGTAATTACTCAACACATTGTAAGACAAATATACCTACAGCGTGTCCCAAGAAACTGGTTTCAAAAACTGTAGAGCTTATAACTAAAAATGTAGGAAATATAGCTGCTTCTCATTAAAAAATATACAGGTTAATATATTCGACATTAATTGGTGAAATTATGAGACCAATTGGGTTAAGGGTTTATGAAATACTATGCTTTGAATACAGCGTGGTCAGAACCCGTTTTCCCGATATTGCCTATGAACCATCTATGCGTTGCATTTGTGCATCGAACTGATTTCATCGAAGTTTTATCTTTATTCTTTACAATGACTTACTCAGGAGGGGGGGGGGGGGGGGGGGGGGGGGGGGGGGGGGGGGGGGGGGGTTAAAAAAGTGTAAATACCGATGAAATGTTTTAGAAAGATCAATAAATAACCTTCTGAGTTAATGCCATTCTTTGTAGCAGTTCTTTCGGAATTGGAATTCAACCATTAAGTTATTCATCTCATCGAAGGAATTAGAGGCAGGGTATCAGGGCGCTCTAACAGTTGCTTTGTTTTTGTTAGTTTTCAATAACAAGGTTACTGCAGTGGGTATTTCTAATTCTGAATATTGATCCAATATACCTGTGTTTTAACCCTTTTTGACCAAAGTTCTTTTGGAGAATAAACATTATGCAGGGAAAACTTGCACACTACGCACAGATGCAACGCATGGGTAGTTTATTGTTAAATTGGGAACAAGGGATCTGAGCACGCTGAATTGAATTTTTGTATTTCAGAAAGTCACCAAATCGATTGGTCTCACAATGTCACCAATTAAGGTCAGGTAAATTTACCTTTTTTATCCCTAAATACGAAAAATTAAATTATAAGACCCAGTTTTTTTGAGACACGCTGTAAAACATGATTAAGAATTTGCTATGGCTGATTTTCTATTTTTGAGTGAGTACGGTAAAGAAAAAGTTGGGGTAAACAACATGGTAAGTAGGAAATTCCCTTCTCAAAGCATATTTCAGGTGTTAGGAATTCGACGATTTATACTTTGATCGTAGGCCTTCATGAAGTAAAATCCCTTTCATGAATCTAAGAAGAAAAAACCATGGAAGCATACATTTATGTAATCTGTGATTTTTTTACTCCAAAAAAGTCCAAATCAAGTTATATTCTAAACGGCTAGTTAATGATTTAGAGGGAGAATAAAGTAATGAATTGAAAACTGTGTAAAAACCTACGATTTATGGTTTGATCGCATGTCTTCGTGAGATTAACTAATAAAGGCATTGGACAAATTACAAAACAATGACACATATAACAAACTGACATACGGTATTTCAATGCTGTCTAATTCTGAATAAAATTGAAATGATGACATATAGATAGATATTGGAATTTAGCTAAGTGTCAATCTCTACACATCAAATTACATTCAATCTTTTACATGCATTGTGCATCCATAATATATACGTTCTTCAACAGATGATTACAGTTTTGGTGGAAATGTTCAAATAGCTCCAAATGATTTTCCCCAAGTGGGACTTTTGGAAACTGTTGATATAATGTTCCTATAAAAGAATCTTTTCACAACCATCTTGTTATCAATATATTTTTCTTGGTGGTACATATAATTATGTTACCTCCCTATACTCCAGTATTTATCTAGCACAGACAAGTTTTGCCTCAGGCCATCGTCCTCATTTTAAAGAAAATAAACTAAATTGATAAATTAATTGTCATTTCCCTCGAGTACAATAATCCATTATCCAGTCAGTAGCATGAGATTTTCTATAGTCATACAAAAAAACACCTGACAATTTTGTTTCTAACTGCTGAAAAACGTTCGAACGGCATGGTAATTGTTTTATCACGTTATAGATTATATTATGAATGGTTGATGTGAATTGGACGAGTAATGTTGTGAAGTTTGATATTGCTAAAGGTGGCAGTGGCCAATACGTAAGCTCTGACCCGTATAGAGTGTATTGACCGAACACTGAAATTCCAATTTCACGATAGTTAGGACATAATGACAACAATTCGTTTAAAAGTTGATTATATTGGGTTTATACGTACGAGCTTTCTGCGGGTTGTGCAAATATCAATTGATTATTTGTATATGTGAATACTAATAATGTTAGAGCTTGTTTATTTAACACTTTCCACGTGGCAGGCGTCTGCAGACGACATTCCAAAATGTCACAAAATGTTTCAAAAATGTTAGTACTATTTAATTTCATTACCATATTTGGAATCAACATGAGAAATACATTAAAATAAGTACAAACATGTCTAGTATTGGTTCAGTAATCCTTGAGATAGACTTTGAAAGCTAGGAAAGGTTTCTGAAAAATCTTTTTGGTTTGGTAAATTCAATAGCCGCGTGGAAAGGGTTAAACAAGTATCTTCCTTAAGTTAACGAGAAAATCCTCTTTCACGAGCAAACGGACCTCTGACTTTGGATCGTTCAGTCGGGCTTTTTAAAACGAATTTCACACAAAATGACCGTACAAAAATCCAAAAACATCACCATTTGGTGATCATAGCATATTTGTTATTCCATGGAAGAAGTTAGGTACATGCATATCAATACATTTACATTGTTAACTGAACATCCCGTGGCCTCTACAACATCTTGTCACATAAGGGTGTACTCGAGGAACACTCAGATCAGACGTGTACTTTAAATGCGGAATTTGTCATACGTATAATGGTTGTTTATAAGGTCATATAAACTCCTTCAACGAGTTTGTGACGTCTCAAATGACACTACAATGTCGTCGGGAAGTAGATACGTTCCTAAAATTGGTGAGAGTAGAATATAAATTCAGTGCTTTCATTAAATATTCAGTGTTTGGCAATAATTGTAAATGATAATTTAATCTATTTTCAATACTTTTCATTAAATTAGATTTGCTTTTACAGAAAATATGGGTTGCTTGATTAACCACAAGCTCAGAAAATCGACTCCCGCTACTTTTTTCGAGAATAATTAATATTTATTGTTAATAAATATTAAATATGAGCTGTAAATCATAGCTAGTTTAAACATGTTGTTTGTTTTGTCACATTTGTTCAAAACATGGATTCAATCTATTTTGTTCTGAAACTGGTACAAGTCCGATTTGTAGTGTTAGTGTCCTTGCACTATGCCACAAGACCTATATCTTTAAATGCAGATCGTAGGCATATATGAAACAACCAATAAGTATTTTGATTAACACTTTCCTACCAATAATTCATAAAGTACAAATACGAATTATTTGCCTTGGTATGTGTGGTATTTGTTTGACCCGTCCGTGCTTCTCGCTTGCTGGCATGGAGCATACTCAATGTGAGAAGTCCGAAGCATACGGTTTGTCCAGTTTCAGTGGAGTTTCGATATGCGCTCCTTCTTTAAAAGGTTTAACTTTTCAACATCTATTCCATACATGGCATGTTTATTATAGTTAAAACAGCATATTGAATCACCTGACTTAAAGACACACGTTGTAAGATGCAGTACAACCCTATGTGGAGATTCAGTACCTGAGGTTACGGTAAAATACGTTATGATTTATAGAAAAATATCTACGTGGGTTTTCATAAGGTTAATGGAACTGACTTGAGAGCTGAACTTTTAGAGGTGTAAAAGTGTATTGTTCATACCTTTACCTACATACATGACATCGACTCATTAATGTAAACATCGAGTCAAAGCAAAAGTAATTGGTATCATCTAGGGTTTATCCTTGTTGTAAGACAGCACGGAATTAACCCAGCAAAAATCATCTATTGACGGATCAAAGGAGTATACAGCTTTATACCGTAACACTAGTCTAACTTATGAATGTCTTACACCAAGGATATACATAATCTGCAATGACGTAGAAGTCTGTGACGGTAATTCTGTAAGACTAATCTCCGTTAGTACATGGAAGAACTAAACCAATCAGTCATTATACTATATTCATAAATATTGGCCGATTGGTTCCCGATTCGGACCTATTCCATTCTACATCAGAGGAACCACCGTGAACCAAGCAACAAATCCGGCATCCATTGATACTATTGGCTTCGCTACGATATAATGGACAACCGCAAAAATCATGGGTACATACATGAGGCTTAAACTTCACGGCCTGGCAATTTGCGCGCTATTCAAACGTACCATTTTAACAAGTGACACATATTAATCATCATTTCTTCTTAGGATGTTAATTCTTTTTGATCAAAATGGGGATCAGATTAAAATATAAATCAATTCGCACGAGAGAACTTTGTCACTATTCTGAATACGAACTACCTACGATGTGCTTTAAGACGCAGCTAAGCATAGAACCACCATTATGTATCACTGACCAGATTGAGATTTCAAATCACTGCCTTCCTCACAATTGGAAGATTATTACCTTTCCTAAAATGGTAGTTCATGAATCTACTATAGTACTTTTATAAAGGTAAAATCAGGGGTCACACCACTAAATAGAGCTCCATAGGGATATGTACAAAAACACTGATATAAAACTCTGTTTTAGACCACTAAATTGCGAAATTGGACATTTTTTCTTAAAGATGATCACATTTCCCCACCAAAAAGTGAAAACAATATTTACATAGATGATATTCACAGTTTATAGTCAGGGTACATGTATGTGATATCCCATTAATCATAATTAATAAAAAAATCATAGGTATGTACGCAATGGTATTACTGTCAAGTCTTTTTAATTGAGGATTTTGTGATGCATACTTTCCGATTTTAGTTTTAAACACCGTCCTTAGGGGTAGGGGATACCCCATTTAGTGTAGTGCACCCATCAATAGCCTCTGATTATACTATTCAAGAGTAGAATGCTCAAAACTCATCTCTCTATAATTAATATTACAAATAAAGAAGCAGTAAAATCAACTTAAAAAACACATTTACCTAGGATGTTATGCATTTTCCTTGGCGTTTGGACTAGATTCCTAAATATATACGATATATAGGCCTAGATGTAGTTAGTAATTCCTTGAGAGTCACAGACAAACGAATGTGGATGTCTAAATTCATGATATACTGATGTGATCTATATCCCGACTCTTTACTATGTCAAGTACCAATAATCTGATCCATTAAAATAGTCCTGATGGGCATCAATGTGATATTCTCGCCAACAAAATGGATGTATATCCCATTAAGATAATAGTACCCTTAAGGACTCTGCGAGTACACGCTTGAAATGGATCGAAAACCATATAATGTTAGTAGTGACGTCAGTAATTGAAATCCGTTCAAAGAACCTAATTGTCGTCTTCATTCATAATATAGGTTAAGCGTTTAACGGGTTCGCCGTCGGATAAATTTTGTCAAAGGTGTCTTAGACAAAAGTTGCCGATTCTTAAATCGCGCCGGGGTTAAAACTTACTACACCAAATTCAGAGATATTGTCAGCAATCCTAAAGATCCAAGGGTCGTTCACCTTGCGTGTATAGCATACCCAAGGGCGTCCCCAGACCCTTTTCAATGGGGGGGGGGGGGGGGGGGGTGTAAAGGTCATCAATTGCCGACAGAGCCGGTTGTGCCGACAAAACAAATTTTCGGCTCGCTTCGCTCGCCGGAATTCATACACACGTATTTTTGTATGGTCATGGGCGTCAATCAGTTTCCAGACATGGGGAGGGGGGACACAAATTTGATAATGATAATTGAAATGTTAAATAAAGCAGCGCTAATAGTTCTGGGGGAACCAAAGGCGTATCCAGGACTGTTTTATTAGGGGAGGGGGCACACATCCTCAAGCCATCTTGTTTATCTTAAATATTGAAACGTTGAAACTAAATACAAAGCGCGCAAAAACCTGCAGAAAATATGCGCGCGCAAAATTGTTCAGTTTTTGAACTAAAATGGTCATGGAAAACTGTCCTGAAGCTTTCTTGAAGCATTTCTAACACTTAAATAGTCAAGTATGACGTTTTTGACGGTTTGATATTGCATAGTTACACATATCAAGTCCTGATCCAAATCGTATTGTTTGAGGGCCATTATAATGTTAAATCCTGTAGAAAATATGCGCGCAAAGCGAGCAAAAATTTTCAGTTTTTAAATTAAAATGGTCATTGAAAACTGGTTGGAAGCCTTCTGATACTATAAATTAAGCTTAAATAATAAAATATTGAAACTAATACGCGCGATGCGCGCAAAATTTTGCATTTCTAACACTAAAAGGGTCCAGTATAACGTTTTTAACGTCCCCATATAATATTTGGTTATGTTCGAGACCATTATATTAAATGTTGATACCTGTAGAAAGAATGCGCGCAAAGCGCAAACAGATTTTCAGTTTTTAAGCTAAAATGGTCATGGGAAAACTTTCCTGAAGCCATCTTGTTCAGCTTGAATAATGAAACATTGAAACTAATACGCGCGAAGCGCGCAACATTTGGCATTTCTAAAACTTAAAGGGTCCAGTATGACGTTTTTAACGTCCCCCATATAATATTTGGTTTGGTTCGAGATCCATTATAATGTTGGAACCTGTAGAAAGAAAGCGCGCGAAGCGCACAAAGATCTTCAGTTTTTAAACTAAAATGGTCATGGAACACTTTCCTGAAGCCATCTTGTTTTTGTTGAATAATGCTAACAAAACATGGTCAAATGTTCAGTATAGGCATGATAGGCCTACAGCCTGTATGTCCGACATCGACATAGACCTATACCATTACGTGAGATATCGATTGTGCCCCTGGTGCACACACAAATCCTGGTCTCACGCAAATAACGACAGTTGTGCTTATTGTGTTAATTATAATGATAATTTGCATTGTTCAAGTCGAAGTTAGTACAGAGTCTACTTATAAGTTCTTACTTTGCATTGACACCTAAACGTTGAAGTTGGACTTACTTTTGCGATAGACTGATAGTGGGCTTGCAGAGTCTACAATCAGTACAATGAGAGCAATTGGCCTACATCAACTTACATATTTATAGGTGAATTATTTAATATTTCGTAACCTATGTGCCAACATGATTGGCCATTGGGCTTGTTCACAGTGTTTTCCTCTCGCTTTCAAAATCGGTGATCAGTTGTTTCCGAAACAACTGATGTTTCGGTTATCAAAAAACTTCCTTGACCCAAGGGTATTTGGGGAGCTGCATTTAAAAAATGGTGGATGTTGTTCATGTGTGTTTATATGTCGCAACTTGGCGCTGATTTAGCTGCTGCCTGGACGTTGCATTGTTTAGTATAATTCACCAGCAGCAAAATTACAGCGCTTTGATCCCTTTGGAAAAAGCGTGATATATAAATACTGCTTATTATTATATTACTAGATTTCGCGGTTCGTGGGTTGGGCGGTTCTCGTGTTGGGGGTTCATGGGATGTGTACTCTTACTCTTAAAATCCAGTTATCACATGTGTCCTTAATATTCCAGATGCCCCATGATACAGGAACCCCATGTGCCCTTAAATCCAGGTAGGCTACCCCATGCACATACTATCCATGTAATTCAGTATGTGTAGGCCTAGGGTTTTATTATAGTGGGTCTTATTTCAGAGGGTTTTTAGTTTTAGAGTCGGCCGGAGGAGGGGTCTATCGTCATGATCATCTGTGCCCAGTCATGCGAACTGTGCGTGCAATATCCGTAAGTTATTTGTCTGCCTATTAACATTAATTATTCCTCCATTAGGCATGCCTAAACGTATAATGTATGTATTTAAACCACGCATGTTTGCGCGCACCAATATCCATGTAACATTCCCATAACAGACATCCCATGATTTGCTTAAGGGCCTATCCGAATTGTTATAGTGTTTACACACTTGCACGCTCACCCCCATTTCACCCTTTTTCATCCCGATCATGATAGTTTAATTCATACAAAAACACGCCCGGGAGTTAAAGTTAGTTGGAGTCCTCTCTCTATCCTGATTGTATGATTGACTTTTTGTTCTCGTCTCCTCGTGCGCCGTTTTGTAGGTCTACTGAACGGTTTGCACGGCGGATACACGGTCCTTTTACCCGCCCCATAAGACCCAGTTTGCGCCACGAACGCGTACGCACCTTACGGTCTGCGCCATTACGCGTGCGCCATGTTTTGTTTATACGCGAGCGCGCAGCAACAGTGCAAGAGTTTGTTTACATATAGAAAAGTTTGTAAAATATTGCATTTGTCGGTCGTATTATCCTGTATAAATGCTTATTGCGATGCGATCTTTATTAAGGATAACAAACAGCCACATACAGGAATGTAGCTATGTCCATAATGATTTTAGGGGAAGACCATTATGTCATCACTTACTCCTTAAGCCACAATATTAGTCCAAATAGTAGCTATCCGGGTTAAAGAAAATCAAGATTTCGGTAGCGGGCCGTGCGTCACACTTTCGTGACACTTGCGTGGCACTGGTTGCTACGTGGGGCGAAGATCCCTGCGCATGGCGATTGCACAGACAGACAGGCAGGAATCTACACTCGGAGTCATTGGACAGACAGACATACTCGCCAAAAATAGGGTATAGTATTATGATGAGAGAAGCGCGCTATTGCACCCCTTGCCATTAAAAGCTATTGAAGGTGCTATTGTGCTATTGTAGAGCGCCTTTCTGAGATGTAGCAACATTTGTAGCAAGCAAGTAAACGTAAAATGTTCATACCGATGAGTTTAAAAAAAGGTAATATAATAAGCGCCCACCCAAAATGACTTAGCTAACCGCCCTGGGCGCTTAATAGGGATAATACGGTACTTACAATTACATCAAACATTGGAGTGGCGTTTCACATTATAGAGGAGAGTTCGTCGGCTTTTGATAGCTCATGAAATGATAAACAAACCAAAGTAAGCTTACTTGCTTGTGCACATAATAATTCGAAAATACAGTTTCATTGAATACACCAGTCAAGATTATTACTATCTTGTAGTTCTTATCATAAACTGGCTCTTATACATGTACATGTTATATTTTCCTGCAGGTGCAGATCATGATCATGAGTTCATTGATACCTTCATGTGTAAAGAAAACTGAATAATCCATCAATTAGAATATATCTCACCAGTCACCACCGAGGTAGGCTAAAAATCTCATCTGTATTCGTCTTGTATGTTCCAGGAAATATAACCGAGTTTTACGTGAATACGTGGAATACTTGAATGTACATTCTCTGGGAAAGTTGATTCTTCACCGAATGCATATCTGTTCAGTTTGATATCGGGATTAATGCGAGACCATGGGTTTGATTAAGCCGTATGTGTGTTTACATTGTGGAAAGTATTTTCATTCACGTGATAGACTAAGATGTCATGTTGGAAGACACAATAACAGGTATGCACGCTTTAATCATAGAGCAGGAACTTGCCATATCTTTCGGATAAAAGGCAATAAATACATCAGCTGCTCCCTTACAACCCATATACGAACCCTTACTAAAGAGAAACAATATCAATGTGAATATTGTCAGAAATGCTTTACACAGACAGGCAGCCTGAATAGACACCTGCGGATCCACACTAAAGAAAAACCATATCAGTGTGAATATTGTCAGAAATGCTTTGCAGAGAAAGGTAGTCTGAAGAAACATCTGCGGATCCACACTAAAGAAAAACCATATCAGTGTGAATATTGTCAGAAATGCTTTGCAGAGAAAGGCAACCTTACAACCCACATGCGAACCCACACTAAAGAGAAACCATATCAATGTGAATATTGTCAAAAATGCTTTGCAGTGAGGAGCAGTATGAATACACACCTGCGGATCCACACTAAAGAGAAACCATATCAGTGTGAATATTGTCAGAAATGCTTTGCAGATAAAGGCAGTCTGAAGAAACATCTGCGGATCCACACTAAAGAGAAACCATATCAGTGTGAATATTGTCAGAAATGCTTTGCAGTGAGGAGCAGTATGAATAAACACTTGCGGATCCACACTAAAGAAAAACCATATCAGTGTGAATATTGTCAAAAATGCTTTACACAGTCTGGCAACCTTACAACCCACATGCGAACCCACACTAAAGAGAAACCATATCAATGTGACTATTGTCAAAAATGCTTTGCAGTGAGGAGCAGTATGAATACACACCTGCGGATCCACTCTAAAGAGAAACCATGTCAGTGTGAATATTGTCAGAAATGGTTTACAGACGAAAGCTACCTGAATAAACACCTGCGGTCGATTCACACTATAAAGAGAAACCATTATCAGTGTGAATATTGTTAGAAATGCTTTGCATTTAGGGGCAACCTGACTACACCAGCGGATCCACACTAAAGAAAAATCATATCAAAGTGATCATTGTCAAAAATGTTTTACACGGAAGGATGTCTTGAAAAGGCACGTACATGGCCACATGGTGGGGAATAGGTTTGCACTTCGGAGCCACGGACTGCCTCCTTTTACCCGCCTAATAACAAAAGTACAGCTTGCGGCTGCGCTACGGACTCGCACTCACCTTACGTTCTGCGCAATTACGCGTGCGCCGGCAGTCGCACGGAGCGCCATGTTTTGTTTATACATGAGCGCACAGCAACAGTGTAAGAGTTTGTTTATTTATAGAAAAGTTCGTAAAATATTTAGTATTTGTCGGTCATATTATCCTGTATAAATGCTTATTGCGATGCGATCTACCGCCACATACACAGGAATGTATAGCTATGTCCATAATGAAAATATTTTGGGTGAAGACCATAATGTCATCACACAGTCCGTAAGCCACAATTTGTGTCCAAATAGTAGCTACCGAGGTTAAAGAAAATCACAATTTCGGTGGTGGCCCGTGCGTGACACTTTCGTGACTGTTGCGTGGCACTGGTTGCTACGCGGGGCGAAGATCCCTACGCATAGCGATTACACGGAGAGATGAGCAGGAATCTACACTCGGAGTCATTGGACAGACAGAATCGCCACAAATAGTATTTAGATTATTATTATTAATAGACATAACGACAAATATATCAGCCGCATGTGACGCTTTCTATTTCCTATCATCAATCCCGGCAATCAATAACAGTCATTTTTTCAGCCAGGTCCGCAATGATCCATTATATACCTTGCTCAAGTTCGTAACAGCGTCAAACGATCTTTACAGATGAGTGACAGCACTAAACAGATCAGTGACCGCACTATAACTGTGCAATCGACTTTTTGTAGTGTGTAGTAGATAAGGGGCAGTCTACGTTATTTACATTGGTCAAGGGGAAGTCCTTTGGAATAGTTTCTATTAGAGCCAAATTTATAGTAGGACAGCGGCAACCTACGTTAAGGGCAGTGTCAACCCGGCACTTGTTTCAAAAATTGAATTTCATATTTCTCTATTATTTTATACTTTTATATGTATTGTATTCTATTATTACCATCATAAGTTACTAATTGGAAGCGATTATTTCCCGTTCTTTTGGGTAATAGTCCAGTCAATTTAATGAATGACCCACCACAAATTGCAACACAAGGTTTTTCTTCAGTTTCGTTATTAGAAAGGTCTCTGGAACAACATATCAAAAGTGTAATAAAATCTAAGCAGGCGAAAGTCATTTTTTCCCGTAAATCCAAGATGGCCGCCAAAAAACCCTATTTTTGACAATATCTTGACACATACAGATACTTTGGCGGCCATTTTGGTTTTAAAGTGTGTTAACAAAGCAAAAATACTAAATATGAGTTTCTAGTGGTCTAACCTATACATCCCATTGTTAAAACTAGGCTCTGATCATATGTTGGTTTATATATGCCAATATATAGAGTTTTTATCATTTATGGCGGCCATTTTGGTGGCCATCTTGGTTTTAGGTGTGTTAACAAAGCAATTTACAGGCCAATTATATTAAAATGTGTTTCAATGGATTCATTGATATTAAAAACCATACTTTTGCAGTTAAAATATTTGTAAAACAATAATGAGAAATCAAGATATTGTCAAAAATAGGGTTTTTTGGCGGCCATCTTTGATTTACGGAAAAATGACTTTCGCCTGCTTAGATTTTATTAGACTTTTGATATGTTGTTTGTGGTGTGTGTTTTGTGGTGGGTCATGCTATCATTGGCGATAGATTGACTGGACTATAATTTAAACTTGTTGTTTTGGTAAGTTTGAGTCAGAAAAAGGCGCATGGTTATTTAGCGGGAAATTAAGCGGAGTTCCGCGCTTTTCAAATGCTGCGACAGCTGTTCGATCATTGCGTCGCGCGCTGAATCTTCCCGTGCGTAATACTAGACGCGCCGCTTAATATCCGCGACGTCGACGAAGACGCGAAAAACAAGAGAGCGCAAAACAATGCCTAAAAATGTAAAAAAAGGCCAATCTTACAATCATTTAAATTTCAGTTTTCTTCCAATTTCTTCACATTGTGACAATATGAATTGAATCTGATAGTTTATTTTGATTGTTCATAATAGTATACTCGCCTTTAAGGTCACACGCCCGTGTATTCCGAAGACATTTAGCTTTAAATGGTGGAAATATTTCAATATTTTTACTAAATCGATGTTTTCTAGAAGTTCAAATTTATTTTTTAGATTATGGATTTAAAACTCGAGATATGCATCCATTTCTAGTGAAATGTATGCAAAAAACACACGACTTTTACACTTTTCCGATGTTTTTAACAATATTTCCAAAAGTAAGCCTTATTTTGGAAAAAGAAAAAATATGATCCTACACAAAATTGTCTTGTTTAAAATAAATTATATTAGAACAAATTAACATTTTTTAAATTTATAGTCATGCTGTCTAAAAAAAATTGCTTTTTGGTTCATTTCTTAAAATTTAGTTTATTTGGTATCACATTGATATCACCATCGGATTCCTTATCAAAATTCTATAAATGTATACTTTTATGTACTTTTATTCAATATTCTCAAACTTAGAAGCAAAAGTTGATCATCAAAATAATAGGGTTGACACTTCCCTTAAGAGCTCTTTTCAGAAGAAGTCATAGCTAATCCTGAAGAAAGTTAAACAGTTTTAAACTTGTCCGACGGCGAACCCGAATACGCTCTTAACCTACATGTATATGACAGTTTACAGATCCAATTGGCAATTTGAACATTACATTTATTGTCTAGGTGGAACATCAAGTGCCCTAACATAGTACTTTGATGACTTAAAACCCCAGTAATAGTTTTGTCTATGTTTCGATTCAAGCTCATGTGTAATATAGTTTCCAAAATGTTTTATTAACTCTGGGTTTCTTAGAATTACAAAAGGGGCTATGTAAACATAATAAATGTCGCGTCAAGCATGGATTTGATACCGTATCTGCATGGTGTTATCTATATTATAATACGCTACTCTCTGTTTGTTTGTTTGTCTGTTTGTCTGTCTGTCTGTCTGTCTGTGCGCGCTTTTTCGTCGCCTTCCCGAGGTCGGGCGGCGTTCAAACTTGGTGGGTAGGTGCAGCTCGGTCCCCGAAAGAGCAAGTTCGCATTCGCTAGAGCGTACGAGGTCAACTTTTTGAAGTTGGTCGGATCGTGCTTAAACTCGGTGATCGCAATGCTCGATGCGAGGCGAGCGTGGCAAAAATAAAACGGGTTGGCGTTTGTCGCGTCTTCCGGGGTCAAAGGTCGTCTAGGGTCGAATTTTCAAAGTTTGTCCGATCGGGCTTAAACTCGGTGACGGGAAGCCCGAGTACGAGTCGGGCGTGGAAAAAATAAAACGGCTTTGCTTTTCTTACAGATTGTCAAACTAACTAACAGATTGTCAAATGATTTTGGATTTAGAGGAAATGTTGTGAGCTGGTTTCGTTCGTATCTCTATCGACGCACATGCAAGGTTAAAATTGCCAATGAGTTTTCTGACTCGCATGTTCTCAACTTCGGTTTGCCTCAAGGATCTTGTGTTGGCCCACAAATGTTCTCTTTCTACACATCCAATTGCTGATATAATCAAACGATACAAACACATAAAGTTCCATTTTTACGCTGATGATACACAACTGTACATCTCATTTGACCCAAATAAATCAGGGGATGCTGACCATGCTCTTGTTATGTTATCTGCGTGCATTGAGGATATCAAATCTTGGATGTCGCAAAATATGCTTCGCTTGAATAGTTATAAAACAGAATTGTTCATTGCAGCCAACCCAAAAGCCTTAAAGTCACTATGCAACTTCTCACCTCGTGTTGGTGATCTTGAGATCAGACCGTTCCCCACATGTACGCAATCTTGGTGTTGAATTTGACTGCCATTTAAACATGTCTCATCATGTTACTAACATTTGTCGCAGTTTGAATTTTCACCTTAGGAATCTTTCTCGTATTCGGATGTTTATTGATGAAACAACATGTCATCACGCCATACGCGCACTTGTTACATCGCGGCTCGACTATTCCAACTCTCTCTTACAGGGATCTTCTGCGAAAGATATTAAACGGCTACAGCGTCTCCAAAATCGAGCAGCCAAACTCATTTATAATGCTAAAAGACGTGATCATGCAACTCCTCTTCTCCACAAGTTACATTGGCTGCCTGTTAAAACGCGCATTGAGTTCAAGATCCTGACTATTGTATATAAATGTTTCAATGATGGCGCGCCTTGTTATCTTAAGGACCTTACTAGTACTTATGTACCTAAAAGAAGTGGTCTTCGTTCTGCCTCTGACACTCGGATTCTCACTGTACCTAAAACTCGTCTCACTATCTCCAAAAAAGGATTTTATGCCTCCGGCCCATTTTTGTGGAATAATTTACCGCGTCACATCAGGCATGCCTCATCACTGACTCAATTTAAGAAGATGTTAAAAACTCACTTATTTCACCGTCATAGTGTTTCCAATACAATGTTTTTCTTTACACTTGTATACCACAAACATGACATCATAATATTCCTAAGAAGTCTGAGATGCCTAGAAATACTATTTAACATGGAAAACACCATACGTCATAGACTATATACCAGTGACCTTACAGAGTAACAGAACAGGTGTTTGGAGGTTATGCCCTTATTTGGCCGACTAACACCAATGTCCTTCTGGTATAATTACAATAATACCATGACAATAATAAAGTCTTTCTTGGTTAAAATACACACGTAGGCTTAGATGATAATATGACATCATTAAGCTACTCAGAAATTATCAAGGATGGGGAGGAGTTACATAGAATTATTCTCTTATTATACCAAACAACATCATCTCTCAGATGATGCAAGAATACTGTGACCCTGTGTACAGACTAAACTCTGTATCAATAAGTTTTGTATTTCTTTATAATAATATGAGCAATTTAGGTTGCCAACATAGAAGAGAAGTCAATTCAACAACAGTTATACATTATTTGGAAGTTTGGTTAACTTACAAAAATAATAAGCATAATATCTTAATATTTGAGGTTGGTTACATTGAGTTTTAGGAAAGTTGTGAAAATTGATTATCAATATTGGACTTAAAAACCCCATACTCCCCCTTAAGATTATGTGAAATAGATATTTACTACGTGTTTTCCTACAAGCCTACAGATGACAATATGGGGAATAGTACATGATATTCTAGTAAGGATGACTTAAATTATACTCAACGGGCAAATTGGTGTAAAAGGGCAGTCAGTGATCATAATTGAATTAGATTATCCCTTGTTTTCATCACCTCGTACTTATTAATTAGCCTGACATTTATAAAAGACAAGTCAGCTTTCAATATCTCATTCCTGAAAATGTGCAGCTGAATTGAATACAATAGGATGAATGATATACTTGTCATCACTGGATTGGCAAGAAACGGGAAATCAACGCTTAAAATAGCCGTAACCATGAAGACGGTATTTAAAAAAAAAACCATTCACTTCCGGGGATGAAGGTTGGTCCATATATCAGTTATGATGAACCATCTCATATGATGGTAATAATTCTTGCATCACGGGTCCTAGTGTTTCTAGATTGAAATACTCTAAATTTGCCAATTTCGACCGTGTTAGCCTATATTCAGAAACGAGTATTTTTAGTTTAAATCCTGCAACTGCAAAACGATTTTTTTCGAAAAAAATATTAAACACTAATGTTGTACATATGGACCATAATGTTGACATCAACATACTTTGGGTCTAAAGCAGATGTACTATTATTGTCACTTCGCCTTTACCATAGGATTTGAACTGGAAGGGGTGATTGGATTATTGGATTGACTATGCTGGTCAGAGACAGTTTAAAAAAAATCATTTGTCCTATACCTTGTTAAAGGATTTATTTTATCATTCCGAAATGTCGGTCCATCATTTGTGTTGTTTCTCTTGCCTTTTACATATCCCACCCTTGGATGCTGTCATTGCACACCTGTTTAGCCATTTCCACATTAGTATTTAGTTAATTAATATACATTTAAGGACAGAATGAAGCATTCGAAATAAATATCATCTTAGAATATTAGTCCATGGAAGTCAAGTTTATTAAGACATTTTGATCGTGATCGGGAACATACCGTTGACACTCACATAATGGCTGTACAAATTAAACACTCAGTTAAGACGTGTGCTTTAGAATGCAGACTATACACTTTACGTAAGATCAGGTAAACTCCGTGCTGGGCGACATTTTGACTTCTGAATTGTCATCAAGATGTAGTCGTAGATATATAATTATATGACCCTGAGATTGGTGAGCATTGTGCACGTCATTGCTTACATCAATGAACGCACGTCACATAAGGTTTGGTTTAGAAATTCCATTCATGCAAATTAGGATTTTAAGACATTCCATTATTGAGTACTGTGCTATGACATTGTATTCAGTTAGATCATTTGCATACATGGTACTTTTACACTAAACCTCTACTATTTTTGAAGAATGGTGGGCAAAATAGGAGCGCAGGGCAGTTACTTGGAATGGGTATATTTAATAGGAGCGGCCGTACTTCACTGTGGATAAAACCCGGGAAATACAAACAATGTGCAGTCGGATGTGCAAAGTTCACCATACCTCTTAAAGGCTCATTGTGACACGTTAGCCATGCTTTAACGATGGCCAAATACGTATGTGCAGAAGCTTACGTAATGAAATAGGGGTGGCCTAATTCATTAGCGTGCTGGCAAGTCCTCTGGGTGAGTCGGTGCTCGGAGCGAGTTGGTTCTCGGAATGGAGGCAGTTCTTATTTTGACAGTCAATGGTGCGTTGTGGCATGCGACATACATGTATGAACTGATACTGGTTGGTTGGTTCGGTCCTGTCATGACTGACAGCTCGTGACCTTACAGATACTACGCCACAAATAACGATTTTCAGCAAAGGAGTAACAATCACGGAGAGGGTGTCCAGTAATCAATTTTATTTGGTCAATCCGCCGGGAACGAGGTCTGCCTCTCTTGCGCTTCCCTTCAATCATGCCTTGCATGATCATCTTCTCTAGGTTGTTACCCTTGCGACGTGAGATATGGCCGAAGTAGGTCAGCATTTGGGTGTTGATAGCATGAAGAAGTCGTTTAGACACCCCTATTTCTTCAATAATACTGGCATTGGTCCTTCTCATTGTCCATACGATACGAAGCATACGCCTCCAACAGCACATCTCGAAAGCAGCTATTCTGTTTTTGTCAGCTTTGGTTAGGGTCCACGTGACGTCTCACATGCATACATGGCAATTGGAAATACAAGGGCTTGGACAAGCCTGGTTTTTGTTGCTCTGGTTATTCCTCTGTCAGCCCAGATCTTGCTTAGGTTGATCATTGCTGATCTAGCCATTGCTAAACGGTGTCTAATCTCTTGGCTGCAACCACCCTCTTTGGTGATCAGGGATCCAAGGAAGTTGAATTTCGAGACCGATTCCACCTCATTACCATCAATTATGAGAGGCTCTCCAACACCATCTGTGCCATGGACATGATCTTGGTCTTGCTGACATTTAGACGTAGGCCAAGCTGCTTACTCTCCACCTTGACTTTCTTCAGGAGTTCCGCCATCTCTTCCATATTTGTTGCAAACAGGGTGGTGTCATCGGCATAACGTAGATTGTGTATTTGGTATCCACCTACTGACAGCCCCCCTGGCCACTAGATACTAGTGGACTATAATTGTTGTGTACCTACATGTATGCACGAAAGTACTTTCATGATGTATGTTAGCATGGGTAGTGGTAGCGGTGGTAAGCATAGTGAAGGGACAAGCAATGTGAAGGGACAAGCAATCAGTATTTTTCTTAGGGAGAGTAGAGGCCTAATATTGGGAGATATCTGTATGTAAAAGTATCTTTGCTGCCCAAGGACTTGCAGCAAGTCTATGTTTGCTAACGTATCTTGTCTGTTATATTTTAATAAACCACCAGAAAATCGTACCAATAATAAATCACTTTATTACGTGCAACTCAGTTCATTGGGGTAATATCACTAACAGATGAAGACTCCGGGCAAATCAAGAACGTATTTACACATTCAGATGACATTCATGGAAATACAATGTATGGAGTGGGTGAATATTTCACTAAAGTTTCACTGCACAACAATCCCCGACATGTTCTATATACTTGAATTTCAAAGAAAGATATAGGTTCTACGGAAATCCGCCCAGAAGTTGAAAATGTGTACTCGCACACAAGAAGCTAAAGAAAGCGATGTTACCGATTAGGACAACCCCCTAGGATATAACAGTATGATTGATAGGACACTGTTAGATTATAGTACTTTGTTCATGTCTGAGCATCTTAGCTACTGGGTGCTTCAACCCATGTTATCATACATTTAGAATCAATCAGTTGTGCTCAAGGGCAATCATGGGTTCGATGACACCTGTTCCAGAATGAATTACACCTTGAAAGGTGCATTTATTTGGCTATTGATACCCCGAGTAGTACCATTGGTATTGGCCAGCATGCTTGTTATTATAACATCTACATACGAGGGTCACTCAATAAGTTCTACCTTCTAAACCCATAAAATCGCTAATAGAAATATCAGCCTCATGACATTTGTCATGATTATCTGAATATAATACAGTATTATTATGTATAGCCTAAATAGGATTGTAGGCAATGTTAACCCTTGTAGGCTTGCAAATAGTATAATATCAACTCGAATGCATTGCTACGCCTTTAGCATACTAGAATACTGATATTGAGTCAGATTTTCGTTTTAAGGCCCGGTTTTTAACATGATAGTCACTTTATACATGAGTTTTCTTTATATGCAACATTCAGAATAGTCAATAGTCAGATAGTAGAAAATCATCTCTTTTCGAGAGACTTGCAATCCCTCTATTTAGTTCTGTATATTATTGAAGATCGTGTATGAACTACATGTATGACTTTTGCAGTGGTTCTCTAGGGTAGGGTTAAAAATGATGGCTGACCTGATCTGGTTCTGGCTAATTAGAGGGCATTTTGTTCCCAAAAAATCAGTCACTGTTATTGTTTATATTCTGTTAATGAGATACCTGACATTTAGAACGATTTTAATGGACCTATCTGACTAGCAATTTGAATACTAAATATTTTGCTGTTTTTCATCCGTTTCCGTCACACTAAATGAACGTTTGGTTTTGACTGCATCTCAAGAAAAGTACAACCACTAGTCAAACCAATTAACTATGAATTTGTAATCGAGATTCTAGGCTACGATTGTGTGATATCTCAAGTTACGAGGTAAGAAGTAGAACCTATTGAATGACCCTCGTTTATTCATCTTTCATCTTTCTTAGGAATTTCTGATTATGAAAATTGAACGTTTCTGAAAGAAATTATCTCTGTAAAAAATCATTAAAATCAATGTTTGTCTTTTAGTCTTCATATCGGTTAGGTGCAAAGATAAAGAGTTTCCACACCACTAAATGATTGTAGTCCTTGCCGACGATACTCGGCTTTTCTCTTTAATCTGAAAAATGTAAAGATGAAAAATCCAGTCGCTTTATAAGCGAGAAAATGGCTTTTCTAACAACTGTGATATACATACAAACACCACATCCGAAGATGAGACTAAGGGTTACGCATCACATACCAACATATAGAAGATCGCATAGGCGATTCAATAGGGAACTTAAACTGTGATATAGTAAGTAAGTACGGCTAAATTCCGACTCCCACTGGCAAAGACTAACAGTGACGCGTACTCTTGCCCAAAATCGCTCGCGA
Source organism: Ophiura sarsii (assembly GCA_035610835.1). NCBI lineage: Eukaryota > Metazoa > Echinodermata > Ophiuroidea > Amphilepidida > Ophiuridae > Ophiura > Ophiura sarsii. Next base: position 28,871,069 of record CM069451.1, on the reverse strand, counting down.
ATGTTTGGAATACTTTTGCGCGCGAAGGTATAAAAACCGATTATTTTTCGTCAATTTGGAACTTTATGAACTGTAAGAATATGACAATATCGAAAACATTCAGATGACTCCGAAGAACGAGTTCCCGCGAATGACAGTGTTAACAAGTACAAGAATGTTTTGACTCATGTCTAGTCTCACTCCACAACAGTCTGCGATATGTTCTATATAGGCCTACTTGAATTAGAAATGAAAGAAACAGGTTCCAAAAAAGAAATCATAACATTTTCATTAACTTTGAAGACATGAATTCGCGGGACCCGAGGAGCCAATGTAAGCTATATAATGGAGTAGGCAATCCCTCGAGAATATATATAATAATATGAATGATGGGACACAGTTAGACTAAAATATTGTTCACGTCTGAGCATCTTAGCTACTGGGTGTTAAATCCATGTTTATCATAAATCTAGAATCGATCCGTTGTGCTGCCGAGAATAATGGGCTCGATGGAAATTTTGTATCTTGCGACTTGCTTTACCGAACAGTGGCGTAGCTAGGTTATTTATATTGGGGGGGGGGGGGGGGGGGGATGAACCGACAAGATTTTTGTGAGTCCAGAAATGCTTGCGTAGCGCGCGAACATTTTCGACTTTACACCTATTTTCCTATTTTTGCACGATTGAGCTACATTTTGGCCCTAAACAAACTTGCACCAAAGAATATTGCATTTTGGGAAGACATATGCGCGCATAGCGCGGTAACATTTTTCATCTGTGTACTTTTAACCATCATAATTCTATGATTCCTTTGGTCAAATGAACCGACAGTGCCAATCTCAACCGACACGACGTCAATATTGGGTGGTGGGGGCCACTGCTACCGAGCACCTTACTGAGCGATGAAAACCCCGTATATGTTAAAATAAAGATAACTTCTAATGACGTGTCTTGATCCAGAGGGTATATTGCATGAGCTGATTAGCTCACCCTTTCAGAACTGTTTGTCTATCAATTCTCACATTGGCGACCCTCTCAAAGGACAACTCCATATACTTGAATTAGAAATGATAGAAACAGTTTCACAGTTGGATTACAATAAATCAATACGAAATTGAGAACATCGGGCATGTTAAGAACCGATTTACAAATTCAGATGACATTCAACGTGTATACGCAAATCTCACGTGTTAACGGGTAGATTGGTGTATTGACTCATGTTTCACTCCAGAACAGTTGACGACATGTTTAATATACATTTCATAGAAAGGAATATGTCCTGTTGAAATCCCTCAAATCTTCACAAAAACGAATATTCGCGACACAAGACAGCAATGTAATGATATTACGGATTAGGATAAGCACCCCCTAGGCTATGATAGCGTGATTGATAGGACATGGTTCGATTACAATGATTTGGTTCACACGGGCACTACTCATGAGCTTACAGCGAGTAAGCTTCCCCGGTGTAAGACAACCTACGAGTTTACCAATGTCTCAACAACGATCGTCTGAACTTGCTTATTTCAACCTTGTCACTGCACTGCATGCACTATGCACTACCAATTTTCTCAAGATTTTTGTGATTATCGTCTGAGGATCCTAACTACTGAGTGTGCAACCCATGTTATTATAAATGTAAAGTCGACCAAGGGCAATAATGTGGTCGATTTATCTCCAATCTTAACACTTTCCACGCGGCAGTCGTCTGCAGACGACAGTTCCAAATTTCACGAAATGTTTCAAACATATCAACATTATTGGATCACCATGAGAAATGCATTGAAATAAGTGAAAACATGGCTAGTTTGGTTCAGTAATCCCTTGAGATAAGACTTTGAAAGTTGGGAATGGTTTCTGAAAAATCTATTTTGTATATGGTAAAACTAATAGCCGCGTGCACGGTGTTAAGTAAAAGGCAACGTTTGTACGTATGTCGAATTGCTCTTGAACTAAACATTAGACATGTGTAACTTATACATTTTTGGAATTCAAAGTTTTATTCGATGTTCCACATAAGGTTAAACGATGGTCAGCGTTGCTACTAAGCACCTTACAAAGGGATAAAGAAACCCGATATGTTCCATAAGACAAAGACAACTTGCAGTGACGCCTATTCCTTGATCCAATGAGCCTTTGTCTTGTCTTGTAAGAGCGCACAGTTTAGGAACTGTTTGTCTTTCGAGGGGCATAGGCTGTTTTCTGAAGATGAAAGTAATGTAGTGTTTAACTGTAAGGAGACAAAGACAAAGACAATACGATACATGTCTTACGTTCAAATGGGGTCACACTAACACACCTCGATATACATTGATCAAAGTTTGGAAACCGTATCATGTCTGTTGTCCTTTAATTCAATTTACTGTCCAATAATCTGATAAATATGTTAGTTACCTCAACACGCGTTACCCGTGCTAATGTATAGTGTAACGTAGAGCATGAGGATATCGTCCAGAACTGATTAGTCAATTCAGATCAAGTTTTAAAGTGTTTAAAGCTGATCATCGGATGCTGCAAAAGGACAATGCGGTAAATGTCTTTCAAATGCCACAACACAAAGGACAGCATGCAACGTTTACCGAAGGCTTGCAACCGTATGCCTATGTCACGTATTACTTTATCCGCCGTAACATAAATCCGATCAATTTATTGATAGCTTGAACGCGTGAAACCGATGGCATTGCCAAATACCACTATAAGAAGCTGAGAACATCGGTAAGCAAACCAATTTACACATTCAGATGCCATTCAGAAAGGTATGGGGTGTGCTTCAACTAACGTGTAAAGGAGTGGATGAACGATTTGACTCATGTTTCACTCCAAAACATGCCTAGGAAGAAAAAGGTGTCATGGAAATCCATCTCATCTTCACAAAGTTTAGAAATGTGCGCACGGAACCATGCAATGTAAGCGATATCGTCAGCCTGCTTCGATAATTGCCTAACTCATTTTTTCTACTTCTTAGAAAACAACAAAAGTATGAAACCTGTTACCTGTGTACCTGTTACTCATTTTGCATTATTGATGGATGGATGTGGAATGAGGCTTTTATTGTTGATGTGAGTCTTGTATTGTTGATGTGACTTGGATTAGTGCATCCATGCACGCCAATTGAGGATTGGCGTGCATGGATGCACTAATCCAAGTCATAAAGAAACAGATGTACACAGCCATACAATAATTTGATTAATTCCATGGATTTGTCAATGCAAATTCAATAATGCAAAATGAGTAACATAGTGGAGTGGTCTGGTGGCCCTTTTGCAACAAAACTCTTCATTTATCAACACTTTTGATTGGTTAATGACTTCGGTATTATAACAGCATGTGCATAAAGTAATGAAGTCATGATTTATGCAAAAAACTCAATTTTGCTGAAAAGTGAGTTAGGCAATTATCGAAGCAGGCTGACGATATAACTGATTAAGACACCTCCCTGGGATATAACAATATGATTGATAGGACACGGTTATAGATTACGATACTTTGTTTTCAAGTCTAAGCATCTTGGTTGTTCAACCCGTGTTATCATACATTTAGAATCGATCGGTTGTGCTCAAGGACAAAAATGGTTTCGATGAAACTTCGTATCAAAGGCAACGATATTGTACCGTTTTCAAGTAAACATTGGACAAGGGCAATCTATACATTTTTTGATTGCATATTCCTCGTAGGGGTATGTGATATAGTGTTAAAATTGTTGAATTGCATTACCATGTAAAATGCATTAGAATAAGTACAAACATGCCTAGGATTGGTTTAGTAATCTTCGGGATTTTTGAAAGGTTTCTGAAATCTGTTTTGTATAAATTATTCTGGTAAAACCAATAGCCGCGTGGAATGCGGGGTGGAATGCGTTAAACCGATTAGCGCCACTGATTACAACGATGCACGATGCAGTTTTTTGTAGATTTTATTAGAAACTATTACCAATATTTTCGTTTTTGGTACCTGGTTTGGCTTGGTACTTAGGTGATAACATTCGCACTCCGACGAAAAACTTTTTCATTACGCTATTAATACAAACTGTAGATTAGCTGATCATGTATGCAAATAGTTAAGTTCTTCAATGCATTTTACTGAACAAGAATGTTTGCGATTTATTATAGTCGATTCATTTATTAGGACATCCCTTACCATTCAAATGGAGGTAAAACCTGAGATGTGTGAGGGACTGAACGAAAATAAAACCCAAGAAAGTCAGTTGAGGGTCAATAACATGATATGGTCAATAGTTTCAGCTAGAGACAAGTGAGCTAGATGACAATGATCAAACAAGATATTTATTTATAGGTATAACGTGGGTATAATGCAAGTGAATAATTTTCTTGAAGGTGAAGATGTGAATGTGAATCAGATTACATTTTATTTTACCGTAATCAAGTACCCTAATCAATTCAATTGACTTAACCCTTAATCTAGAGGGACTATCATATGGGACGAATCCACTATAGTCATAAATACGTGTTTTTAAACAGTACATTGGGAACATGGGCAAATTAAGAACCGATTTACACATCCGATGACATTTAACGAGTGTTTGCAAACTAGCGTGTTAACGCCGGGTAGATGAATGTTGTGTTTAATGTTGTACTCAAAACAAGTTCCAGATACGTTGTTTACATCGGTGCTTGAATTTCATAAAGAAAAATAAGTTTTATGGATATCTATCAGACATTCACAATGTGAGATGTGAATACTTGCGACATAGGGAGTCAATCAGTGTTAGCGATATTATCTATAAAAAGGAAAATGTATGATTTATTGGATAGACAGTTTATAACTTGTCCGACGGCAAACCCGCTAAATTCTTAACCTATTTTATTGGATAGTTAGAAAACTTTGTTCACGTCTATGAATCTAGGCAACCCATTTTATTATAAAATTTAGAATAAACGGCTATGAGTAAGGGCATTGGAGGGGGTCGATGAACCGTTAAATAAAATTTAGGGCAATGACGTGTTTACGTTTTAGGATATTATATACCTACCTTTTTGTTGAAGGACAATCATGATGCGATCAAATGTTCCTTGCAATAGCACGTTATGTAATCCGATACAAGTGCTTTTAAGATCAATGTGAAATTGATATGTACTGCGCAGCCGAAAAGCAGACACATGAATCCCGTAATACATGATATCTAGGGATTATATGACACATTCGGCCGTATCTGCTAACTTTTCCACAATGTGATATATAAGAAGACTGGGATGTCAACGGATGAAGTGCAAGCTCATGTGTAAATAGTTTCCAAAATGTTTTATTTACTCTGGGTTTCTTAGAAATACAAAAGGGGCTATGTAAACATAATAAATGTCGCGTCAAGCATGGACTTGATACCGTATCTGCATGGTGTAATGAGGGATGTTAATGTTGCATTTTTGGGCATGTGGCAAGTGGGGTCTCTTCTAATTCATAGTGGCTTCCCTTAATACGAAATGTATAGAGGTACAATTCTTAAAATTGCTAGAAAAGCATACCAACTTCTTCGCCGGAGTACAAACATTACAAAATGTACAGTTGGGAAGCTATGAATGCTGTGACGGCTTACCATATGTGATTTTCAATTAAGGATTTTACAAATAATCTAATAAAAGTGATATTACCATCGACGATTGGCATATCAGGACGTCCATGATTAAATTGCTTGGTTAACAGTTTAGCTCGCAATTCGTGTGTTTTAAAGCGTTATTACTATTCATGGGTTTTACTCAAGGGTAATCTTTTGGGAGCGAAAGAGAGAGTCCCCTGTCCTAACAGAGAGTATTGAACCATGTGAGGGTGTACGGACGTTGCGGAATGAGAGTGAAGGTTTATTAATGATTTTTTTAGAAAGTATTTCAGGACAGTGCTTTTAACTACACAGCCTTTATATTGAGTAATCAGGATGTGTAACACTTAAAGGTTAAAGGATACTCGCTTGATCATCCCTATGATATTCAACGGTCTATGCTTTTACAAATATCCTGGAACAACCCTGGACATACCGAGGACACTAAAGCATCCCAGGACAAGAATGCAGCCCTGAACCAGCATACAGACACATGGCGAGCTGTTAGGTGAGTAGACTTTCAGAAAATGTATGACCATTTAAAAGTTCACAGAAGTAGACTGTTTTCACGGTCCCCTGCCTCTCCCCAAGGAATTAAAATTTGTCAGTCAAAATGTAATATTGTACATATGCGACCAATCAAATCGAAATAGGGTTTTTGTCGTCTAAAATGAAAATGAAATTTTATTCTCATGCAAAAGTGTATTATATAAGCTTTAAAATCACACCTCGCTTTATATTTAGTTAAAGCATTCATGTGAAATATTAGATGGAAATTCCATTTAATTCCTGCTCTACGTTTTTAATATCTTAAAATTCACACTGCCGACAAAATACTACTTTTGATGTGACTGGTCACTATATGTCATCGAATATCAATTGTTTTAAGATTAAGTGACATATATATATTTACTATGTGTTTTCCTACAAGCATACAGATGTCAATATGGGGAATAGTACATGATATTCTATTAAGGATTACTTAACTTTTACTCAACGGGCAAATTGATGTAAAAGGGCAGTCAGTGATCATAATTGAATTATATTATCCCTTGTTTTCATCACCTCGTACTTATTAATTAGCCTGACATTTATAAAAGACAAGTCAACATTCAATATCTCATTCCTGAAAATGTGCAGCTGAATTGAATACAATAGGATGAATGATATACTTGTCATCACTGGATTGGCAAGAAACGGGAAATCAACGCTAAAAATAGTCGTAACCATAAAGACGGTATTTTTTAAAAACCCATTCACTTCCGGGGATGACGGTTGGAGTCATCATTTCATATTTGGTCCATACATCAGTTATGATGAACCATTTCATATGATGGTGATAAATCTTGCATCACGGGTCCTGGTTTTTCTAGATTGAAATACTCTAAATTTGCCAATTTCGAGCGTGTTAGCCTATATTCAGAAACGAGTATTTTTAGTTTAAAACCTGCAACTGCAAACGACTTTGCATAAGACACTTGAGACATCTTGAGATACCTATAGAGTATATAACATGTGCATTATATTTTGTTTAGCTGCTCTAACTTTTGTTTTAAAGTGCGATCAAACTTATGTTTTTCATGAAAAATAGCTCAAATTATGTGTCAAATTAAAAATGGGAAATACTTTACGTCAAGTATCAAATTTTAATAATACACATATCAATGCTATCTATACATATTAATCTTTAAAATATAAAAACAATTATTGTTGGCTTTTTATTCCTACATGTCGTTGTGTGAAGTCAAAGCTACACGTGTATATCACTCTATAAAATGTTGGATAATGATCAATATCAATAGTGATATAACGTTGATATATTGAAGAGTTTAGTTCCAAAAGGAGCTAACTCACTAAAAGTGAAATAGGAGAAAAGCAACGTTTTCTAAAATGAGGATGTTGCACTTCTTTGATTATGCCAATTTTCTGCCATATGAAATATACCATACGTGGAAGCTTAAAAAACCGGTTTGATTTCATTTTTTGATTTTCACTGTATTTCCTATGTCTTTCTTTATTTTCGGATATCAGTGGAGTTAGCTCCTTTTGGAACAAAAAATGTTTCGACCAATTTTCAAAAACCTCTTTACCAAACAATTTTTATTTCCAAATAATATACACCTGAAAGACAATATCAAATCACTTTGTAAACAGAAAACCGCATTAAAATACCTTTTCAACTTTTTTAATTATGATGTTTTTATATTTTGTGAAAAAAATGAAAATTTGGACATTTTGGCACATTTTTTGAAATAACAACAATTTTGTTCGTGTGCAATTTTCAAAAACAATAATCCCATACATTTACGTTTTCTTCATTGAATTTTATTAAGGACATTCCTATCGATGTTTTGGCTTAAACTGGGTGTTTCAACCCATGTTATCATACATTTAGAATCGATCGGTTGTGCTCAAGGGCAATCATGGGTTCGATGACACCTCCAATCTGATTGGACACAGAGTGTTCCACAATGATTTACACCGTGAAAGGTGCATTTATTTGGCTATTGATACCCGAGTAATACCATTGGTATTGGCCAGCCTGCTTGTTATTATAACATCTACATACGAGGGTCATTCAATAAGTTCTACCTTCTCACCCATAAAATCGCTAATAGAAATATCAGCCTCATGACATTTGTCATGATTATCTGAATATAGTACAGTATTATTATGTATAGCCTAAATAGGATTGTAGGCAATGTCAACCCTTGTAGGCGTGCAAATAGTATAATATCAACTCGAATGCATTGCTACACCTTTAGCATACTGGAATACTGATATTGAGTCAGATTTTCGTTTTAAGGCCCGGTTTTTAACATGATAGTCACTTTATACATGAGTTTTCTTTATATGCAACATTCAGAATAGTCAATAGTCAGACAGTAGAAAATCATCTCTTTTCGAGAGACTTGCAATCCCTCTATTTAGTCCTGTATATTATTGAAGATCGTGTATGAACTACATGTATGACTTTTGCAGTGGTTCTCTAGGGTAGGGTTAAAAATAATGGCTGACCTGATCTGGTTCTGGCTAATTAGAGGGCATTTTGTTCACAAAAAATCAGTCACTTTTATTGTTTATATTCTGCTAATGAGATACCTGACATTTAGAACGATTTTAATGGACCCATCTGACTAGCAATTTAAATAATAAATATGTTGCTGTTTTTCATCCGTTTCCGTCACAACTAAATGAACGTTTGGTTTTGACTGCATCTCAAGAAAAGTACAACCACTAGTCAAACCAAAATTAACTATTAATTTGTAATCGATATTCTGGGCTACGATTGCGTGATGTATCAAGTTACGAGGTAAGAGGTAGAACCTATTGAATGACCCTCGTTTATTCATCTTTCATCTTTCTTAGGAATTTCTGATTATGAAAATTGAACGTTTCTGAAAGAAATTATCTCTGTAAAAAATCATTAAAATCAATTTTTGTCTTTTAGTCTTCATATCGGCCAGGGGCAAAGATAAAGAGATTCCACACCACTAAATGATTGTAGTTCTTGCCGATGATACTCGGCTTTTCTCTTTAATCTGAAAAATGTAAAGATGAAAAATCCAGTCGCTTTATAAGCGAGAAAATGGCTTTTCTAACAACTGTGATATACATACAAACACCACATCCGAAGATGAGACTAAGGGTTACGCATCACATACCAACCTATAGAGGATCGCATAGGCGATTCAATAGGGAACTTGAACTGTGATATAGTAAGTAAGTAGGGCTAAATTCCGACTCCCACTGGCAAAGACTAACAGTGACGCGTACTCTTGCCCAAAATCGCTCGCGAATGTTTGGAATACTTTTGCGCGCGAAGGTATAAAAAACGATTATTTCTCGTCAATTTGGAACTTTATGAACTGTAAGAATATGACGATATCGAAAACATTCAGATGACTCCGAAGAACTAGTTCCCGCGAATGACCGTGTTAACAAGTACAAGAATGTTTTGACTCATGTCTAGTCTCACTCCACAACAGTCTGCGATATGTTCTATATACTTGAATTAGAAATGAAAGAAACAGGTTCCAAAAAAAAATCATAACATTTTCATTAACTTTGAAGACATGAATTCGCGGGACCCGAGGAGCCAATGTAAGCTATATAATGGAGTAGGCACTCCCTCGAGAATGTAATAATATGATTGATGGGACACAGTTAGACTACAATATATTGTTCACGTCTGAGCATCTTAGGGTCCATATCCAAACTCTCAGTGATTTTAAAGCATTTTTCTAGCGATTTTACAACGGTTTTCCAACGGTATTTCGTTCTATTGTTAAAAGCATCGGAAAAAGATCGGTGATTAACTAGAAACCTCTCTACTTATCTGGCGTTAACAATAGAAGTATTGTAGTAGGCCTACTCTCAATGGCTCAATTAGTGAAGCAGACAGATCAAAGCGCAAGGAAGGTTGTGTTATATTCTTTAAGAAATACTATAAGCTTTTTAAATCCGATCATAAAATGTTTACGTTCACCGCCGATCAATGTATCTGGTCGTCTAGAAATATGAATTAAGCTACCGCTCCATCACGAGTGTAGCATGTTGTTTACTCTCACTCTATTCATCTATTGTTCGGCGCAGTATTTGCCGCGAATTTAATCGATCAAACGTAATGGTGAAATTTATTTACGAACGAAATGTCTAGAATCGTTTCAAAAAATAGTGTTATGCATTATAATGAAATCAGAATTACAATCTCCTTCAGCATATAATCAACTTTTGGGCGATAACCCATATTAAAATTGCACACCAATCGAAATATAAAGCATTTTAGCCTCCGATTTAAGAGATATTTGTATTTTGAACCCTATGTAATGTTTTTCTTCAAAACGTTTATGTATAGCCTTCATTAGCTCAAACGTCAAAGCGCCGGCTTCACAATTATGATGTCAGTGGTTCGAATCCTGCGGATGGGGATGGTTTTCTTTTCTGTTTTGTTTTGTTATTACACTGTTTGTTTTAATAAATTGACAGGATTGCTTATCGTTCGCTATATTTATTGAATGTTGAATGATACTTTTTTTCTTTTGCAATTTCACTGCGATAAAGAATGTCCTGTAAATATAATTGTGTTTACTACTCCTAGGCCTACATTGAATGGCCCCTAGCTAGTCTATGAACATGATCTGCAAAGGCCAATTGTTATGTAAATAAGAAGCCAGTCGGCTCATGTCCTTGAATCGATTTTCCTATTTCCTACACCACCGAAACATTATTTCAATAATAATAATACAGGCACTTTGATTTGTATTACATAACGGCTGGCATTTGTAACAAGTTTAGCTCAATCGATAATAACACACAACGAGTTTCTATTGTATTGGCCTGTTGCATAGGAGTAGGACAGTTCGGTGGTATACCGCGGTTCATTCACATTTCATGATGCCATGCACACTAAACAGTCAGTGGAAAATTAAAATGAAATCGTAAATAATTCCACATTCCAAAATAAACTATAATTGAACAATAATGAATAATTATACGAAATGATAAACAATATCGAAAACTAATAAAAAAAATGTATATAAACGATTAAAATAAAATTTCAAGACGTGATAGGATTCGAACCCACGACCTCCGGTTTACTAGTCCAATGCTCTACCGCTGAGCCAACTATGCGCTATGTGAACGCAATAACAAACAAAAGTAAATATGGTTCAACATACCGTGTGTATTTAGGGAATAGTTGAATGAGAACTATATTTGGGTATAAAGCGCTGAGGATTTCAGGAAAATCGAAATAGCTCAGTTGGTAAAGATTAGGACTCTCAATCAGCAGGCCGTACGTTCGAATCTTTGTGGCGGTTTATATTCCTTGTGCTCTATACTTAGAGCGGTCGAGTCTGGGTAGAGGTCGGTTAGGGTTTTAAGTATGCCGAAATATAATATTTATTATTGTTCTCTTATTATACGTCCGTTCGGGGTTTTCATTTATATTGACATAATTTTAACGTTATTTATTTATTTTGTATTTACTTTCTTAATTGTTGATGTTTATTTAATTATTTATCAATCAATTAATTATAAATAGGCCTTAATATACTATTTTATTGATATAATTATTAATCTATATATTATTTATTTACATTAATTACTTAATTTCTTCATATTTATTATTTATTTATTATTTATTAGGTCACGTTCAGAGTGTATGCAACATTCCTAAAATAATAGTCTAAAAACGCAGAAAAATGACACTATTTAGGGGTCTCAAATTTAGGGGTCTCAAAAGGGGGGCTAAAGAACTGAACTGAGTGGATTTTATGAATAAAAATAGGGTCTTAGGAACTGATTTTTTTCCAAAAAATAGGTCTTGAGAACTGGCCTATAGTTCAATTTTCGATTTATTTTGGTTTAAGAACGCAAAATTTTCGAAAAATCTGGGCTTTGGAACACAAAATTGGTGCTTTGGAACGCAAAATTTCGCGATTTTTGAATTTTCAATGAAAATGGGGTCTTAAGAACTGATGCAGGCTCAAAAGGGGGGGTCATAAGAACTAGCAGCAGAGGGTGAAAAAGGGGGTCTTCAGCGCGGCACCTAACTATACCCTTTTCAAATGTCAGTGCCCCCCCCCCGGGACTTGTACTACAAACCCGATAGGTGTACAATCTGGCAAATGGGTCGCTCTCTACGTCACAACAGGGGTCGGGTGAACACTGGTCAGCTTAATAACACAATCTTCCTCGCGCTTTCATGTGTCTGCTTCACTAATTTAGCCATCGAGAGTACTACAATAGTTCTATTGTTAACGCCAGCGCCGAACAATAGATGCATAGAGTGATGGAGCGGTAGCTTAATTCATATTTCTAGACGACCAGATACATTGATCGGCGGTGAACGTAAACATTTTATGATCGGATTTAAAAAGCTTATAGTATTTCTTAAAGAATATAACACAACCTTCCTTGCGCTTTGATCTGTCTGCTTCACTAATTGAGCCATTGAGAGTACTACAATAGTTCTATTGTTAACGCCAGATAAGTAGAGAGGTTTCTAGTTAATCACCGATCTTTTTCCGATGCTTTTAACAATAGAACGAAATACCGTTGGAAAACCGTTGTCAAATCGCTAGAAAAATGCTTTAAAATCACTGAGAGTTTGGATATGGACCCTTAGCTACTGGGTGTTAAATCCATGTTTATTATAAAATCTAGAATCGATCCGTTGTGCTGCCGGGAATAATGGGTTCGATGGTAATTTTGTATCTTGCGGCTTGCTTTACCGAACAGTGGCGTAGCTAGGTTATTTATATTGGGGGGGGGGGGGAGAAATGAAAATGAACCGACAAGATTTGTGTGAGTCCAGAAATGCGCGCGTAGCGCGCGAACATTTTCGACTTTACACCTATTTTCCTATTTTTGCATGATTGAGCTACATTTTGGCCCTAAACAAACTTGTACCAAAGAATATTGCATTTTGGGAAGACATATGCGCGTATAGCGCGCAAAAAAATTCATCTGTGTACTTTTAACCATCAATATTCCACGATTCCTTTGGTCAAATGAACCAACAGTGCCAATCTGAACCGACACGACGTCAATATTGGGAGGTGGGAGCGGTCCCCCTCCCCCCCCCACCCCCCCCCCCCCCCCCCCCTCTGGCTACGCCACTGCTACCGAACACCTTACTGAGCGATGAAAACCCCGTATATGTTGAAATAAAGATAACTTCTAATGACGTCTATGTCTTGATCCAGAAGGTATATTGCATGAGCTGATTAGCTCACCCTTTTATAGCTGTTTGTCTATCAATTTACACATCGGCGACCCTCTCAAGGGACAACTCCATATACTTGAATTAGAAATGAAAGAAACAGTTTCACATTTAGATTACAATAAATCACTACGAAATTGAGAACATCGGGCATGTTAAGAACCGATTTACACATTCAGATGACATTCAACGTATACGCAAATCTCCCGTGTTAACGAATAGATAGGTGTATTGACTCATGTTTCACTCCAGAACAGTTGACAACATGTTTAATATACATTTCAAAGAAAGGAATATGTCCTGTTGAAATCCCTCAAATCTTCACAAAAACGAATATTCGCGACACAAGACGGTAATGTAACGATATTACGGATTAGGATAAGCAGCCCCTAGGCCCCTATGATATGATAGCGTGATTGATAGGGCATGGTTCGATTACAATGATTAGGTTCACACGGGCACTTCTCATGAGCTTTACAACGAGTAAGCTTCCCCTGTGTAAGACTACCAATGAGTTTACCAATGTCTCAACAACGATCGTCTGAACTTGCTTATTTCAACCGTGTCACTGCACTGCATGTACTATATATGCACGGACTATGCACTACCAATTTTCTCAAGATATTTGTTTACAGTTTATCTAGCTAAACTAATTGATTCACGTCTGAGGATCTTAGCTACTGAGTGTGCAACCCATTTTATTATAAATGTAAAGTCGACCAAGAGAGCGGGGGTGTCCGTATTTGTTGGAACCAGTCAGCATTCAGTTTTAAAGTGTTGTTCTATACGGAATAAACGCTAACCTTGTTGTAGCATCATCAAAGCGGCAGAGTTCTTTCCCATTGAAAAGCACGTCCAACACTTTACGCAGAGCTCTGTGGTGGAAGGGCAATAAGGTGGTCGATATACCTCCAATCTTAACACTTTCCACGCGGGAGTCTTCTGCAGGCGACAGTTCCATATTTCTCGAAATGTTTCAAACATGTCAAAACTATTGAATCGCCATGAGAAATGCATTAAAATAAGTGTAAACATGGCTAGTTTGGTTCAGTAATCACTTGAGACAAGACTTTGAAAGTTGGGAATGGTTTCTGAAAAATCTATTATGTATATGGTAAAACTAATATCCGCGTGCACGGTGTTAAGTAAAAGGCAACGTTTGTACGTACGTATGTCGAATTGCTCTTCAACTAAACATTAGACATGTGTAACTTATACATTTTTGGAATTCAAAGTTTTATTCGATGTTCCACATAATGTTAAACGATGGTTAGCGTTGCTACTAAGCACCTTACAAAGGGATAAAAAAAACCCGATATGTTCCATAAGACAAAGACAACTTGCAGTGACGCCTATTCCTTGATCCAATGAGCCTTTGTCTTGTCTTGTAAGAGCGCACAGTTTAGGGACTGTTTGTCTTTCGAGGGGCATAGGCTGTTTTCTGAAGATGAAAGTAATGTAGTGTTTAACTGTAAGGAGACAAAAACAAAGACAATACGATACATGTCTTACTTTCAAATGGGGTCACACTAACACACCTCGATATACATTGATCAAAGTTTGGAAACCGTATCATGTCTGTTGTCCTTTAATTCAATTTACTGTCCAATAATCTGATAAATATGTTAGTTACCTCAACACGCGTTACCCGTGCTAATGTATAGTGTAACGTAGAGCATGAGGATATCGTCCAGAACTGATTAGTCAATTCAGATCAAGTTTTAAAGTGTTTAAAGCTGATCATCGGATGCTGCAAAAGGACAATGCGGTATGTCTTTCAAATGCAACAACACAAAGGACAGCATGCAACGTTTATCGAAGGCTTTGCAACCGTATGCCGGATGTCACTTAATACTTTATCCGCCGACGTATCAAAAATCCGATCAATGTATTGATAGCTTTAACACGTGAAACCGATGGCATTGCCAAATACCACTATAAGAAGCTGAGAACATCGGTAAGCAAACCAATTTACACGTTCAGATGCCATTCAGAAAGGTATAACGTATGCTTCAATTAACGTGTAAAGGAGTGGATGAACGATTTGACTCATGTTTCACTCCAAAACATGCCTAGGAAGAAAAAGGTGTCATGGAAATCCATCTCATCTTCACAAAGTTTAGAAATGTGTACACGGAGCCATGCAATGTAAGCGATATAACTGATTAAGACACCTCCCCTGGGACAAAACAATATGATTGATAGGACACGGTTAAAGATTACGATACTTTGTTTTCAAGTCTAAGCATCTTGGTTGTTCAACCCATGTTATCATACATTTAGAATCGATCGGTTGTGCTCAAGGACAGAAATGGTTTCGATGAAACTTCGTATAAAAGGCCACGATATTGTACCGTTCTTCAAGTAAACATTGGACAAGGGAAATCTATCCTTTTTGTGATTGCTTATTCCTCGTAGGGGTATGTGATATAGTGTTAACACTTCCCATGCAGCAGGCGTCTGCAGAAGCCATTCCAAAATGTCATGAAATGTGTTGTTTTTTTCACGACATTTAACGAGTGTTTGCGAAGCGTGTTAACGCCGGGTAGATGAATGTTGTGATTAATGTTGTACTCAAAACAAGTTCCAGATACGTTGTCTACACCGGTACTTGAATTTCATAAAGAAAAATAAGTTTTATGGATATCTATCAGATCTTCACAATGTGAAATGTGAATACTTGCGACATAAGGAGTCAATCAATGTTAGCGATATTATCTATAAAAAGAAAAATGTATGATTTATTGAATAGACAGTTTTAAACTTGTTTGATGGCGAACCTGTTAAACTCTTAACCTATTTGATTGGATAGTTAGAAAACTTTGTTCACGTCTATGAATCTGGGCTACTGAGTGTTTAACAAACCATTTTATTGGGCGCCCGCTACGGCGGGAGCCCTGTATTGTCATCAGTTTGCGAAATCTTACACAATTTGGTATTTCTAGATATTATAGATGGAGGCTGCCATGTTTACTGATGGTCTCTTACTAACATTTACGTAACATTAAAATGTGAAGTTGTAGTGTACGAGTGCTATCGGCGTTTATGAACTAAAAACGAGGCTGAATATCACGCTCGTTATTATAAGGATGGAGATAGTCACGCTCGGTTGCATTCTCGATATGAATGTGTACAGTATCTCAGCTATATAATGCTGCCTGCATAGATGTATTATAATAGCAAAGCTAGCATTGCATGTACATCATGCAGGGCATTGAGAGGTGGGGGTGAGTTTGGGGCGATGTACAGTACCTTACACCAGGGCCGCTGTTCAATATCAACATTACTCATCTGTACTGACTATCTTGGTAGTTTGGTACGTGGGTACAATAATTATAAACAACAGGAAAGTTGGAGTCTTCAATTCCAAACTGCTGAGTTCTCTTCTAAACTTTCGTAAGTAATAATATGATTAAGTCACTTTTAAAATTATCACATTGAATGATGAATAAATGAAAAGTGATGAATTCATAAATAATTAATTGATTGACTATTGACAGATATAATAATATTGATTGATTGATTGATTGATTGATTGATTGATTGATTGATTGATTGATTGATTGATTGATTGATTGATTGATTGATTGATTGATTGATTGATTGATTGATTGATTGATTGATTGATTGATTGATTGATTGATTGATTGATTGATTGATTGATTGATTGATTGATTGATTGATTGATTGATTGATTGATTGATTGATTGATTGAATTAATTAATCAATTAATTTTAAAATTTAATGAATAGAAATAGTTAAAGATAG
The DNA here is from genome assembly GCA_035610835.1 of Ophiura sarsii. Lineage (NCBI taxonomy): Eukaryota > Metazoa > Echinodermata > Ophiuroidea > Amphilepidida > Ophiuridae > Ophiura > Ophiura sarsii. The sequence continues at coordinate 28,854,043 of CM069451.1, read as the reverse complement.
ATAATACATAAATATATAAATAATGTAAACATCCCTTTCTAGAGCTTAACAGGTTCGCCGGCGGACAAGTTTAAGACTTACACTTTCGTCAGGATTAGCTCTGACTTCTTCAGGACCAAATTATTATAATATAATAATCTATCTTACAATCCTATCTAGATTTATCAATATTTAATATATTTGTAATTAATCAAAAATCCTATCTAGATTTATCTATTTAATATATTTGTCATTAATCAAATGAAGCATGTTCATTTGAGCGCCCATTCCTTTTTAAAGGAATTGTTATTATTCATTTAGAATCAAACGGCTATGAGTAAGGGCATTGGGAGGGGGGTCGATGAACCGTCAAATATAATTTAGGGCAATGACGTGTTTACTTACGTTTTAGGATAATATATACATACCTTTTTGTTGAAGGACAATCATGATGCGATCAAATGTTGCTTGCAAATGCACGTTATGTAATCCGATACTAGTGCTTTTAAGATCAATGTGAAATTGCTATGTACTGCATGAATCCCGTTACATGATATCTAGGGATTATATGACACATTCGGCCGTATCTGCTAACTTGTCCACAATGTGATATATAAGAAGACTGGGATGTCAACGGATGAAGTGCAAATCAGTCTTGATGCTATCAGCGTTGAATCTAAACCACCTAGACCATAAATTATTTCAGGTGAATAGACCTCTGCTGTTAATAAGTTTGCAGATCGTTTTCATTTGTAGACTTCAGAAAAAATACAATTTAAAAAGTGATTATTTTATAATATAACCGGCTTCTGATACCGCTTGGAACTCCCGGTTCGGACTACATGGACGGCCATCGATGGTTTAGGGTTACTCGCTCTACTGTTACTAATAATTTTCAGTCGAATATGTTATACAACCTCGTCCTTTCGTTCACAATGAACGGCCATTATATATGTTCCCTGTGTAATGGATGTCGTTGGGCTTTCGCATGCGTAACTCATTACAATAGTGTTTGTAACATGATTGCACTACTAATTGCACTACTAATTATAGATCAATAAATACGTTGTTTCGAGAGAAAAAAAGACAAATCAATGCACAATGTTGATGTGTTTATAATGGCACGACCCCGCAGGAGGAGTACTATTGTGAGCATATCAACATTTCCATGTATTGACCTAATTTATTCACGACACTTGATTCACAATTCTGTGCATACTTTAAAATTTCTTTATTAACGAATAAACACATGTTAACAATACCCGCAGTAAGAATCTGCCCGGGCTGCCTGAACAACGAATCAAAACAATACGCGGAGTGCAATTAGACACTTTCAATGCACTCCACGTATTCCACTTTCCGATTGGTTCGATATACTACTAAGAGTGTATGAATCTGTATTTACCTTCGAACGTTTCAATGTTGTATACGTGATACCCGTGAGATTTGTCCCAGTATTGAACGATACTGATATATAATAATGTTCCGGTATCGCCCAATACTGGAACATTTTATATGTGCCAGTATCGGCCGATACTGGAACACTGACTTTGTACCAGTATCGTATCGGCGGACGATACTGGGTGTTCCAGTATCGGACGATACTAGTACAGTACAGTCCAGAATATTGGACCTAAAGTACACTTTTCCCCTCTTTTCGTATTACTTGATGATCATGATCGAGGTTGTTAAACTTGTTACACAGACATATCGAATGTTTAATGGCTTTGTAAACTCGATATTACAAAATAGGATAGAGAATCGTCGATCCAATTATCTAGAGTGAAATTGCCTGGATAAAGTTTGTTTGTATAATGTCTGGTCGTACGTCTATTAGACACTCGTCATTGTCTTTGATATTGATCTAAACTCACTGCATACGGTTTGAAATCGGGTAAAGTAGGTCTATCCAAATTCACGAAAGACTCATTAAATTGCGTACGTATAAAGTATAGCGTCTTTTATTGATCCATGTCTGCCAGTGTCTCTTAAATGTCGACAACTTTACCTCAATACAAAAAATAAAATGTGATTAAATTGAGGTGAAGTGGTTATTACCACTGATTTCCCTATGATTATCTCAGAATAGCATTTTTTGAGTTACGGCCTTCTGGCGCTCAACCCTCGATATAAATTGTACGACGGACAATTTATCAACTGTATGTTCTCGTAAATAAATACCCAAATATCTGGTACCGGGTGTACAAAACTAATTTGAAGATACAGGTAAGTCTAAAACCTACCATATTAACAACATGGTGTTTTTCTATGTAGGCCATAGATCAGGCAAAACATTTGGTGTCGGTCGGTAGGCTTCCCCGTTGTAACTAGGAGTTCCTGTTTTTTAGTGAGTTTATACTCCCTGGCAACAAACATAATTTTACATAGACTGTTCCTCTCCAATTAGAAAGGCTGCGTCCTAGTTATATCTGGATGCCAGACTGGCTGGCGTATTCCTTCGGTAAAATTGAGCATGTTGTGTTCATAAACTTATTGGGCGATGTGACATAATTGAATCAGTTTCGAATTGTTCTGAATAAATTATCAACACATGATTCATTATCATACATTTGAAATCGAATTTTTAAGAGCTAGACAATTTGTAGGAGTTTGCATATTCCTAATTCCATACAAGAAAATGGTATTTTCCATCATAGATATCAAGAAAGACTGTTGCCTAGAGTCTTCGATTTTACAACACCATGATGAAGGTAAATAAACACTGCCCGTGTCCCTATACCGTTATTACTGAATATCGCGACGTGTAAATTTGTGATGGCACCGAAACGTTGTAAACAACAAATTGGAAATTGTTCCTTCTAGCTTAAGATGTGGAGAAGAAGATTTAAATATTATATCAAGGACAAAATGAAAGCTCAAAACCAACGTTAGAAAATGTTCTTGCATTTTATAGATAAAATGATTATTAGACCTACTCTAAATGTATTATGTTGTAAACAATTGTTAACACAATTGGAATCATATTTGATCTACGTCTAAAAACAATAATGATAACGTCACAACCGCAGCGTGAAGAGAATGCGAAAATGAAAATTGGTTGCGTTACAGCCCTCCTTTCAAATACCCCGTCATCTGCTGGTTCACGTTGGATAATGTTGAATGCCTATGGGTGTTGTGTATTAGGTAGCGTAAGACTGAACAAGATAAATTTCCAAATATGAAACGCTTGGACCATATCTGGGAACCAAATACATACATGTATATTTCGGATGTGACTTTAAACAATTAAACTCAATTAACTCAATCCCGAGGTTACTTGGTATTCGTACTCATGCCACTCTGGGGGATAAACACTTGCGAAACAGGTTAAGAATTCAAATCCTCGATGGCACAATGCATATGTAATTGAATATCAAGTATTGGTTGGGCACAATTTGTATAGACTACACGTGTTTCATGAAAGGTCAGGATGAGAAATAGAGTAATTAATCCACACGTTATTATCCGCCTCGTTACTGATGCTTCAATAACAAACAAGTCCTCGATCGTGAGTGCAAAATATCAAATTAAGGCATCGTGAAAACTCAAGCCCCTGTATTAGCAGGTAAGTCCTTTGGAATGTGGTCGAAGATGATTTTTCTCTGTGTTCATTCCGTTATGCGTATCACCGTGATCATCACTTTCGGACAGGTGTGGAACAGTTCCTCTCAGAATAACAGACAGTAGCTACGTTCACACTAGGGAGAGTAAGGTCGGCGCAAGGAAGAGTAGCGGTGGTTTGGAGTAGCAATCGCGTAAATGATGGCATAGTGGCAGTGTAAATGGTCGCTGGCGTAAGTTACGCCGCCTACATCCGGTCTATTTACTCCGGTCTATGTAGCTCCACCGTGGAGTAAGTGCCAGTGTGAACGACACTTACGCGATTTATCTAACGCGTACCCTCTTAAACTTCCGTGGTTAAAAAATGAACAGGCGACGTGGTCAATTTTAACCACGTTTAGCAAATTAGTTAACTATGCACCTACCACGGTGTTGTTAAATTGACCACGCCGTCCGTGTTAGCCACAAATTACCACGTATTGTGGTTGAAAATATAACCATGCTTTCGTGGTCAAATTGAATGACCCTATTGGCCGTAGTCATTCAAAAGACCACGTTGGGATCAATATAATAACCATGATTCGTGTTCAAAACTGAATTATCCCTTTTGGCTTGGTTACCTTATTGGGTTAATGGGTGTATTGTATTGGGTCAATCTAAAATAAAATATACTAAAATTATAATCACTCGAAAAGTAGGTGGGTGGCAGAGGCAATTCCCAAATCGAATTCAAAGGAAAGTTTTTATGTAAATATTTCTCGAAAAGTTGATACCGTCGTAAACTTAGTCTTCGCTTGATGTCCACACTAGAATATTCTAATTTCATTTGGAAGTTGTTTAATAAGTTAAGCTTAAACACAAAAACTACATGACATTTGAATAATGTTACATGATTATTTACATGAAACTTAATCTTGGATTTGGGAATTGCCTCGATCAAGTCCCATTTTTCGAGATATTTTTCCATGGCGAAACGTGACAGACGCAGGCGAACATACAACACACCTAACTTCGGGGCCCTAAATCGTATCGAAGCGGGAAAGCCGATCATGTGCAAATTATAGCCACGAAGTGAACGTAATTATAAACTTGAAATATTAGGCTGGAGTCGGTCATAACATATTATGATATAATAATAATGTAAACGTGAACAGATTTATGTGCATTTAGATATCTAGATGTTCATTGCTATGATTGAGACCAATATCGGGACTGATATATATCAATACGCGACGGTATTGGCAAAATTACCACGAAGTGTTTGACCACTTAGGTCAAAAATGACATATGATTGACCTCAAGGGGTCAAAACAACCCAAATGGGGTTAATTCAAAATTACCATGGGCCAAAATGACCCTGGAGCTTTCAGTGTGTAGCGCAAGTTTAACCTTTGTCAATTTTTACTCCGGTATATAGCGAGTGATCGTGTAAGGTATACTGTGTAGCGATGGCGTACCGATGTAGTTGCGTTAGTGTAACGGTCGGAGTAACGAACATATTCGAGAATTTTTATTAGTCTCGTACTCTCAGCGTTACTGGAGAAATCTCAACCTTGAAATATTCCCAAAGGATCTGGCTAGTAAGAGTGGACCTAAGGGTTAAACGTTTGAACGGTGTTGCTTGCACATATTTACGTTCAATTCTCCTCCGTTTCAAATCACGGGTCGTTACAGCCATTGGTGCTATAAACTCCGCAACCCCGCAATTTCCGTTGAATTATCTACACGCTGCATTTACAGAAGACATGTGATGAATAAAAAAAGGATGTCCATGTACGGAGCTCATCTTTGAAGGACTTAAAGGAGGTGTCTAGCAAACGCAACATTTCCCATTATAATATGTTAGAAAAGTAATTATCGAGCCTGTATCAGTTTATATTCGTTTTTATAATATATAAGTATTCGGCCGAGTGCACCAATGACGGGTAGCTGAAGAATAGCGCTACCTCGCTAGTAACTGAGGCGTAATCCAAAATTTTGAGAGCGCCAATGCGGGGTAAGCTACTAGGCTAGTAACTGGCGGGTAATTTACGCTAAATGTTATACCTGACCGGACCCAAGAGTAAGTTGGGGCATAACGTTTTATGCCACAAGTCAGTCGATTCTAGCAGTAGCGTAAATTTGTTGTGAACATTGGAGGGGATGATTCGCTAATGCTGAAGGACCAATTGCGCTTGCATGCCCATGGGGTGGCTATTTGAAGTGGAATGTGACCCCTCTTAAGCTGAAAGATTTTGTATTTTTGAAAATCCATTCATGTAATTTGGTGATTTTTTTAGTCCAAATTTAGATCAACTCCTTTTGCCCATTCGAACACTTATCCCACCGACTTTGGGTCATATTTTGACCAAAATGTACTAATTGTCCAAGGATCTTAAATATGACTAAATAAATAAACTTATTATTGTTTTTATTAATTAAAAACTGATAAAGCCAAGTTTCAACATTATTGTGAGTGGAAGGGTAGAACTAGAGGAACGAAAATAAATAAAAGCATATCGTGCAGCGCGTGGTCTGGGGATCGAACCGGGGTTCTGCGGTTAACAAGCGAACGACAAAGTATCCACGCCACGGAAGTATTTGTGCTAAGAGATCAAATGTGTTATAATTGTATATAAATGTTTCCATCGGGTGCTTGTGTTTGTCATTAAAATTGTGCTTTTTGGTGCAATGTTTGCATGTGCCCCTCGCCCAAAATATGTTTGTAATGTCATGATAGTCCTTATTTTTGAAAAAGCGGTAAACAAACTTCAATTTTTTTTCTGTTTGATCGCAGGCCGACTCCACGTGATTCTTGATTTACACTCACCTATGACCTAGCGAGTGACGACACCTTTTTAATATTAAGGAGGTCCATTCACGTCTTTTACAGTAAACTATTATATAGGTTAACACTTGGCATATGCGCCAATTGATTTTGTAAGGGGACGATGCTGATTAATGTGGATATTTACCTCGCTAGTTGCTATTCTGGTGTTACTCGCCAGTTATGCTCTAAGAATTACATCGTTAGTAAGTTATGCTACAGTCAGAGCAAGTTAGGGACAGTTAGGGAGGTAAGCTACCTCCCTATTAAGTTACCCGTCATTGGTGCACTCGGCCGATAATGTTTTGCTCAATATAATTACGTGATTAAGGCTCGATAAGTACTTTCTAACATATAATGGACAATGTTGTGCTTGCTGGACACCTCCTTTCTGTCCTTTCAAGCATATTAGTGTATGCTATTCGATTAGAATCGTTTCAATTTCCGTTGAATCGCAGTTTTCCATAATCTCTACACGCTGCATTTTAATAAAGGAACGCATGTGGTGAATACATTAGCGTTGTGTTATTTGCGCATAGCGGCACTTCAAGGATGTCCATGTTCGGAGGTCATCTTTGAAGTACTTAAAAAACAATATTTGAGTACGTTATTTGATCGTTTCACTCTCCGTTAAATTTTCAACACGTTGAATTAACGGAAAACTCACCATGTGATGAATAGATTTAAGAGTTTCACATTGTACAAAATGAAAATAAACAATGGAGGTTAATATTCTGCTAACTTTAGACCAAATCGTGCAATATAGCATATGAAGCTCAAGTATGTCTGTGTGATGTCGCTCCAAGTATGTCGTGCAATGTTTCTGACGTCGGCAGAACTATAGAATAGCTCCGTTCGCTGTGTATGTGTCATTCTCTTAAAGTTCTATTAGAAAGCATGTAAGGATTTCATATTTTTTCTCGTTTCAACCCTCGTCCTACTGAGACGTTTTTGTAAACATGGTTGTCTTATTTTCCACGCTTTTACCGCTTTGATTAATATTAAAAATAAAGAAGCAGTAAAATCCACTTAAACATAAATTATTTACCTAGAGTGTTATGCATTTTCCTTGGGCGTTTGGACTAGATTCCTAAATATATACGATATATAGATGTAGCTAGTATTTCCTTGAGAGTCACAGACAAAAAATGTGGATGTCTAATTTCATGAGATACTGATGTGATCTATATCCTGACTCTTTAACTACATCAAGTACCAATAACCTGATCCATTAAAATAGTCCTGATGGGCATCAATGTGATATTCTCGCCAACAAAATTGATGTATATCCCATTAAGATAGTACCCTTAACACTTTCCACGCGGCTAGTGGTTCTACAATATACAAAATATATATTTTTAGAAACCTTTCCTAAATCTCAAGACTTATCTCAAGGATTACTGAATCAATACTAGGCATGTTTGTACTTATTTCAATGCATTTCTCATGGTGATTCCATGATTGAAAACCATATAGTCGTAGTATGACGTCAGTTATTGAGATCCGTTCAAAGAACTTAATTGTCGTCTTCATTCATAATAAAGGTTAAGAGTTTAACGGGTTCGCGTCTGATAAGTTTTGTCAAAGGTGTCTCAGATAAAAGTTGCCGATTCATAAATCGCGCCGGGGTTAAAACTTACTACACCAAATTCAGAGATATTGTCAGCAAACCTAAAGATCCTCTGCCCAAGTCGTTCACCTTGCGTGTATAGAGTGCAAGAAAATCTCGCGGGAAAAGTGGATCAAGTCACTACCGAAGAAGTCTTCCGAACGGGAAGACGAAACTAGCATGTGAGTAGATAATTGGATTTGTACAACAAAACATTTTTACCAAATAACAGTCTTGTAATTTTTTTTCAGCCAGGTCCGCAATGATCCATTATACACCTCGTAAAAATGTCAAACGATCTTTACAGATCAGATCAGTGACAACACTAAACAGATGAGTGACCGCACTACTGAACAATCGACTTTGTGTAGTCTGTAGTAGATAAGGGGCAGTCTACGTTATTTACATTGGTCAAGGGGAAGTCCTTTAGAATAGGTTATATTAGAGCCAAATTTATAGTAGGCCAGCGGCAACCTACGTTGAGAGCTTTTTTTCAGAAGAAGTTATAGCTAATCCTGACGAAAGCTGGACAGTTTTAAATTTGTCCGACGGCGAACCCGAATACGCTCTTAACCTATATGACAGTTTACAGATTCAATTGGTAATTTGAACATTTCATTTATTGTCTAGGTGGAACACCAAGAACCCTTTCATAATTATTTTGATGACTTAAAATACCCCAGTAATAGTTTGTCTATGTCTCGATTCAAGCTCATATGTAAAATTGTTTCCAATATGTTTTATTTACTCTGGGTTTCTTAGAATTACAAAAGGGGATGTAAACATAATAAATGCTGCAAGCATGGACTTGATATCGTATCTGCATGGTGTTATGAGGGATAGTAAGGTTGCAATTTTTGGCATATGGTAAGTGGGGGCTCTTCTAATTCATAGCTGATTCTCTTATACGAAAGTACAAATCTTAAAATTGCTTGAAAAGCATACCAACCTTACCTCTTCGCCGGAGTAAAACATTACAACATGTACAGTTCGGAAGCTATGAAAGCTGTGCCGGCTTCCCACATGCAATTTTCAATTCAGATTCTAAAAATAATCTGATAAAGTGATATTATCATTGAAGATTAGGTCTATCTTAGGATGTCATATCAGGACGTCCATGATTAATTTACTTCGTTAACAGTTTAGCTAGTAATTCTTGTGCTTAAAAAGCGTTATTATTATTCATGGGTTTTGCTCAAGGGTACTTTTTGGGGAGCAAATGGGAGAGTCCCCTGGCTTGACAGAGACTCTTGAACCATGTGAGTGTGTACGTGTACGGACGGCACGGAATGAAGGTATAGCTTTAAAACAACCCAAACGTTCTCATGCTTCCCCACTCCTTCAGTCTCTTCACTGGCTGCCTATGGCCAAAGAATTCAATTCAAGAGTATTGTCCAGACCTACAAGTCTTTCAATCTCTCTCTTCCCGGCTACATAAGTGTCTTTTCAGATCCATAGCACTGCTTATATATTTTTTTATTATTTTTTTAAAATTTATAACAATAGGCTGAAGAGCCAGGACAAACCCAATAGTGAACAAGCACTAAATTAAAGGGATGCCCGAAGAATAAGCTGTACAGACACAGACCGAGATGATCCCCTACTCTTTACGAAGGAGTCTGTGAACTTTTAACGTAAAGGTTAACTTAAAGGTTAAAGGATACTCTCTTGATTATCTCTATGTTATTCAACGGTCTATGCTTTTACAAGTATCCTGGAACGACCCTAGACACACTGAGGACACTTCGGCTTCCCAGGACAAGACTGCAGCCCTGAACCATTTAAAAAGTTCACAAAAGTAGACTGTTTTCTCTGGGAATAGTACATGATATTCCAGTAAGGATGACTTAATTTATACTGAACGGGCAAATTGGTGTAAAAGGGCAGTCAGTGATCATAATTGAATTATATTATCCCTTGTTTTCATCACCTCGTACTTATTAATTAGCCTGACATTTATAAAAGACAAGTCAGCATTCAATATCTCATTCCTGAAAATGTGCAGCTGAATTGAATACAATAAAATGAATGATATGCTTGTCATCACTGGACTGACAAGAAACGGGAAATCAACGCTAAAAATAGTCGTAACCATAAAGACGGTATTTTTTAAAAGCCCATTCACTTCCGGGGATGAAAGTTGGAGAAATCATTTCATATTTGGTCCATACATCAGTGATGATGAACCATCTCATAATGATGGTGATAATTCTTGCATCACGTCCTAGTGTTTCTAGATTGAAATACCCTAGATTTGCCAATTTCGACCGTGTTAGCCTATATTCAGAAACGAGTATTTTTAGTTTAAATCCTGCAACTGCAAAACTAATGTTGTACATATGGACCATAATTTTGACATCAACATACTTTGGGTCTAAAGCAGATGTACTATTATTGTCACTTAGCCTTTACCATAGGATTTGAACTGGAAGGGGTGATTGGATTATTGGATTGACTATGCTGGTCAGAGACAGTTTAAAAAAATCATTTGTCCTATACCTTGTTAAAGGATTTATTTTATCATCATTTGTGTTGTTTCTCTTGCCTTTTACATATCCCCGCCCTTGGATGCTGTCATTGCACACCTGTTTAGTCATTTCCACATTAGTACTTAGTTAATTAATATATATTTAAGGACAGAATGAAGCATTTGAAATAAATATCATCTTAGAATATTAGTCCATGGAAGTCAAGTTTATTAAGACATTTTGATCGTGATCGTGAACATACCGTTGACACTCACATATGGCTGTACAAATTAAACACGTGTGCTTTAGAATGCATACTATACACTTTACGTAAGATCAGGTAAACTCCGTGCTGGGCGACATTTTGACTTCTGAATTGATTCTGAATTGTCGTCAAGATGAAGTCGTAGATATAGATATGACCCTGAGATTGGTGAGCATTGAGCACGTCATTGCTTCCATCAATGAACGCACGTCACATGAGGTTTGGTTTAGAAATTCCATTCATGCAAATTAGGATTTTAAGATTGATTCCATTATTGAGTACTGTGCTATGACATTGTATTCAGTGAGATCATTTGCATACATGGTACTTTTACACTAAACCTCTACTATTTTTGAAGAATGGTGGGCAAAATAGGAGCGCAGGGCAATTACTTGGAATGGGTATATTTAATAGGAGCGGCCGTACTTCACTGTGGATAAAACCCGGGAAATACAAACAGTGTGCAGTCGGATGTGCAAAGTTCACCATACCTCTTAAAGGCTCATTGTGACACTTTAGCCATGCTTTAACGATGGCCAAATACGTATGTGCAAAAGCTTACGTAATGAAATAGGAGTGGCCTAATTCATTAGCGTGCTGGCAAGTCCTCTGGGTGAGTCGGTGCTCGGAGCGAGTTGGTTCTCGGAATGGAGGCAGTTCGTATATTTGCATGCGACATACATGTATGAACCGATACTAGTGGACTATAATTGTTGTGTACCTACATGTATGCATGAAAGTACTTGCATGATGTATGTAAGCATGGGTAGTGGTATCGGTGGCAAGCATAGGAAACGGACAAGCAATCAGTATTTTTCTTAGGGAGAGCAGAGGCCTAATATTGGGAGATATCTGTATGTAAAAGTATCTTTGCTGCCCAAGGACTTGCAGCAAGTCTATGTTTGCTAACGTAGACTTAATTTATATTCATACATACATACATACATACAAGGCATTTATAGGGCGCCATTTCATATAGATCACGGCGCCGTGATGATGGTAAACAAATATGAAAAGAAGCGAAGAGAAAAAAGCAAACTAAAACAATGCGGAAGGGCTATTGAGGGAACAAGGCAAACGGGCAAATTGGTGTAAAAGGGCAGTTTAACGGGCAAATTGGTGTAAAAGGGCAGTCAGTGATCATAATTGAATTATATTATCCCTTGTTTTCATCACCTCGTACTTATTAATTAGCCTGACATTTATACAAGAAAAGTCAGCATTCAATATCTCATTCATGAAAATGTGCAGCAGAATTGTATACAATAAAATGAATGATATGCTTGTCATCATTGGACTGACAAGAAACGGGAAATCAACGCTAAAAATAGTCGTAACCATAAAGACGGTATTTTTTAAAAACCCCTTCACTTCCGGGGATGAAAGTTGGAGAAATCATTTCATATTTGGTCCATACATGATGAACCATCTCATATGATGGTGATAATTCTTGCATCACGTCCTAGTGTTTCTAGATTGAAATACCCTAAATTTGCAAATTTCGACCGTGTTAGCCTATATTCAGAAACGAGTATTTTTAGTTTAAATCCTGCAACTGCAAAACGATTTTTTTCGAGAAAAAAAAATGAAACACTAATGTTGTACATATGGACCATAATTTTGACATCAACATGCTTTGGATCTAAAGCAGATGTACTATTATTGTCACTTAGCCTTTACCATAGGATTTGAACTGGAAGGGGTGATTGGATTATTGGATTGACTATGCTGGTCAGAGACAGTTTAAAAAAATCATTTGTCCTATACCTTGTTAAAGGATTTATTTTATCATTCCGAAATGTCGGTCCATCATTTGTGTTGTTTCTCTTGCCATTTACATATCCCCGCCCTTGGATGCTGTCATTGCACACCTGTTTAGCCATTTCAACATTAGTACTTAGTTATTTAATATATATTTAAGGACAGTATGACATACCGTTGACACTCACATATGGCTGTACAAATTAAACACTCAGTTAAGACGTGTGCTTTAGAATGCAGACTATGCACTTTACGTAAGATCAGGTAAACTCCGTGCTGGGCGACATTTTGACTTTTGAATTGATTCTGAATTGTCGTCAAGGTGTAGTCGTATATATAGATATGACCCTGAGATTGGTGAGCATTGAGCACGTCATTGCTTCCATCAATGAACGCACGTCACATGAGGTTTGGTTTAGAAATTCCATTCATGCAAATTAGGATTTTAAGATTGATTCCGTTATTGAGTACTGTGCTATGACATTGTATTCAGTGAGATCATTTGCATATATGGTACTTTTACACCAAACCTCTACTATTTTTGAAGAATGGTGGGCACAATAGGAGCACAGGGCAGTTACTTGGAATGGGTATATTTAATAGGAGCGGCCGTACTTTTTAATACCGTGGGTAAAACTCGGGAAATACAAACAATGTGCAGTCGGATGTGCAAAGTTCACCATACCTCTTAAAGGCTCATTGTGACTTTTTAGCCATGCTTTAACGATGGCCCAATACGCATGTGCAGAAGCTTACGTAATGAAATAGGAGTGGCCTAATTCATTAGCGTGCTGGCAAGTCCTCTGGGTGAGTCGGTACTCGGAGCGAGTTGGTTCTCGGAATGGAGGCAGTTTTTATTTTGACAGTCAATGGTGCGTTGTGGCATGCGACATACATGTATGAACCGATACTAGTGGACTATAATTGTTGTGTACGTACATGTATGCATGAAAGTACTTTCATGATGTACATTATGTTAGCATGGGTAGTGGTAGCGGTGGTAAGCATAGTGAAGGGACAAGCAATCAGTATTTTTCTTAGGGAGAGTAGAGGCCTAATATTGGGAGATATCTGTATGTAAAAGTATCTTTGCTGCCCAAGGACTTGCAGCAAGTCTATGTTTGCTAACGTATCATGTCTGTTTTATTTTAATAAACCACCAGAAAATCGTACCAATAATAAATCACTTTATTACGTGCAACTCAGTTCATTGGGGGGTAATATCACTAACAGATGAAGACTCCGGGCAAATCAAGAACGTATTTACACATTCCGATGACATTCATGAAAATACAATGCATGGAGTGGGTGAATATTTCACTCAAGTTTCACTGCACAACAATTCCCGACATGGTCTATATACTTGAATTTCCAAGAAAGATATAGGTTCTACGGAAATCCGCCCCGAAGTTGAAAATGTGTACTCGCACACAAGAAGCTAATGAAAGTGATGTTACCGATTAGGACAAACCCCCTAGGATATAAGAGTATGATTGATAGGACACCGTTATATTACAGTACTTTGTTCATGTCTGAGCATCTTAGCTACTGGGTGTTTCAACCCATGTTATCATACATTTAGAATCGATCGGTTGTGCTCAAGGGCAATCATGGGTTCGATGACACCTCCAATCTGATTGGACACAGAGTGTTCCAGAATGAATTACACCTTGAAAGGTGCATTTATTTGGCTATTGATACCCGAGTAATACCATTGGTATTGGCCAGCATGCTTGTTATTATAACATCTACATACGAGGGTCATTCAATAAGTTCTACCTTCTCACCCATAAAATCGCTAATAGAAATATCAGCCTCATGACATATGTCATGATTATCTGAATATAATACAGTATTATTATGTATAGCCTAAATAGGATTGTAGGCAATGTTAACCCTTGTAGGCTTGCAAATAGTATAAAATCAACTCGAATGCATTGCTACGCCTTTAGCATACTGGAATACTGATATTGAGTCAGATTTTCGTTTTAAGGCCCGGTTTTTAACATGATAGTCACTTTATACATGAGTTTTCTTATAGTAGAAAATCATCTCTTTTCGAGAGACTTGCAATCCCTCTATTTAGTCCTGTATATTATTGAAGATCGTGTATGAACTACATGTATGACTTTTGCAGTGGTTCTCTAGGGTAAGGTTAAAAATAATGGCTGACCTGATCTGGTTCTGGCTAATTAGAGGGCATTTTGTTCCCAAAAAATCAGTCACTTTTATTGTTTATATTCTGTTCATGAGATACCTGACATTTAGAATGATTTTAATGGACCCATCTGACTAGCAATTTAAATAATAAATAGTTTTCTGTTTTTCATACGTTTCCGTCACACTAAATGAATGTTTGGTTTTGACTGCATCTCAAGAAAAGTACAACCACTAGTCAAACCAATTAACTATGAATTTGTAATCGAGATTCTAGGCTACGATTGTGTGATATCTCAAGTTACGAGGTAAGAGGTAGAACCAATTGAATGACCCTCGTTTATTCATCTTTTATCTTTCTTAGAAATTTCTGATTATGAAAATTGAACATTGAAGAAATTATCTCTGTAAAAAATCATTAAAATCAATTTTTGTCTTTTAGTCTTCATATCGGCCAGGGGCAAAGATAAAGAGATTCCATACCACTAAATGATTGTAGTTCTTGCCGACGATACTCGGCTTTTCTCTTTAATCTGAAAAAATGTAAAGATAAAAAATAAAGTCGCTTTATAAGCGAGAAAATTGCTTTTCTAACAACTGTGATATACATACAAACACCACATCCACTTGAACTGTGATATAGTAAGTAAGTAGGGCTAAATTCCGACTCCCACTGGCAAAGACTAACAGTGACGCGTACTCTTGCCAACAATCGCTCGCGAATGTTTGGAATACTTTTGCGCGCGAAGGTATAAAAACCGATTATTTCTCGTCAATTTTGAACTTCATGAACTGTAAGAATATGACGATATCGAAAACATTCAGATGACTCCGAAGAACGAGTTCCCGCGAATGACCGTGTTAACAAGTAAAAAAATGTTTTGACTCATGTCTAGTCTTACTCCACAACAGTCTGCGATATGTTCTATATACTTGAATTAGAAATGAAAGAAACAGGTTCCAAAAAAGAAATCATAACATTTTCATTAATTTTGAAGACATGAATTCGCGGGACCCGAGGAGCCAATGTAAGCTATATAATGGAGTAGGCAATCCCTCGAGAATGTAATAATATGATTGATGGGACACAGTTAGACTACAATATATTGTTCACGTCTGAGCATCTTAGCTACTGGGTGTTAAATCCATGTTTATCATAAAATCTAAAATCGATCCGTTGTGCTGCCGGGAATAATGGGTTCGATGGAGAAATTTTGTATCTTGCGGCTTGCTTTACCGGACTTAAAGGAGGATCGTGTCCAGCAAACGCAATATTTCACATTATAATATGTTAGAAAAGTTATTATTGAGCCTAAATCAGTTTATATTCGTTTTTATGATAAGTATAACGTTTTGCTCAATGTAATTACGTGATTAAGGCTCGATAAGTACTTTCTAACATATAATGAACAATGTTGTGCTTGCTTTCAAGCATATTACAGTATGCTATTCGATTAGAATCGTTTCAATTTCCGTTGAATCACAGATTTCCATAATCTTTACACGCTGCATTTTAATAACGGAAGGCATGTGATGAATACATTAGCGTTGTGTTATTTGCGCATAGCGGCACTTCAAGGATGTCCATGTTCGGAGCTCATCTTTGAAGTACTTAAAAAACAATATTTAAGTACGCTATTCGATCGTTTCACTCTCCGTTTAATTTTCTACAGGCTGAATTAACGGAAGACTCTCCATGTGATGAATAGAATTAAGAGTTTTACATTGTACACAATGAAAATAAATAATTGATGTTAATATTGTGCTAACTTAAGACCAAATCGTGCAATATAGCATATGAAGCTCAAGTATGATGTCTAGTGGTTCTACAATATACAAAATATATTTTTTAGAAACCTTTCCTAAATTTCAAGGCTTATCTCAAGGATTACTAAATCAATACTAGGCATGTTTGTACTTATTTCAATGCATTTCTCATGGTGATTCCAAATATGGTGATGAAATACAATAATTATGACATTTTTTAATCATTTTGTGAAATTTTGGAATGTCGTCTGCAGCTGCCTGCCGCGTGGAAAGTGTTAAGGACTCTGCGAGTACACGCTTGAAATTGATTGAAAACCATATAATCGTAGTATGACGTCAGTTATTGAGATCCGTTCAAGAAACTTAATTGTCGTCTTCATTCATAATAAAGGTTAAGAGTTTAACGGGTTCGCCGTCTGATAAGTTTTGTCAAAGGTGTCTCAGATAAAAGTTGCCGATTCTTAAATTGCGCCTGGGTTAAAACTTAATACTCCAAATTCAGAGATATTGTCAGCAAACCTAAAGATCCTCTGCCCAAGTCGTTCACCTTGCGTGTATAGCGTACTATGCTGTTATGGTGAACAATATTTATTGGTCAAACCAAAAGGCCTTTAAAAGGTCAGATTGTCTGAACACAAAAGAGCTAAGAAAGAAAGACAGCTCGACGATGGCTGAACATGCGTGTGACGGAAGACGGAAGTCAAGAACCACTCTGAAACCCAACTAAAAACATTGGACAGGTTTCCAGTATGCGACCTGTTCGTGAAACACTAGAGATTAAAATCAATGAATCATCAACAATCAATCCCGGCAATAAATAACAGTCTTTGCTGACAATATCTCTGAAGACAAACATAAGCGATGGATAAGCATAAGAGAATCCATTTGGATACGCAGGCAGGGGCCAAAATCACCAACCGCGACGAGGATATTTATTCTCTAAATCATGTCTACGATCCACTGTTGAAACCTGAGCTTCCTGGGAACGAGAGTGCAAGAAAATCTCGCGGGAAAAACAAGTGGATCAAGTCACTTCCGAAGAAGTCTTCAGCCTTCTAGCATGTGAGTAGATAATTGGATTTGTACAACAAAACATTTTTATCAAATAACAGTCTTGTAATTTTTTTCAGCCAGGTCCGCAATGATCCATTATACACCTTGCTTAAGTTCGTAAAAATGTCAAACGATCTTTACAGATCAGATCAGTGACAACACTAAACAGATGAGTGACCGCACTACTGTGCAATCGACTTTGTGTAGTCTGTAGTAGATAA
Organism: Ophiura sarsii; assembly: GCA_035610835.1. Classification (NCBI taxonomy): domain Eukaryota; kingdom Metazoa; phylum Echinodermata; class Ophiuroidea; order Amphilepidida; family Ophiuridae; genus Ophiura; species Ophiura sarsii. The sequence continues at coordinate 28,836,396 of CM069451.1, read as the reverse complement.
GGGGCAGTCTACGTTATTTACATTGGTCAAGGGGAAGTCCTTTAGAATAGGTTATATTAGAGCCAAATTTATAGTAGGCCAGCGGCAACCTACGTTGAGAGCTCTTTTCAGAAGAAGTTATAGCTAATCCTGACGAAAGCTGGACAGTTTTAAACTTGTCCGACGGCGAACCCGAATACGCTCTTAACCTATATGACAGTTTACAGATCCAATTGGTAATTTGAATATTTCATTTATTGTCTAGGTGGAACACCAAGAACCCTTTCATAATTATTTTGATGACTTAAAAACCCCAGTAATTGTTTTGTCTATGTCTCGATTCAACCTCATATGTAAAATTGTTTCCAAGATGTTTTATTTACTCTGGGTTTCTTAGAATTAAACTTAATAAATGCTGCAAGCATGGACTTGATATCGTATCTGCATGGTGTTATGAGGGATAGTCAGGTTGCATTTTTTATGGCATATGGTAAGTGGGGTCTCTTCTAATTCATAGCTGATTCGCTTATACGAAATAAACTGCTCACAAAAAGTTAGGAAACTTTTTCTAATCAAGTAAATTTTTATTATTTATTACCCTCTATGTATCTGTTATATATCAATGGAAAGCGGAAGTGTCATCTTTAAAATTATACCATATTTGCAATGATTACATGTTGCTGAACTTGGCCACATGAATGAGAATGAGGAAAAGTTACAAATCAAATGTGCCAAAATTACCGTTATCTGTGCTAAACAGTCAATTGGTAATATGATCAATAATCAAACCGGTCATGCTTGAGAACCATAATAGGTTTACACAAAGATTTGCACCATTGAGCACAACACGCACAAGTTAACCCTCATCTCTTTTGAAAACCATCATTTGGGTTAACAATGACTCCAGATGGAAGGTCATGAAGGTAAGTGATAAAAGGTTTAGGCCTACAACTTGTACATTTTTCTGAGACACGGTAAACGTTTAACAGATTTGGAGAGAGCCCGTGCCATTACCTATTGACTTTTTAGCACAGATAACAGTAATTTTGGCACATTTGATTTGTGACCTTGCCTCATTCTCATTCATGTGGCCAAGTCCAGCAACATGTCATCATTGCACATTTGGTATCATTGCAAAGAAGAACACTTCAGCTTTCCATTGATATGCAACATAATACAAGAGAAAAATAAATAATAAAAATATACTTGATTAAAAAAAGGTTTCCTAACTTTGTGTGAGCAGTTTATATAGGGGTACAAATCTTAAAATTGCTTGAAAAGCATACCAACCTCTTCGCCGGAGTAAAACATTACAACATGTACAGTTCGAAAGCTATGAAAGCTGTGCCGGCTTCCCACATGCAATTTTAAATTCAGGATTCTAAAATAATCTGATGAAAGTGATATTACCATTGACGATAAGGTCTATCCTAGGATGGCATATCAGGACGTCCATGATTAATTTACTTCGTTAACAGTTAAGCTAGTAATTCTTGTGCTTAAAAAGCGTTATTATTATTCATGGGTTTTGCTCAAGGGTAATTTTTGGGGGAGCAAATGGGAGAGTCCCCTGGCTTGACAGAGACTCTTGAACCATGTGTGTACGTGTACGGACGGCACGGAATGAAGGTAAAGCTTTATTAATGATTTTTTTTAGAAATTTCAGGACAGTGCTTTTAATTACACAGCCTTTATGTTGAGTAATCGGGATGTGTAACACTTAAAGGTTAAAGGATACTCTCTTGATTATCCCTATGTTATTCAACGGTCTATGCTTTTACAAGTATCCTGGAACGATTCTAGATACACTGAGGACACTTAAACTTCCCAGGACAGGACTGCAGCTCTGAACCCACAAAAATACACATGGCGAGCTGTTAGGTGAGTAGTCTTTCAGAAAATGTACGACCATTTAAAAGTTCACAGAAGTAGACTGTTTTCACGGTCCCCTGCCTCTCCCCAAGGAATTAACATTTATCAGTCAAAATGTAATATTGTACATACGTGACAAATCAAATCGAAATAGGGCTTATGTCGTCCAAAAAGAAAATGAGGTTTTATTTTCATGCAAAAGTGTATTACATAAGCTTTACAATGACACCTCGCTTTATATTTAGTTAAAGCATTTATGTGAAATATTAGATGGAAATTCCTTTTAATTCCTGCTCTACGTTTTTAATATCTTAAAATTCACACTGCCGACAAAATACTACATTTGATGTGACTGGTCACTATAATATGTCATCGAATATCAATTGTTTTGAAATTATGTGAAATAGATATTTACTACGTGTTTTCCTTCAAGCCTACAGATGACAATATGGGAATAGTACATGATATTCTATTAAGGATTACTTAACTTTTACTCAACGGGCAGTCAGTGATCATAATGGAATTATATTATCCCTTGTTTTCATCACCTCGTACTTATTAATTAGCCTGACATTTATAAAAGACAAGTTGGCATTCAGTATCTCATTCCTGAAAATGTGCAGCTGAATTGAATACAATAGGATGAATGATATACTTGTCATCACCGGATTGGCAAGAAACGGGAAATCAACGCTAAAAATAGTCGTAACCATAAATTCCGGGGATGAAGGTTGGAGAAATCATTTCATATTTGGTCCATACATCAGTTATGATGAACCATTTCATATGATGGTGATAATTCTTGCATCACGTCCAAGTGTTTCTAGATTGAAATACCCTAAATTTGCCAATTTCGACCGTTGTGTTAGCCTATATTCAGAAACGAGTATTTTTAGTTTAAATCCTGCAACTGCAAAACGATTTTTTTCGAAAAAAATATTAAACACTAATGTTGTACATATGGACCATAATTTTGACATCAACATACTTTGGGTCTAAAGCAGATGTACTATTATTGTCACTTCGCCTTTACCATAGGATTTGAACTGGAAGGGGTGATTGGATTATTGGATTAACTATGCTGGTCAGAGACAGTTTAAAAAAATCATTTGTCCTATCCCTTGTTGAAGGATTTATTTTATCATTCCGAAATGTCGGTCAATCATTCGTGTTGTTTCTCTTGCCTTTTACATATCCCCGCCCTTGGATGCTGTCATTGCACACCTGTTTAGCCATTTCCACATTAGTACTTAGTTAATTAATATATATTTAAGGACAGAATGAAGCATTTGAAATAAATATCATCTTAGAATATTAGTCCATGGAAGTCAAGTTTATTAAGACATTTTGATCGTGATCGTGAACATACCGTTGACACTCACATATGGCTGTACAAATTAAACACTCAGTTAAGACGTGTGCTTTAGAATGCAGACTATGCACTTTACGTAAGATCAGGTAAACTCCGTGCTGGGTGACATTTTGACTTTTGAATTGATTCTGAATTGTCGTCAAGGTGTAGTCGTAGATATAGATATGACCCTGAGATTGGTGAGCATTGTGCACGTCATTGCTTACATCAATGAACGCACGTCACATAAGGTTTGGTTTAGAAATTCCATTCATGCAAATTAGGATTTTAAGATTGATTCCATTATTGAGTACTGTGCTATGACATTGTATTCAGTGAGATCATTTGCATACATGGTACTTTTACACTAAACCTCTACTATTTTTGAAGAATGGTGGGCAAAATAGGAGCGCAGGGCAATTACTTGGAATGGGTATATTTAATAGGAGCGGCCGTACTTCACTGTGGATAAAACCCGGGAAATACAAACAGTGTGCAGTCGGATGTGCAAAGTTCACCATACCTCTTAAAGGCTCATTGTGACACTTTAGCCATGCTTTAACGATGGCCAAATACGTATGTGCAGAAGCTTACGTAATGAAATAGGAGTGGCCTAATTCATTAGCGTGCTGGCAAGTCCTCTGGGTGAGTCGGTGCTCGGAGCGAGTTGGTTCTCGGAATGGAGGCAGTTCGTATATTGACAGTCAATGGTGCGTTGTTGCATGCGACATACATGTATGAACCGATACTAGTGGACTATAATTGTTGTGTACCTACATGTATGCATGAAAGTACTTGCATGATGTATGTTAGCATGGGTAGTGGTATCGGTGGCAAGCATAGGAAACGGACAAGTAATCAGTATTTTTCTTAGGGAGAGCAGAGGCCTAATATTGGGAGATATCTGTATGTAAAAGTATCTTTGCTGCCCAAGGACTTGCAGCAAGTCTATGTTTGCTAACGTAGACTTAATTTATATTCATACATACATACATACATACATACAAGGCATTTATAGGGCGCCATTTCATATAGATCACGGCGCCGTGATGATGGAAAACCAATATGAAAAGAAGCGAAGAGAAAAAAGCAAACTAAAACAATGCGGAAGGGCTATTGAGGGAACAAGGCAAACGGGCAAATTGGTGTAAAAGGGCAGTTCAACGGGCAAATTGGTGTAAAAGGGCAGTCAGTGATCATAATTGAATTATATTATCCCTTGTTTTCATCACCTCGTACTTATTAATTAGCCTGACATTTATAAAAGACAAGTCAGCATTCAATATCTCATTCATGAAAATGTGCAGCTGAATTGAATACAATAAAATGAATGATATGCTTGTCATCACTGGACTGACAAGAAACGGGAAATCAACGCTAAAAATAGTCGTAACCATAAAGACGGTATTTTTTAAAAACCCCTTCACTTCCGGGGATGAAAGTTGGAGAAATCATTTCATATTTGGTCCATACATGATGAACCATCTCATATGATGGTGATAATTCTTGCATCACGTCCTAGTGTTTCTAGATTGAAATACCCTAAATTTGCAAATTTCGACCGTGTTAGCCTATATTCAGAAACGAGTATTTTTAGTTTAAATCCTGCAACTGCAAAACGATTTTTTTCGAGAAAAAAAAAAGAAACACTAATGTTGTACATATGGACCATAATTTTGACATCAACATGCTTTGGGTCTAAAGCAGATGTACTATTATTGTCACTTAGCCTTTACCATAGGATTTGAACTGGAAGGGGTGATTGGATTATTGGATTGACTATGCTGGTCAGAGACAGTTTAAAAAAATCATTTGTCCTATACCTTGTTAAAGGATTTATTTTATCATTCCGAAATGTCGGTCCATCATTTGTGTTGTTTCTCTTGCCATTTACATATCCCCGCCCTTGGATGCTGTCATTGCACACCTGTTTAGCCATTTCAACATTAGTACTTAGTTATTTAATATATATTTAAGGACAGAATGACATACCGTTGACACTCACATATGGCTGTACAAATTAAACACTCAGTTAAGACGTGTGCTTTAGAATGCAGACTATGCCCTTTACGTAAGATCAGGTAAACTCCGTGCTGGGCGACATTTTGACTTCTGAATTGATTCTGAATTGTCTTCAAGATGTAGTCGTAGATATAAATATGACTCTGAGATTAGTGAGAATTGAGCACGTCATTGCTTTCATCAATGAACGCACGTCACATGAGGTTTGGTTTAGAAATTCCATTCATGCAAATTAGGATTTTAAGATTGATTCCATTATTGAGTACTGTGCTATGACATTGCATTCAGTGAGATCATTTGCATACATGGTACTTTTACACCAAACCTCTACTATTTTTGAAGAATGGTGGGCACAATAGGAGCGCAGGGCGGTTACTTGGAATGGGTATATTTATTAGGAGCGGCCGTACTTTACTGTGGGTAAAACCCGGGAAATACAAACAATGTGCAGTCGGATGTGCAAAGTTCACCATACCTCTTAAAGGCTCATTGTGACACTTTAGCCATGCTTTAACGATGGCCCAATACGCATGTGCAGAAGCTTACGTAATTCATTAGGAGTGGCCTAATTCATTAGCGTGCTGGCAAGTCCTTCGGGTGAGTCGGTACTCGGAGCGAGTTGGTTCTCGGAATGGAGGCAGTTCGTATATTGACAGTCAATGGTGCGTTGTTGCATGCGACATACATGTATGAACCGATACTAGTGGACTATAATTGTTGTGTACCTACATGTATGCATGAAAGTACTTGCATGATGTATGTTAGCATGGGTAGTGGTATCGGTGGCAAGCATAGGAAACGGATAAGCAATCAGTATTTTTCTTAGGGAGAGCAGAGGCCTAATATTGGGATATATCTGTATGTAAAAGTATCTTTGCTGCCCAAGGACTTGCAGCAAGTCTATGTTTGCTAACGTATCATGTCTGTTTTATTTTAATAAACCACCAGAAAATCGTACCAATAATAAATCACTTTATTACGTGCAACTCCGCGCAATGGGGTAATATCAATAACAGATGAAGACTCCGGGCAAATCAAGAACGTATTTACACATTCAGATAACATTCATGGAAATACAATGTATGGAGTGGGTGAATATTTCTACTCAAGTTTCACTGCAAAACAATTCCCGACATGTTCTATAAACTTGAATTTCAAAGAAAGATATAGGTTTTACGAAACCCGCCCCGAAGTTGAAAATTTGTACTCGCACACAAGGAGCTAATGAAAGCGATGTTACCGATAAGGACAAACCCCCCTAGGATATAACAGTATGATTGATAGGACACCGTTAGATTATAGTACTTTGTTCATGTCTGAGCATCTGAGCATCTTAGCTACTGGGTGTTTCAACCCATGTTATCATACATTTAGAATCAATCAGTTGTGCTCAAGGGCAATCATGGGTTCGATGACACCTCCAATCTGATTGGACACAGAGTGTTCCAGAATGAATTACACCTTGAAAGGTGCATTTATTTGGCTATTGATACCCCGAGTAGTACCATTGGTATTGGCCAGCATGCTTGTTATTATAACATCTACATACGAGGGTCATTCAATAAGTTCTACCTTCTCACTCATAACATCGCTAATAGAACTATCAGCCTCATGACATTTGTCATGATTATCTTAATATAATACAGTATTAGTATGTAAAGCCTAAATAAGATTGTAGGCAATGTTAACCCTTGTAGGTTTGCAACTCGAATGCATTGCTACGCCTTTAGCATACTGGAATGCTGATTTTGAGTCAGATTTTCGTTCTTACAATTTAAGGCCCGGTTTTTAACATGATAGTCACTTTATATATCGTCAGCCTACTCTGATAATTGCCTAACTTATTTTTCTAGTTTTTTAGAAAAAACATAAAATATGAAAAGTGAGTAAGCCAGTTATCAAAGCAGGCTGACGATATGTTGAATAGCACCATGAATTCCAACAGGAGCAGCAACTGTTGGATAGAATTAGGTTAGACATATACCTTTAAGTGAAATGTGGTTAGTGATAGGCCTAATACGAGTTAATATGACCCATTTTAAACAGTTTACATAATGAATACAATCTGTCTAAGTCACAAGGCTGACTTAGCTAGAAATGCAATTGTGCATTTATCAACACTTTTGATCGGTCAATGACTTAAGGTATTATTACAGCATGTGCATAATGTAATGAAGTCAATATTTATGCAAAAAGCTAAACTTCGCTGAAAAGTGAGTAAGGCAATTATTGAAGCAGGCTGACGATATGAGTTTTCTTTATGCAACAAAGAATAGTGAATAGTAGAATATCATCTCTTTAGTTCTGTATATTGAAGATCTCTAAAGTTCTTATGAAAAGCAACTACATAATGACTTTTGTAGTTGTTCTCTAGGGTAGGGTTAAAATTAATGGCTGACCTGATCTGGTTCTGGCCGGCTAATAAGAGGGCATTTTGTTCCCAAAAAATCAGTCACTTTTCTTTTTTATAGTCTGTTAATGGGATACCTGACATTTAGAACGGTGTTTAATTGACCCATCTGGATAGCAAAAATAAATATGTTGCTGTTTTTCATCCGTTTTCGTCACACTAAACGTTTGGTTTGACTGCATCTCAAGAAAAGTACAACCACTAGTCAAACCAATTTACTAAAAATGTGTAATCGAGATTCTAGGCTACGATTGTGTGATATCTTAAGTTACGAGGTAAGTGGTAGAACCTATTGAATGACCCTCGTTCATTCATCTTTCATCTTTCTTAGAAATTTCTGATTATGAAAATTGAACGTTTCTGAACGAAATTGTCTCTGTAAAAAATCCTAAAATACACTGACCATGTAAAGCAAAAATGCGTATTGAAATGTTTTGCAGGTAATTTTCCATGTCCTATATTAATTTCCAAATGAATTGTTAAGAAACAAAAAATGTGAGTAAAAATGCCCAAATCGCTTGATGATGATGTAAAGACACTAACTTAGGGACGAATTTCTCATTTTGTAACCTAATCTAAGACTAAAAGTGCCCCCCAAAATAAGTTTCCATTTGTTTTCACTTCTACATTCAAGCGATGTGGGCATTTTTTAACTCAAAATTATTTTGGTTAGCCTTGTTAAAAAAAAGTTCAAAAAATCAAATCAAAAACTTCCTTAAGTCCCCTTAAAGTGTTTGTCTTTCAGTTATTGGCCAGGTGCAAAGATAAAGAGATTCCACACCACTAAATGATTGTAGTCCTTGCCGACGACACTCTGCTTTTTCTTTAATCTGAGCATCATGTAGCCCAATCATAATCATAAGTAATCAAGAAAAGGTACTTATTGCTTATATAATTAAAGTTGGAATATAATCCTGATTTTAGGACTAATACCTAGGGGAATTTGAGGCAACTGGTCCTATGAGGCAACTGGTCTGAAATGAAGGATTTTGTAATTGTATGGGCATACTGCTTTCTTTTGAACAGTACGACTTATGTTGCAACTTGACATACCGTATATCCTTACCTTCTACATTCCAAAACATTTGCAATTGTAGGCTATTTACACATCGTCTGTCTGCTTCGATAATTGCCTAACTCATATTTTTCTAGTTCTTACTCTTAGAAAACAACAAAAGTATGAAAAGTGAGTTAGGCAATTATCGAAGCAGGCTGACGATATGTTGAATAGCAACATGAATAGTGTAGGTGAATTCCAACAGTAGCAGTAACTATAGAATTAGGTTGGGGATATACCTTTAAGTGAAATGTGGCTTGTTTTATGCCTAATACGAGTTAATATGACACATTTAAAACATTTTCATCATTAGTACACTCTGCCTAACTCACAATGCTGACGATGCTGAATATCACAACCATGTAACCATTTACCCAGGTTCATACCGTTTTATCTAATAAACGTGCAGTCGAAAAGAACCGTATCCAGCTCGATGTAATGTAATGATTGTAGGCTACACCATTACATAGGTTCCCTATTGTACTGTTACATGGTTTAACATGTAAAAGTTGCAAGCAACATTGGACTTTTGTGTCCCCCATATAAAACAATTGATTTTGTCTTTAATTGTTGATTTTAACAGATTATGATATATATGATATTTGTATAGAATTCGTATATTGTAACCTAAAAGTTTAATAAGCCTGCTGAATTTGACAATGGTGTTGCGCCCTCATTTATCTCAGCAGATTTGAGAAGTGTTGACAGAACCTATATAATTAAAATTCCATAAAACCTGCACAATGTACAGAAATATTTTTTTTGTTTTTTGTAATGTGGTGTTAGGCAGCATACCTAAAATCAGTATTCGATTTAAATGTTAATCTTTTGGAGGCCAGAGGTGACTTTTCTGACAACTGTGATATAGTAATTAAGTAGGGCGAAAAACGACTCCCACTGGCAAAGACTAACAGTGACGCGTACTCTTGCCCAAAACCGCTCGCGAATGTTTGGAATACTTTTGCGCGCGGAGGTATAAAAACCGATTATGAACTGTAAAAATTTCATGAACTGTAAAAATATGACGCTATCCAAAACATTCAGATGACTCCGAAGAACGAGTTCCCGCGAATGACCGTACAATAATGTTTTGACTCATGTCTAGTCTCACTCCACAACAGTCTGCGATATGTTCTATATACTTGAATTAGAAATGAAAGAAACAGGTTCCAAAAAAGAAATCATTAAATTTGAAGAGGAGCCAATGTAAGCTATATAATGGAGTAGGTAATTCCTCGAGGATATAATAGTATAATTGATGGGACACAGTTAGATTACATTATCGTTCACGTCTGTGAATCAGAGCTACTGGGTGTTAAATCCATATGGAGCGTGTTTCTGCTGGGGCACTACAAAAAGTAAACGCTAATAAATCGGTCGGTTTTTAATCCCCCCTGTTTCTACTCGCGAAAAATTACCGCTAAGTTTATCGATCCTAGTTGATGGGCCACGACATTTGACCTTTTGTAATACAAAACAATGCCACCGCACCTGAAAAAGATTGATTCACAATAATGTGTATAACCCAGCGTGACACGCTTCACGGCAATAAACCCAATAGAATCGCCTTTCTGTTTCTATTGGGTTTATTGCCGATTATTGCCAATTATTGCCGGTTCCAAACCTGGTTTGTGAAGGTTTTTGGGATTACCAAAAATACCGATTATTGCCGGGTTCTGCCTGTTTCTACTGGGCGAACTTAGCTTTTATTCGCGGTTTCTTCCCCAGCAGAAACACGCTCAATGTTTATTATAAATCTAAAATCGATCCGTTGTGCTGACGGGCAATAATGGGTTCAATGGACATTTTGTATCTTACGGCTTGCTCTACCAACCAGCGGCGTAGCTAGGTTATTTATATTGGGGTGGGGGGTGGTGAGAAATGAAAATGAACCGACAAGATTTTTGTGATTCAAGATATGCGTGCGTAGAACCTATTTTTGCACGATTGAGCTACATTTTGGCTGTAAACAAACTTGTACCAAAGAATATCTCTTTTGGGAATACACATGCGCGCATAGCGAAATCTTTTCATCTGTGTACTTTTAACCATCATAATTCCATGATTCCTTTGGTTAAATGAACTGAGAGTGCCAATCTCAACCCACACGATGTCAACATCAGGGGAGGGGGTTGGTCCCCCCTCGCTACGCCACTGCTACCGAACACCTTACTGAGCGAAGAAAACCCCGTATATGTTAAAATAAAGATAACTTCTAATGACGTCTATCCAGAAGGTATATTTCATGAGCTGATAAGCTCATCCTTTCAGAACGGTTTGTCTATCAATTCTCACATTGGCGACCCTCTTAATGGACAACTCAATATACTTGAATTAGAAATGAAAGAAACAGTTTCACAGTTAGACTACAATAAATCACTACGAAATTGAGTACATCAGGCATGTTAAGAACCGATTTACACATTCAGATGACATTCAACTTCTATACGCAAATCTCCCGTTGTAACGGGTAGATGGGGTGTATTGACTCATGTTTCACTCCAGAACAGTTGACGACATGTTTAATATATATACATTTCAAAGAAAGGAATATGTCCTGTTGAAATCCCTCAAATCTTCACAAAAACGAATATTCGCGACACAAGACGACAATGTAACGATATTACGGATTAGGATAAGCACCCCCTAGGCCCCTAGGATATGATAGCGTGATTGATAGGACATGGTTCGATTACAATGATTTGGTTCACACGGGCACTACTCATGAGCTTAACAACGAGTAGGCTTCCCCGGTGTAAGATAACCAACGAGTTTACCAATGTCTCAACAACGATCGTCTGAACTTGCTTATTTCAACCTTGTCACTGCACTGCATGCACTATGCACTACCAATTTTCTCAAGATATTTGTTTACAGTTTATCTAGCTAACCTACTTGATTCACGTCTGAGGATCCTAACTACTGAGTGTGCAACCCATGTTATCATAAAATTAATGTAAAGTCGACCAAGGGCAATAATGTGGTCGATATATCTCCAATCTTATCACTTTCCATGCGGCAGTCGTCTGCAGACGACAGTTCCAAAGTTCACGAAATGTTTCAAACATTATTGGATCACCATGAAAAATGCATTGAAATAAGTGCAAACATGGCTAGTTTGGTTCAGTAATCCCTTGAGACAAGACTTTGGAAGTTGGGAACGGTTTCTGAAAAATCTATTTTGTATATGGTAAAGCTAATAGCAGCGTGCACGGTGTTAAGTAAAAGGCAGCGTTTGTACGTATGTCGAATAGCTCTTCAACTAAACATTAGACATGTGTAACTTATACATTTTTGGAATTCAAAGTTTTATTCGATGTTCCACATAAGGTTAAACGATGGTTAGCGTTGCTACTAAGCACCTTACAAAGGGATAAAGAAACCGGATATGTTCCATAAGACAAAGACAACTTGCAGTGACGCCTATTCCTTGATCCAATGAGCCTTTGTCTTGTCTTGTAAGAGCGCACAGTTTAGGGACTGTTTGTCTTTCGAGGGGGATAGGCTGTTCTCTGAAGATGAAAGTAATGTAGTGTTTAACTGTAAGGAGACAAAAACAAAGACAATACGATACATGTCTTACGTTCAAATGGGGTCACACTAACACACCTCGATATACATTGATCAAAGTTTGGAAACCGTATCATGTCTGTTGTCCTTTAATTCAATTTACTGTCCAATAATCTGATAAATATGTTAGTTACCTCAACACGCGTTACCCATGCTAATGTATAGTGTAACGTAGAGCATGAGGATATCGTCCAGAACTGATTAGTCAATTCAGATCAAGTTTTAAAGTGTTTAAAGCTGATCATCACAGTCAGGGCAAATGTCCAAAAACGGCAACCTGTCAAATCTGGCAGCATACTGCCGGATCCGGCAATATTGCTTTTTTTGCCATTGGTTATTTTGTGAATTAAGAACCTACTTCTGCATGTTCAGTAAGGTCGTTTTATAATTTAATTAAGTCAAAGGGATAACCAATTATCATATAACATAAATTGCAAAATTTGTGGTATTTATTTTCGTGACTTAGAGCCAGCAATATGTTCGCGAAATTAAATAGATCGCGAAATTAAGTCGTTTTTTGCCTCTAGCGTCTTTATTTTAAGTTGGGGGATCAAATAAGTTAATGAATCATGATGAGAAAATAATTCCCTGAGTTTTGACCAAAGCTCATAAATTTTGACAGTGAGGTTTTATATGTTTTAAAGCAAAATGCTTAATTAATTAATTTAGTCATCATTAATTATATTTTTGGTCAAAAATGGTCTTAAGATATTTTATTTTGATATTTTATTTTAAAACATTGATGTATAAGTCATGTTCGAATAAAGAAGAATAAAAATAAGTATTGAAAGGTTGTTTAAGAGGCTATTGATAATGAATTAGTTCTTAATTAATTAATTAAGCATTTTGCTTTAAAACATATACAACCTCACTGTCAAAATGTATGAGCTTTGGTCAAAACTTAATTTCTCATCATGATTCATCAACTTATTTGATCCCCCAATTTAAAATAAAGACGCTATAGGCAAAAAACGACTTAATTTTACGATCTATTTAATTTCGCGAACATATTGCTGATTCAAAGTCACGAAAAAAAATACCACAAATTTTGCGATTTATGTTATATGATAAGTTATCATTTTGACCTAATTAACTTATAAAACCACCTTACTGAACATGCAAAAGTAGGTTCTTAATTCACAAAAATAACCAATGGCAAAAAAAGCAATATTGCCGGATCACCATTATGCTGCCAGATTCGACAGGATGCCGTTGTTGGACATTTGCCCTGATCATCGGATGCTGCAAAAGGACAATGCGGTAAATGTTATTCAAATGCCACAACACAAAGGACAGCATGCAACGTTTACCGAAGGCTTGCAACCGTATGCCTATGTCCAGTATTACTTTATCCGCCGTTACATAAATCCGATCAATTTATTGATAGCTTGAACGCGTGAAACCGATGGCATTGCCAAATACCACTATAAGAAGCTGAGAACATCGGTAATCAAACCAATTTACACATTCAGATGCCATTCAGAAAGGTATGGGGTGTGCTTCAACTAACGTGTAAAGGAGTGGATGAACGATTTGACTCATGTTTCACTCCAAAACGTGTCTATAGGAAGAAAAAGGTGTCATGGAAATCCATCTCATCTTCACAAAGTTTAGAAATGTGCACACGGAGCCGTGCAATGTAAGCGATATAACTGATTAAGACACCTCCCCTGGGATAAAACAATATGATTGATAGGACACGGTTAAAGATTACGATACTTTGTTTTCAAGTCTAAGCATCTTGGTTGTTCAACCCATGTTATCATACATTTAGAATCGATCGGTTGTGCTCAAGGACAGAAATGGTTTCGATGACACTTCGTATAAAAGGCCACGATATTGTACCGTTCTTTAAGTAAACATTGGACAAGGGAAATCTATACATTTTTTGATTGCATATTGCTCGTAGGGGTATGTGATATAGTGTTAACACATCCCATGCGGCAGGCGTCTGCAGACGACATTCCAAAATGTCACGAATGTTTTCAAAAATGTTAAAATTGTTGAATTTAATTACCATATTTGGAATTACCATGTGAAATGCATTAGAATAAGTACAAACATGCCTAGGATTGGTTCAGTAATCTTCGGGATTTTTGAAAGGTTTCTGAAAATCTGTTTTGTATTTGGGAAAACCAATAGCCGCGTGATATGCGGGGTGGAATGTGTTAAACCGATTAGCGCCACTGATCACAACGATGCACGATGCATTTTGTTGTAGATTTTATTAGAAACTACTACCAATATTTCCGTTTTTGGTACTTGGTTTAGCTTGGTACTTAGGTGATTACATTCGCGCTTCGACGGTAAACATTTTCATTACGCTTTTAATGCAAATTGTAGATTAGCTGATCATGTATGCAAATAGTTTAAGTTCTTCAATGCATTTTACTGAAAAGAATGTTTGCAATTTGTTATAGTCGATTCACTTATTAGGAAATCCCTTACTATTCCAATGGAAGTAGAGACTGAACCAAAATAACACTAAAGAAAATCAAGTGAGGGTCAATACAATGATAGTCACTAGTTTCAACTAGAGACAAGTGAGATAGATTACAACGTGTATGTTTTTTTTTAATGAAGTGGGTATATTGCAAGTGAATCATTTTCTTGAAGATGAAGATGACTAGAGCAATCAGATTACATTTAATTTTACCGTAATCAAGTACCCTAATAAATTCAATTGACTTAACCCTTAATCTTGAGGGACTATCATATGGGACGAATCGACTATAGTCATAAATACGTGTTTAACAGTACATTGGGAACATAGGCAAATTAAGAACCGATTTACACATCCGATGACATTTAACGAGTGTTTGCGAACTAGCCTGTTAACGCCGGGTAGATGAATGTTTTGATTAATGTTGTACTCAAAACAAGTTCCAGATACGTTGTCTACATCGGTACTTGAAATTCATAAAGAAAAATAAGTTTTATGGATCAGATCAGATCTTCACGATGGGAAATGTGAATACTTGCGACATAAGGAGTCAATCAATGTTCGCGATATTATCTATAAAAAGAAAAATGTATGATTTATTGGATAGACAGTTTTTAACTTGTCCGACGGCGACCCGTTAAACTCTTAACCTATTTTATTGGATCGTTAGAAAACTTTGTTCACGTCTATGAATCTAGGCAACCCATTTTATTAACAATTTAGAATAAAACGGCTATGAGTAAGGGCATTGAACCGTTAAATAAAATTTAGGGCAATGACGTGTTTACGTTTTAGGATAATATATACCTACCTTTTTGTTGAAGGACAATCATGATGCGATCAAATGTTCCTTGCAATAGCGCGTTATGTAATCCGATACAAGTGCTTTTAAGATCAATGTGAAATTGATATGTACTGCGCATCCGCAAAACAGACACATGAATGCCGTTACATGATATCTAGGGATTATATGACACATTCGGCCGTATCTGCTAACTTGTCCACAATGTGATATATAAGAAGACTGGGATGTCAACGGATGAAGTGCAATCAGTCTTGATGCTATCAGCGTCGAATCTAAACTACCTAGACCATAAATTATTTCAGGGGAATAGACCTCTGCTGTTAATAAGTTTTTGATCGTTTTCATTTGTAGACTTCAGAAAAAAGACAATTTAAAAAGTGATTATTTTGAACAATGACGAAGTATAATATAACCGGCTTCTGATACCGCTTCGAACTCCCGGTTCGGACTACATGGACGGCTATCGATGGTTTAGGGCTACTCGCTCTACTGTTACTAATAATTTTCAGTCGAATATGTTATACAACCTCGTCCTTTCGTTCACAATAAACGGCCATTATATATGTTCCCTGTGTGATGGATGTCGTTGGGCTTTCGCATGCGTAACTCATTACAATAGTGTTTGTAACATGATTCGAATTGCACTACTAATTATAGATCAATAAATACGTTGTTTCGAGAGACAAAAGACAAATCAATGCACAATGTTGATGTGTTTATAATGGCACGACCCCGCAGTAGGAGTACTATTGTGAGCATATCAACATTTTCATGTATTGACCTAATTTATTCACGATACTTGATTCACAATTCTGTGCATACTTTAAAATTTCTTTATTAACCCTAACCCTACCATATACCACAATATACCACGACTGGACACGTTGGTACCACCCGACGTGGAAGTTTTTCGATGAAAAAATGGACCCACTCCATACAGTCAATACACTGCCCAGACTGTGCTTGGAAGCCGTGGTGTAGAGGGGAATTGGAGGGCCCTGGATCAAATCCCGGGAGAGGGGGGGGGGGGGTATTTTTGTCGATTTTCCACGTTGAAGAAAAAATTCTGAAAAAAGTAGGGGGGGGGGGTAGGGTTAGGGTTAACGAAAACACATGTTAACAATACCCACAGTAAGAATCTGCCCGGGCTGCCTGAACAACGAATCAAAACAATACGCGGAGTGCAAGCACCGTACGGCGCGCACGTTGGAGTGCAATTAGACACTTTCAATGCACTCCACGTATTCCACTTTCCGATTGGTTCGATATACTACTAAGAGTGTATGAATCTGTATTTACCTTCGAACGTTTCAATGTTGTATACGTGATATCCGTGAGATTTGCCCCAGTATTGAACGATACTGGTATATAATTATGTTCCGGTATCGCCCAATACTGGACCATTTTATATGTGCCAGTATCGGCCGATACTGGAACACTGACTTTGTACCAGTATCGGCGGACGATACTGGGTGTTCCAGTACCGGACGATACTAGTACAGTACAGTACAGTCCAGAATATTGGACCTAAAGTACACTTTTCCCCTCTTTTCGTATTACTTGATGATCATGATCGAGGTTGTTAACTTGTTACACAGACATATCGAATGTTTAATGGCTTTGTAAACTCGATATTACAGAATAGGATAGTGTATCGTCGATCCAATTATCTAGAGTGAAATTGCCTGGATAAAGTTTGTTTGTATAAGGTTGCACACCACCAAATACATCTCCCATAGGGTTACACGTGAAATGCACAATTTTAAAATGGATATTTCTCGACGTTATAAGAAACTGATAACTTGAAATTTGGTTTCAACTTGAAGATGAAAGCCATGACTACTAACTTAACAACTCATATATGGGGGGTAACCGGCATATTTTTGAGCTAGAGCCTTTTCAAAAAGTACGAGTTGAGTTTTCCTGGTCACACGCAATTGTTGATTAAGATTATTGCGTCAGATACCGGAAATGACCTGAACACAAATGTCTCCGTTAAAATATTAAAAAATCATCATTGCATAAATTTTTTTGGACCTGAAGAACGCTGATGTGTCTGTCAAAAATTAACACTATATTAATTTCGCCATAACATGTAGTAAATACCCTAATTTTAAACAGTAATTTACAATAGGTCTCCCGTTTCGGCATAGAAACGGGCCGGTTTTGGACTATTGCCTCAAAGGGGGTAGGGCCAGACGTTATTTAGTGGTGTGAAACCATAATGTCTGGTCGTACGTCTATTAGACAACTCGTCATTGTCTTTGATATTGATCTAAAACTCACTGCATACGGTTTGAAATCGGGTAAAGTAGGTCGATCCAAATTCACGAAAGACTCATTACATTGCGTACGTATAGAGTAAAGCGTCTTTTATTGATCCATGTCTGCCAGTGTCTCTTAAATGTCGACAACTTTACCTCAATACAAAAAATAAAACGTGAATAAATTGAGGTGAAGTGGTTATTACCACTGATTATACTCTATTTCCCTATGATTATCTCAGAATAGCATTTTTTGAGTTACGGCCTTCTGGCGCTCAACCCTCGATATAAATTGTACGACGGACAATTCATCAACTGTCTAATTTTTTCGTAAATAAATACCCAAATATCTGCAGGTACCGAGTGTTCAAAACTAATTTGAAGATACAGGTAAGTCTAAAACCTACCATATTAACAACATGGTGTTTTTTCTATGTAGGCCATAGATCAGGCAAAACATTTGGTGTCGGTGGGTAGGCTTTCCCGGTGTAACTAGGAGTTCCTGTTTTCTAGTGAGTTTATACTAGTGCCTATCTCCCTGGCAACAAACATAATTTTACATAGACTGTTCCTCTCCAATTAGAAAGGCTGCGTCCCAGTTATATCTGGATGCCAGACTGGCTGGCGTATTCCTTCGATAAAATTGAGCATGTTGTGTTGTGTTGGGCGATGTGACATAATTGAATCAGTTTCGAATTGTTCTGAATAAATTATCAACACATGATTCATTATCATCTGAACAGATAAATTTGAAATCGAATTTTTAAGAGTTAGAAAATTTGTAGGAGTTTGCATATTTCTAATTCCATACAAGAAAATGATATTTTCCATCATAGATAACAAGAAAGACTGTTGCTAGAGTCTTCTATTTTACAACACCAGGATGAAGGTAAATAAACACTGCCCGTGTCCCTACCGTTATTACTGAATATCGCGACGTGTAAATTTGTGATGGCACCGAAACGTTGTAAATAACAAATTAGAAATGGTTCCTTCTAGCTTAAGATGTGGAGAAGAAGATTTAAGTGCAATGGACTCTATCGATGGAAGATAGGGTGGCCACGGGGCCGAGATAGATTTTCTTTATACTTTCATATTTGATAGACCTTAACCCGAAACTAACATATCTGGAAATATTTTTGAAAAATAATCCTTGTTACCATGGCAACAGCCAAATTGGCATTTTAGGACGATTATTGCCATTTTGGCATTTTTAATCTTTCAAATTTTCATATTTTGAAGCCTGCGTAACTATTGCACTCAGTGGTCATGATTTTTTTTCATTACAAGGTATGGGTAGATAGATACTTAAATGCTTCATTGAATGTATCCACAAAATTGCCAGGTGTCACAGAGGGTTATACCATTTATTTGAAATAGGGGTGTTTTTCAACTTTTTCAAAGTATGCAAATATACCAATCCTGCATAGCTTACAACTCATATGGTAACGCTCCGATTTCAACGTGGACCATGTCATGATGAGATGAGACATTAGTCTTATCAAAAAAGTTAATTTGAGTTTGGGGAAAATACATCCTGTATATGCAGTGTTGCCAGACATTTTCACCAAAAATCACATTTTGTTCAAAATCAAATCCACTTTTTATTATATTTAATGATATGAGACTGGAACTTATCATTCACAGCTAAGTTTTAACAATGGGATGTATGTGTTAGACCACTAGAAACTCAAATCTAGTATTTTTGCTTTGTTAACATACTTTAAAACCAAAATGGCCGCCAAATAAATGGTCAAAAGTGGTCAAAATTCCATACAATAGCATAATATCAACCGAAATGTATGATAAAAATATAATTTTAATGATGGGATGTATGTGTTAGACCACAAGTAACTCATATCCATTATTTGTGCTCTGCTAAAATAGTTCAAAATCCAAAATGGCTGCCTAAATGGTCCCCAAAATAGTAAAGTGGCTGCAAAATTGTCAAATTGCATAAAATGGGATAATATCAACCTAAATGTATGATGAAAATATAGTTTTAATGATGGGATGTATGTATTAGACCACTAGTAACTCATATCTAGTATTTTTGCTTTGTTAACATACTTATAAATCCAAAATGGCCCCCAAAATGGGTCCCAAAATGGCTGAACAAATTGTCGAAATTCCATAAAATGGTATAATATATCAATCAAAATGTATGATGAAAGTATGAAAGTATAGTTTTAAAATATAAGGATGGTATGTATTAGACCACTGGTAACTCATATCCAGTATATTTGCATTGTAATAACATACTTTAAATCCAAGATGGCCACCAAAATGCCCGCTGTAAATGTACAAATAGTGTACAATAATCAACAAAAGATATTGCAAGAGTGTATATTACATCACATTCACCAAATAGTATGTTCGAAACTGCTAAGCTTTTGCTTTTAGATATAAGGCCCACCTCTATGACAATTTTGACTCTCTGTGTCACTTTCCAAAATGGCTTCCAAAGTGGTTACGTTGATGTTAAATGACCTAAAACAATTGTTTTGTATTGTAAATGAGCATACTATGTAATACCAATACCCCAAAATCTAATAAGACAGCATTCAATATATGTCTATGATAAAGCCTAGGGGCTGTAGATCTAGTTTGAGTATTTTAACATATATAAGATGGCTGCTAAAGGTTAAAATAACTGAAAAACAGTATTAGTCTTATTGTTAGTGTTACATTAGATATGAACAAAAGATTATATCTATGGATTTTAATCCACCCAGTAAACGTATCTGTATGTGACAAGGTATGATTGTATCCATATCTTGATCAATTGGTGGCCACCTGTGGTAATTCTTTTGACCATTTGGAGGTAATTTTATTGACCATTAGGGGTAATTTTAATATAATGGTCATTATAATTCCCATCTTAATAACATCACATTGTCAAAATGGAGTCTATACCATTGAAGTATACCTTGTCACATATACAAATACGTTTACTGGATGGATTAAAAGCTGTAGATATAATCATTTGGTCATATCTAATGTAACACTAACAATAAACTAATACTGTTTTTCAATTATTTTAACCTTTTGCAGCCATATCTTGGATATTTTAAACTACTCAAAGCTGTATAGATCTACAGCCCCTAGGCTTTATCATAGCTATAGTGAATACTGTCCCATTACATTTGGGGGTATTGGTATTACATAGTATGGTACAAAACCATTGTTTTAGGTCATTTAACATCAACTTATCCGTTCTGGCAGCCATTTTGGAAATTGATACTGAATCAAAATTGTCAGAGGTGAGCCTTATTTCTAAAAGCAATAGCTTAGCAGTTTAGAATAATACTATTTGGTGAATTTGATGTAATATACACTCTTACAATATCTATTTTGGATTATCATACACTCATGTAGACTATTTTTACATTTACAGCGGCCATTTTAGTGGCCATCTTGGTTTTAAATTATGTTATTACAATGCAAATATACTGGATATGAGTTACTAGTGGTCTAATACATACATCCCATTGTTAAAACTATACTTTCATCATACATTTTGGTTGATATTATCCCATTTTATGGAATTTGAACAACTTGTTCAGTCATTTTGGGACCCATTTGGGGTTTCGCTGTGTATGTGCTATTATTGGATATAGATAGTAATGAAATTGGATATATTTTCACCATTTTGGATTTCTAAGTATGTTAACAAAACACAAATACTAGATATGAGTTATACTAGTGGTCTAATACATACATCCCATCATTAAAACTATATTTTCATCATACATTTCGGTTGATATTATGCTATTTTATGGAATTTTGACCACTTTTGACCACTTTTGGCCAGTTTTGGCAATTAATTTGATTTAACTTGGCGGCCATTTTGGTTTTAAAGTATGTTAACAAAGCAAAAATACTAGATATGAGTCTCTAGTGGTCTAACTCATACATCCCATTGTTAAAACTATACTCTGATCATACATATTGGTTTAAATATGCCAATATATATAGAATTTTGGCAGCCATTTTAGCGGCCATCTTGGATTTAGGTGTGTTAACAAAGCAAAAGTTCTGGATATGAGTATCTAGTGGTCTAAAACATACATCCCACTATTAAAACTACACTTTCACCATACAATTTGATTGCTATATGTCATTTTATGAGATTTGACCAGTTATGGCGGCCATTTTGGACGCCATCTTGCATAACCCCTTAGCATTATGAAAATATTGTTGGTAACATCCTGATTATGTCTTAGGATCATGATAGGAAGTAAAAAAAGTTGGTTTGGGGGAGGCCGGGGGGGGGGGGGGGGTGCACACTAACCCTCTGTAGATATCCCAATAATATCTAAGACTAATCCCTCAATCATAATCATGATGGCACATCACATGTATTCAAATTGGTAAAGACAGCCCGTAGCCAAGGTGTATGGCAAGTCAAACGTGTCATAATAATGTAATCATTTGTATTTAGTTGTATTTGTTGTCTTTACATGTTTTTTTTTAATACTACTGTGGTTTACTTTTTCCTAATGTTGCATGTAAAGTTGATTTTTCATTTCCGTAGTATTTAACTTACGGTAAGATTTATATTGATTTTTTTTAGAAAATAGGTAAAAGACTGGCAACACTGTTTTGCTTTCCACAAACACAAATAAATATTTTAGGGTAAACACCAATTGATTTACAATTAATATGTGATTACAATGAGTACACATGACAACATATTTGGGGTTATTAGACTTTTTCACGTTGAAAACGTAATCTGTAATCATATTACTTGCTATGGCAACACCCGTTAAGTTAATGACTGGCAACACTGACCATTTACAATGATCAAGTTTATTATAATATCAAATTTTCTTCTAATTAACATCTCGCTGTGAATTTAAGGTTCCGGTTTCATATCATTAAACACAGCGAAACATGCGTTAGCTTTTGAAGGAATTGTGAAATTTTGTGAAAATATCTGGCAACACTGCATATTCAGAAAGTATTTTCCCCAAACTAAAATTAACATTTTTCATAAGACTAATATCTCATCTCAACATGACATGGTCCACGTTGAAATGGGAGCGTTACCATGTGGGTTGTAAGCTATGCAGTTTTGGTATATTTGTATACTTTGAAAAAGTTGAAAAACACCCCTATTTCAAATAAATGGTATGACCCATCATGATATCTCATATTTATTTCTATGCACTCACTGAAGCATCTACATATTCACCTATTCAGCTTATATAAAGAAAATATTTCATATACTTTTTGTCTATTAGAAATAGATGCTTACAAATTTGTTAATTTGTGAGGTTAAAAAGGCAAAAATGGGGAAAATAGCCCTAAAATTGTATTTTGGCCGTTGCCATGGAAACGAGAATTATTTTTCAAAATTAATTCCACATTTGTTAGTTTTAACTAAAGGGTCATCAAATATGAAAGTATAAGAAATTCCATTCCGGGGCCGTGGCCAACATTTTAAAAAAATCTTCCATTTTTACAGTCCATTGCACTTAAATATTACATCAAGGACAAAATGAAAGATCAAAACCAACGTTAGCAAATGTTCTTGTATTTTATAGATAAACTGATTATTAGACCTACATGTACTCTAAATGTATTATGTTGTAAACAATTGTTAACACAATTGGAATCATAATTGATCTACGTCTAAAAACAATAATGATAACGTCACAACCGCAGCGTGAAGAGAATGCGAAAATAAAAATTGGTTGCGTTACAGCCCTCCTTTCAAATACCCCGTCATCTGCTGGTGCACGTTGGATAATGTTGAATGCCTATGGGTGTTGTGTATTAGGTAGCGTAAGACTGAAGAAGATAAATGTCCAAATATGAAACGCTTGGACCATATCTGGGAACCAAATACATACATGTATATTTCGGATGTGACTTTAAACAATTAAACTCAATTAACTCAATCCCGAGGTTACTTGGTATTCGTATTCATGACACTCTGGGGGATAAACACTTGCGAAACAGGTTAAGAATTCAAATCCTCGATGGCACAATGCATATGTAATTGAATATCAAGTATTGGTTGGGCACAATTTATATAGACTACACGTGTTTCATGAAAGGTCAGGATGAGAAATAGAGTAATTAATCCACACGTTATTATCCGCCTCGTTACTGATACTTCAATAACAAACAAGTCCTTGATCGTGAGTGCAAAATGTCAAATTAAGGCATCGTGAAAACTCAAGCCCCTGTATTAGCAGGTAAGTCCTCGCCATACAAACAACAAAATGCTTCATCCAACCAAGTGCCCGAATAAATGTGCACATATACTCTTTCTTTCCAAGAACTATTCCTGAGTGGAATGCCTTAGATGACACAATAGTCCAGGCACCACCACTGGAATCATTCAAGCAACAAATTGGACAATAATCCCCACCACACCCCGCACAAGCCTGGCGTCATACTCTCACAGAGTCCAGCCAGTATAGGAATAGAAGTAGAAGTAGAAGTAGAAGGATGTGGTCGAAGATGATTTTTCTCTGTGTTCATTCCGTTATGCGTATCACCGTGATCATCACTTTCGGACAGGTGTGGACCAGTTCCTCTCAGAATAACAGACAGTAGCTACGTTCACACTAGGGAGAGTAAGGGCGGCGCAAGGAAGAGTAGCGGTGGTTTGGAGTAGCAATCGCGTAACTGATGATGGCATAGTGGCAGTGTAAATGGTCGCTGGCGTAAGTTACGCCGCCTACATCCGGTCTATTTACTCCGGTCTATGTAGCTCCACCGTGGTGTAAGTGCCAGTGTGAACAACACTTACGCGATTTATCTAACGCGTACCCTCTTAAACTTCCGTGGTTAAAAAATGAACAGGCGACGTGGTCAATTTTAACCACGTTTAGCAAATTAGTTAACTATGCACCTACCACGGTGTTGTTAAATTGACCACGCCGTGCGTGTTAGCCACAAATTACCACGTATTGTGGTTGAAAATATAACCACGCTTTCGTGGTCAAATTGAATGACCCTATTGGCCGTAGTCATTCAAAAGACGTTGGGATCAATAGAATAACCATGATTCGTGTTCAAAACAGAATGATCCCTTTTGGCTTGGTTACCTTATTGGGTTAATGGGTGTATTTTATTGGGTCAATCTAAAATAAAATATACTAAAATTATAATCACTCGAAAAGTAGGTGGGTGGCAGAGGCAATTCCCAAATTCAAAGGTAAGTTTTTATGTAAATATTTCTCGAAAAGATGATACCGTCGTAAACTTAGTCTTCGCTTGATGTCCACACTAGAATATTCTAATTTCATTTGGAAGTTGTTTAATAAGTTAAGCTTAAACACAAAAACTACATGACATTTGAATAATGTTACATGATTATTTACATGAAATTTAATCTTGGATTTGGGAATTGCCTCGATCAAGTCCCATTTTTCGAGATATTTTTCCATGGCGAAAGGTGACAGACGCAGACGAACATACAACACACCTAACTTCGGGGCCCTTAATCGTATCGAAGCGGGAAAGCCGACCATGTGCAAATTATAGCCACGAAGTGAACGTAATTATAAACTTGAAATATTAGGCTGGAGTCGGTCATAACATATTATGATATAATAATAATGTAAACGTGAACTTAGATTTATGTGCATTTAGATATCTAGATGTTCATTGCTATGATTGAGACCAATATCGGGACTGATATATATCAATACGCGACGGTATTGGCAAAATGACCACGAAGTGTTTGACCACTTTCACCGGCGTGATTAAAAATGACATATGATTGTGGTTATTCTAAACTCCTCAAGGGTCAAAACAACACCAAATGGGGTTAATTTAAAATTACCATGGGCAAAAATGACCCTGGAGCTTTCAGTGTTTAACCATTGTCAATTTTTACTCCGGTATATAGCGAGTGATCGTGTAAGGTATACTGTGTAGCGATGGCGTACCGATGTAGTTGCGTTAGTGTAACGGTCGGAGTAACGAACATATTCGAGAATTTTTATTAGTCTCGTACTCTCAGCGTTATTTGAGAAATCTCAACCTTGAAATATTCCCAAAGGATCTGGCGAGTAAGAGTGGACCTAAGGGTTAAACGTTTGAACGGTGTTGCTTGCACATATTTACGTTCAATTCTCCTCCGTTTCAAAACACGGGTCGTTACAGCCATTGGTGCTATAAACTCCATATCAACCCCGCAATTTCCGTTGAATTATCAACACGCTGCATTAACAGAAGACATGTGATGAATAAAAAAGGATGTCCATGTACGGAGCTCATCTTTGAAGGACTTAAAGGAGGTGTCCAGCAAACGCAACATTTCCCATTAGAATATGTTAGAAAAGTAATTATCGAGCCTGTATCAGTTTATATTCGTTTTTATAATAAGTATTCGGCCGAGTGCACCATTGACAGGTAGCTGAAGAATAGCGCTACCTCGCTAGTAACTGAGGCGTAATCCAAAATTTTGAGAGCGCCAATGCGGGGTAAGCTACTAGGCTAGTAACTGGCGGGTAATTTACGCTAAATGTTATACCTGACCGGACCCAAGAGTAAGTTGGGGCATAACGTTTTATGCCACAAGTCAGTCGATTCTAGCAGTAGCGTAAATTTGTTGTGAACATTGGAGGGGATGATTCGCTAATGCTGAAGGACAATTGCGCTTGCATGCCCATGGGGTGGCTATTTGAAGTGGAATGTGACCCCTCATAAGCTGAAAGATTTTATATTTTTGAAAATCCATTCATGCAATTTGGTGATTTTTTTTTGTGTTTGTCATTAAAATTGTGCTTTTTGGTGCAATGTTTGCATGTGCCCCTCGCCCAAAATATGTTTGTAATGTCATGATAGTCCTTATTTTTGAAAAAGCGGTGAACAAACTTCAAAATTTGTGGCCATAAAATGGCAATGGCATCATTTTTTTCTTGATCGCAGGCCGACTCCACGTGATTCTTGATTTACACTCACCTATGACCTAGCGAGTGACGACACGTTTTTAATATTAAGGAGGTCCATTCACGTCAGAATTTTACAGTAAACTATTATATAGGTTAACACTTGGCATATGCGCCAATTGATTTTGATTAATGTGGATATTTACCTCGCTAGTTGCTATTCTGGTGTTACTCGCCAGTTATGCTCTAAGAATTACATCGTTAGTAAGTTATGCTACAGTTAGAGCAATTTAGGGACAGTTAGGGAGGTAAGCTACCTCCCTATTAAGTTCCCGTCATTGGTGCACTCGGCCGATAATGTTTTGCTCAATATAATTACGTGATTAAGGCTCGATAAGTACTTTCTAACATATAATGGACAATGTTGTGCTTGCTGGACACCTCCTTTCAAGCATATTAGTGTATGCTATTCGATTAGAATCGTTTCAATTTCCGTTGAATCACAGTTTTCCATAATCTCTACACGCTGCATTTTAATAAAGGAACGCATGTGATGAATACATTAGCGTTGTGTTATTTGCGCATAGCGGCACTTCAAGGATGTCCATGTTCGGAGGTCATCTTTGAAGTACTTAAAAAACAATATTTGAGTACGTTATTTCATCGTTTCACTCTCCGTTAAATTTTCTACACGTTGAATTAACGGAAAACTCCCCATGTGTTGAATAGATTTAAGAGTTTCACATTGAAAATAAATAATGGAGGTTAATATTCTGCTAACTTTAGACCAAATCGTGCAATATAGCATATGAAGCTCAAGTATGTCTGTGTGATGTCGCTCCAAGTATATCGTGCAATGTTTCTGACGTCGGCAGAACTATAGGATAGCTCCGTTCGCTCTGTATGTGTCATTCTCTTAAAGTTCTATTAGAAAGCATGTAAGGATTTCATATTTTTTCTCGTTTCAACCCTCGTCCTACTGAGACGTTTTTGTAAACACTGTTTACTAAGGGTGGTTACCCCTTCCTAATTAAATCCAAACGGATATGCAGAGTGGGCATATGTTGGTACCATAATGGTATAGCTAGAGGTCTCCTCTTTCCATACACATCCAAACAAGTACAAACATCATACGCATGACGTCACTAAACATGGCCGACCTCAAAAAGCCGTTATATTAGTCTGTACAGTAAAAGATTGCTTTCCTAAAATGGTAGTTCATGAATCTACTATAGTGCTTATATATAGGTAAAATTAATAGCCTCTGATCATACTATTCAAGAGTAGAATACTCAAAACGTGGTTGTCTTATTTTCCACGCTTTTACCGCTTTGATTAATATTAAAAATAAAGAAGCAGTAAAATCCACTTAAACATAAATTATTTACCTAGAGTGTTATGCATTTTCCTTGGGCGTTTGGACTAGATTCCTAAATATATACGATATATTAGATGTAGCTAGTATTTCCTTGAGAGTCACAGACAAAAAATGTGGATGTCTAATTTCATGAGATACTGATGTGATCTATATCCTGACTCTTTAACTACATCAAGTACCAATAACTTGATCCATTAAAATAGTCCTGATGGCATCAATGTGATATTCTCACCAAAAAAATTTGATGTATATCCAATTAAGATAGTACCCTTAACACTTTCCACGCGGCTAGTGGTTCTACAATATACAAAATATATTTTTTAGAAACCTTTCCTAAATTTCAAGACTTATCTTAAGGAATACTGAATCAATACTAGGCATGTTTGTACTTATTTCAATGCATTTCTCATGGTGATTCCAAATATGGTGATGAAATACAATAATTATGATTGAAATGGATTGAAAACCATATAGTCGTAGTATGATGTCAGTTATTGAGATCCGTTCAAAGAACTTAATTGTCGTCTTCATTCATAATAAAGGTTAAGAGTTTAACGGGTTCGCGTCTGATAAGTTTTGTCAAAGGTGTCTCAGATAAAAGTTGCCGATTCTTAAATCGCGCCTGGGTTAAAACTTACTACACCAAATTCAGAGATATTGTCAGCAAACCTAAAGATCCTCTGCCCAAGTCGTTCACCTTGCGTGTATAGCGTACCATGCTGTTATGGTGAACAATATAGTGGTCAAACCAAAAGGCCTTTAAAAGGTCAGATTGTCTGAACACAAAAGAGCTAAGAAAGAAAGATAGCTCGACGATGGCTGAACATGCCTGTGACGGAAGACGGAAGTCAAGAACCACTCTGAAACCCAACTAAAAGCATTGGACAGGTTTCTAGTATGCGACCTGTTCGTGAAATGAAACACTAGAGATTAAAATCAATGAATCAACAACAATCAATCCCGGCAATAAATAACAGTTTTTGCTGACAATATCTCTGCAGACAAACATAAGCGATGGATAAGCATAAGAGAATCCATTTGGATACGCAGGCAGGGGGCCAAAATCACCAACCGCGACGAGGATATTTATTCTCTAAATCATGTCTACGATCCACTGTTGAAACCTGAGCTTCCAGGGAACGAGTGCAAGAAAATCTCGCGGGAAAAACAAGTGGATCAAGTCACTACCGAAGAAGTCATCCGAACGGGAAGACGAAACTGTCTAGCATGTGAGTAGATAATTGGATTTGTACAACAAACATTTTTATCAAATAACAGTCTTGTAATTTTTTTCAGCCAGGTCCGCAATGATCCATTATACACCTTGCTCAAGTTCGTAAAAATGTCAAACGATCTTTACAGATCAGATCAGTGACAACACTAAACAGATGAGTGACCGCACTACTGTGCAATCGACTTTGTGTAGTCTGTAGTAGATAAGGGGCAGTCTACGTTATTTACATTGGTCAAGGGGAAGTCCTTTAGAATAGGTTATATTAGAGCCAAATTTATAGTAGGCCAGCGGCAACCTACGTTGAGAGCTCTTTTTAGAAGACGTTATAGCTGATCCTGACGAAAGCTGGACAGTTTTAAACTTGTCCGACGGCGAACCCGAATACGCTCTTAACCTATATGACAGTTTACAGATCCAATTGGTAATTTGAACATTTCATTTATTGTCTAGGTGGAACACCAAGAACCCTTTCATAATTATTTTGATGACTTAAATAACCCAGTAATAATTTTGTGTATGTCTCGATTCAAGCTCATATGTAAAATTCTTTCCAAGATGTTTTATTTACTCTGGGTTTCTTAGAATTACAAAAGGGGATGTAAACATAATAAATATTGCAAGCATGGACTTGATATCGTATCTGCATGGTGTTACGAGGAATATTAAGGTTGCAGTTTTTGGCATATGGTAAGTGGGGTCTCTTCTAATTCATAGCTGATTCTCTTATACGAAATGAATCTCATTTCAAGCAGCTTGGTGCTAAGCATAGATGAAAGGAACCGACAATTTGGAACCCGGTAGTATATTTTTAACGGAATAAATCGTATTGGAAACTGGAAACCAATGCTTAGCACCAGGCTGCCGGAAAGGGGATTCATACGAAATATATAGGGGTACAAATCTTAAAATTGCTTGAAAAGCATACCAACCTCTTCACCGGAGTAAAACATTACAACATGTACAGTTCGGAAGCTATGAAAGCTGTGCCGGCTTCCCACATGCACTTTTCAATTCAGGATTCTAAAAATAATCTGATAAAAGTGATATTACCATTGACGATTAGGTCTATCCTAGGATGGCATATCAGTACGTCCATGATTAATTTACTTCGTTAACAGTTTAGCTAGTAATTCTTGTGCTTAAAAAGCGTTATTATTCTTCATGGGTTTTGCTCAAGGGTAATTTTTTGGGGAGCAAATGGGAGAGTCCCCTGGCTTGACAGAGACTCTTGAACCATGTGAGTGTGTACGTGTACGGACGGCACGGGATGAAGGTAAAGATTTATTAATGATTTATTTTAGAAATTTCAGGACAGTGCTTTAATTACACAGCCTTTATGTTGAGTAATCGGGATGTGTAAAGGATACTCTCTTGATTATCCCTATGTTATTCAACGGCCCTGAACCCACCAAAATACACATGGCGAGCTGTTAGGTGAGTAGTCTTTCAGAAAATGTATGACCATTTAAAAAGTTCACAAAAGTAGACTGTTTTCTCTGTCCCTTGCCTCTCCCCAAGGAATTAAAATTTGTCAATCAAAATGTAATATTGTACATATGCGACCAATCAAATCGAAATAGGGCTTTTGTCGTCTACAATGAAAATGAAATTTTATTCTCATGCAAAAGTGTATTACATAAGCTTTACAATGACACCTCGCTTTATAATTAGTTAAAGTATTCATGTGAAATATTAGATGGAAATTCCATTTAATTCCTGCTCTACGTTTTTAATATCTTAAAATTCACACTGCCGACAAAATACTACATTTGATGTGACTGGTCACTATATGTCATCGAATATCAATTGTTTGAG
Organism: Ophiura sarsii; assembly: GCA_035610835.1. Lineage (NCBI taxonomy): Eukaryota > Metazoa > Echinodermata > Ophiuroidea > Amphilepidida > Ophiuridae > Ophiura > Ophiura sarsii. The sequence continues at coordinate 28,805,341 of CM069451.1, read as the reverse complement.
ATTATGTGAAATAGATATTTACTACGTGTTTTCCTTCAAGCCTACACTCTTAGAAGGTCAGGATCAAATACATGAGTAGATTTCCGGCTCACTTTAAGGATCATTTTCGGATCGTTTTGATCCGTTTTCGGATCGTTTTGATCCGTTTCCAGATAGATATCAGCAAACGGATCAAATTCACCTTGATCAACTTTGATCTGATTTCCGGATCAATTCGATGAAACAGTTCATTGGTCAATGAGTGACTGACGTCACTCTTTCGCAAACCGATAGACGACAAGCAGACGATCTTTTGAATTCGGTCGCCACAGTTGAAACAAGGGTGAAATACCGCGGTAAGTTATCCAGTCTAATCTGTAAAATGTTACATGATTTTGTCGGTAAAGTAGTTTTATTTTTTATGTTTGAACATGCTCTATTCTTGTGAACACATTTCTTGTACCTGACCAGTGCCATCAGTACGATTTTCGGTCAAAATGCTCCTCACAAAATGTCACGATCACTGCGATGTACTAGGCCTACACGATGTAGTAAGCTTACTGCACTCGATATATAGTCTGCAGTGTGCACCCGGGGGTGGGGGCACTCAATCAATATTAGGTTTCACACCAGGCTCCATCAAAAATACCCCCCTTTTTTTGGCCCAGTGTCACCGAAAGACCCTTGCATGCATGCTTGTTTTTACAATCTGTCACCCGATGACCCCCTATGTTTTCACTTTTTCTTTGATTCAGTTTGATCCTGGAGTAGGATCATAAGCTACAGGTACATCCGATTAAGGATCATTATTTTGATCCGTTTCAGTATCATTTGACAGAAATATTTGATCCCATTTCGGATCAAACTTTTTGATCCTGCTTGTCGGATCACTTTGATCCGGAAAGGGTAAGCTCATATGTGATACCGCTTCTGGATCAAAATTGATCCTTTTCGTCTCATATTTGATCCTGACCTTCTAAGAGTGTACAGATGACAATATGGGGAATAGTACATGATATTCTATTAAGGATTACTTAAGTTTTACTCAACGGGCAGTCAGTGATCATAATGGAATTAGATTATCCCTTGTTTTCATCACCTCGTAATTAATTAGCCTGACATTTATAAAAGACAAGTCAACATTCAGTATCTCATTCCGGAAAATGTGCAGCTGAATTGAATACAATAAGATGAATGATATACTTGTCATCACTGGATTGGCAAGAAACGGGAAATCAACGCTAAAAATAGTCGTAACCATAAATACGGTATTTTTTAAAAGCCCATTCAATTCCGGGGATGAAGGTTGGAGAAATCATTTCATATTTGGTCCATACATCAGTTATGATGAACCATTTCATATGATGGTGATAATTCTTGCATCACGTCCTAGTGTTTCTAGATTGAAATACCCTAAATTTGCCAATTTCGACCGTGTTAGCCTATATTCAGAAACGAGTATTTTTAGTTTAAATCCTGAACACTAATGTTGTACATATGGACCATAATTCTGACATCAACATACTTTGGGTCTAAAGCAGATGTACTATTATTGTCACTTAGCCTTTACCATAGGATTTGAACTGGAAGGGTGATTGGATTATTGGATTGACTATGCTGGTCAGAGACAGTTTAAAAAAACCCATTTGTCCTATACCTTGTTAAAGGATTTATTTTATCATTCCGAAATGTCGGTCCATCATTTGTGTTGTTTCTCTTGCCTTTTACATATCCCCGCCCTTGAATGCTGTCATTGCACACCTGTTTAGCCATTTCCACATTAGTACTTAGTTAATTAATATATATTTAAGGACAGAATGAAGCACTTGATATAAATATCATCTTAGAATATTTACCCATGGAAGTCAAGTTTATTAAGACATTTTGATCGTGATCGTGAACATACCGTTGACACTCACATATGGCTGTACAAATTAAACACTCAGTTAAGACGTGTGCTTAGAATGCAGACTATGCACTTTACGTAAGAGCAGGTAAACTCCGTGCTGGGCGACATTTTGACTTCTGAATTGATTCTGAATTGTCGTCAAGATGTAGTCGTAGATATAGATATGACCCTGAGATTGGTGAGCATTGAGCACGTCATTGCTTCCATCAATGAACGCACGTCACATGAGGTTTAGTTTAGAAATTCCATTCATGCAAATTAGGATTTTTAAGATTGATTCCGTTATTGAGTACTGTGCTATGACATTGTATTCAGTGAGATCATTTGCATACATGGTACTTTTACACCAAACCTCTACTATTTTTGAAGAATGGTGGGCACAATAGGAGCGCAGGGCAGTTACTTGGAATGGGTATATTTAATATGAGCGGCCGTACTTTACTGTGGGTAAAACCCGGGAAATACAAACAATGTGCAGTCGGATGTGCAAAGTTCACCATACCTCTTAAAGGCTCATTGTGACACTTTAGCCATGCTTTAACGATGGCCTAATACGCATGTGCAGAAGCTTACGGAATTCATTAGGAGTGGCCTAATTAATTAGCGTGCTGGGAAGTCTTTCGGGCGAGGCGGTTCTCGGAGCGTATTTTAACAGTCAATGGTGCGTTGTGGCATTTGACATACATGTATGCCCCAATACTAGTGGACTTTAATTGTTGTGTACCTACTTGTATGCATGAAAGTACTTTCATGATGTATGTTAGCATTAGTAGTGGTAGCGGTGGTAGGGAAGGGACAAGCAATCAGTATTTTTCTTAGGGAGAGTAGAGACCTAATATTGGGAGATATATGTATGTAAAAGTATCTTTGCTGCCCAAGGACTTGCAGCAAGTCTATGTTTGCCAACGTATCATGTCTGTTTTATTTTAATAAACCATACGAAAATCGTACCAATAATAAATCACTTTATTACGTGCAACTCAGGGCATTGGGGTAATATCACTAACAGATGAAGACTCCGGGCCAATCAAGAAAGTATTTACACATTCAGATGACATTCATAGAAATACAATGTGCGGAGTGGGTGAATATTACACTCAAGTTTCACTGCAAAACAATTCCCGACATGTTCTATATACTTGAATTTCAAAGAAAGAAATAGATTCCACGGAAATCCGCCCCGAAAAAGAAAATGTGTACTCGCACACAAGGAGCTAATGAATGCGATGTTACCGATTAGGACAACCCCCTAGGATATAACAGTATGATTGATAGGACACCGTTAGATTATAGTACTTTGTTCATGTCTGAGCATCTTAGCTACTGGGTGTTTCAACCCATGTTATCATACATTTAGAATCAATCAGTTGTGCTCAAGGGCAATCATGGGTTCGATGACACCTCCAATCTGATTGGACACAGAGTGTTCCAGAATGAATTAAACCTTGAAAGGTGCATTTATTTGGCTATTGATACCCCGAGTAGTACCATTGGTATTGGCCAGCATGCTTGTTATTATAACATCTACATACGAGGGTCATTCAATAAGTTCTACCTTCTCACCCATAAAATCGCTAATAGAAATATCAGCCTCATGACATTTGTCATGATTATCTGAATATAATACAGTATTATTATGTATAGCCTAAATAGGATTGTAGGCAATGTTAACCCTTGTAGGCTTGCAAATAGTATAATATCAACTCGAATGCATTGCTACGCCTTTAGCATACTGGAATACTGATATTGAGTCAGATTTTCGTTTTAAGGCCCGGTTTTTAACATGATAGTCACTTTATACATGAGTTTTCTTTATATGCAACATTCAGAATAGTCAATAGTCAGATAGTAGAAAATCATCTCTTTTCGAGAGACTTGCAATCCCTCTATTTAGTCCTGTATATTATTGAAGATCGTGTATGAACTACATGTATGACTTTTGCAGTTGTTCTCTAGGGTAGGGTTAAAAATAATGGCTGACCTGATCTGGTTCTGGCTAATTAGAGGGCATTTTGTTCCCAAAAAATCGGTCACTTTTAATGTTTGTATTCTGTTAATGAGATACCTGACATTTAGAACGATCTTAATGGACCCATCTGACTAGCAATTTAAATAATAACTATTTTGCTGTTTTTCATCCGTTTCCGTCACACTAAATGAACGTTTGGTTTTGACTGCATCTCAAGAAAAGTACAACCACTAGTCAAACCAATTAACTATGAATTTGTAATCGAGATTCTAGGCTACGATTGTGTGATATCTCAAGTTACGAGGTAAGAGGTAGAACCTATTGAATGACCCTCGTTTATTCATCTTTCATCTTTCTTAGGAATTTCTGATTATGAAAATTGAACGTTTCTGAAAGAAATTATCTCTGTAAAAAATCATTAAAATTAATTTTTGTCTTTTAATCTTCATATCGGCCAGGGGCAAAGATAAAGAGATTCCTCACCACTAAATGATTGTAGTTCTTGCCGACGATACTCGGCTTTTCTCTTTAATCTGAAAAATGTAAAGATGAAAAATCCAGTCGCTTTATAAGCGAGAAAATGGCTTTTCTAACAACTGTGATATACATCCGAAGATGAGACTAAGGGTTACGCATCCCGTACCAACATATAGAGGATCGCATAGGAGATTCAATAGGGAACTTGAACTGTGATATAGTAAGTAAGTAGGGCTAAATTCCGACTCCCACTGGCAAAGACTAACAGTGACGCGTACTCTTGCCGCCCAAAATCGCTCGCGAATGTTTGGAATACTTTTGCGCGCGAAGGTATAAAAAACGATTATTTTTTCGTCAATTTGGAACTTTATGAACTGTAAGAATATGACGATATCGAAAACATTCAGATGACTCCGAAGAACGAGTTCCCGCGAATGACCGTGTTAACAAGTACAAGAATGTTTTGACTCATGTCTAGTCTCACTCCACAACAGTCTGCGATATGTTCTATATACTTGAATTAGAAATGAAAGAAACAGGTTCCAAAAAAGAAATCATAACATTTTCATTAACTTTGAAGACATGAATTCGCGGGACCCGAGGAGCCAATGTAAGCTATATAATGGAGTAGGCAATCCCTCGAGAATGTAATAATATGATTGATGAGACACAGTTAGACTACAATATATTGTTCACGTCTGAGCATCTTAGCTACTGGGTGTTAAATCCATGTTTATCATAAATCTAGAATCGATCCGTTGTGCTACCGGGAATAATGGGTTCGATGGAAATCTTGCGGCTTGCTTTACCGAAAAGTGGCGTAGCTAAGTTATTTATATTGGGGGGGGGGGGGGGGGGTGAGAAATGAAAATGAACCGACAAGATTTTTGTGAGTCCAGAAATGCGTGCGTAGCGCGCGAACATTTTCGACTTTACACCTATTTTCCTATTTTTGCACGATTAAGCTACATTTTGGCTATAAACAAACTTGCACCAAAGAATATTGCATTTTGGGAAGACATATGCGCGCATAGCGCGCGAACATTTTTCATCTGTGTACTTTTAACCATCATAATTCCATGATACCTTTGGTCAAATGAACCGACAGTGCCAATCTCAACCGACACGACGTCAATATTGGGTGGTGAGGGCGGTCCCCCTCTCGCCCCCCTCTGGCCACTGCTACCGAGCACCTTACTGAGCGATGAAAACCCCGTATATGTTAAAATAAAGAAAACTTCTATGTCTTGATCCAGAAGGTATATTGCATGAGCTGATTAGCTCACCCTTTCAGAACTGTTTGTCTATCAATTCTCACATTGGCGACCCTCTCAAGGGACAACTCCATATACTTAGAAATGATAGAAACAGTTTCACAGTTAAATTACAATAAATCACTACGAAATTGAGAACATCGGGCATGTTAAGAACCGATTTACACATATAGATGACATCCAACGTGTATACGCAAAGCTCCCTTGTTAATGGGTAGATGGGTGTATTGACTCATGTTTCACTCCAGAACAGTTGACGACATGTTTAATATACATTTCAAAGAAAGGAATATGTCTTGTTGAAATCCCTCAAATCTTCACAAAAACAAATATTCGCGACACAAGACGGCAATGTAACGATATTACGGATTAGGATAAGCACCCCCTAGGCCCCTAGGATATGATAGCGTGATTGATAGGGCATGGTTCGATTACAATGATTTGCTTTACACGGTCACTACTCTTGGGCTTTACCCACGAGTAAGCTTCCCCTATGTAAGATAACCAACGAGTTTACCAATGTCTCAACAACGATCGTCTGAACTTGCTTATTTCAACCTTGTCACTGCACTGCATGCACTATGCACTACCAATTTCTCACGATTTTTGTTTGCAGTTTAGTTTATCTAGCTAAACTATTTGATTCACGTCTGAGGATCCTAACCACTGAGTGTGCAACCCATGTTATTACAAATGTAAAGTCGACCAAGGGCAATAATGTGGTCGATATACCTCCAATATTAACACTTTCCACGCGGCAGTCGTCTGTGTCAAAACTATTGAATCGCCATGAAAAATGCCCAGAAATAAGGGCAAACATGGCTAGTTTGGTTCAGTAATCCCTTGAGACAAGACTTTGAAAGTTGGGAACGGTTTCTGAAAAATCTATTTTGTAATGGTAAAACTAATAGCCGCGTGCACGGTGTTAAGTAAACATGGTAAAAGGCAACGTTTGTACGTATGTCGAATAGCTCTTCAACTAAACATTAGACATGTGTAACTTATACATTTTTGGAATTCAAAGTTTTATTCGATGTTCCACATAAGGTTAAACGATGGTTAGCGTTGCTACTAAGCACCTTACAAAGGGATAAAGAAACACGATATGTTCCATAAGACAAAGACAACTTGCAGTGACGCCTATTCCTTGATCCAATGAGCCTTTGTCTTGTCTTGTAAGAGCGCACAGTTTAGGGACTGTTTGTCTTTCGAGGGGCATAGGCTGTTTTCTGAAGATGAAAGTAATGTAGTGTTTAACTGTAAGGAGACAAAAACAAAGACAATACGATACATGTCTTACGTTCAAATGGGGTCACACTAACACACCTCGATATACATTGATCAAAGTTTGGAAACCGTATCATGTCTGTTGTCCTTTAATTCAATTTACTGTCCAATAATCTGATAAATATGTTAGTTACCTCAACACGCGTTACCCATGCTAATGTATAGTGTAACGTAGAGCATGAGGATATCGTCCAGAACTGATTAGTCAATTCAGATCAAGTTTTAAAGTGTTTAAGTGCCATTGTCCCTAAAAATCAAGTTTTTGTTGGCAGACACAAAAATATGAATTTCCATTATACTTTGGTCATTGATAGACCTTTGGTCAATAAACACTAAAATGGATTTTTTTTTTTTTTGCCTTCGTTGCCATGACAACGACACATATTAGAATTTTCATGGTTTTTAACAACATTTTCAATTTTTCAGAAATTCAAAACTGCTAATTTATACATATAATTTTGAACAAACAATACAACCAGGATTTTATTTTCATTCAACAATATAACCATACATGTCTCAACTTTCATTCCGTCCAACAAAAAAACTTGTACAAATTGTATTGTGGGCTATACCATTATTTGAAAAAGGGGTGTTTTTCATAATAAATCGTGTGAAAAAAATACACCTTCGTAAATTAATCACAACTAGCAAAGTGGTGTTTTTTTTGCATTCACCTTCTACAAATGAAAGCTTAAGGGATGTTTGAATAATAATATGTAAAAATATCCATGGGTAATTCATACCTGTTGAAACAGTGTTGCCAGAAAGTGTTGACTTTTTCAACAACAAAATCGGTATTACATGGTGTGAAAATACACGTTTAATTTCAGCAAACTATTTAATAAATCATCCTGTTATGTCTAAAATAGAGAACAAGTATTTTTGGATCAGGGATAATGTTGCTCATGTTTCAAAGTGCATATTAAAAAAAGTGTTGCCAGGTAGGTTGAGTTTTAACTTTATTCATGGCAGAACAGACTCGTATTAAACAAACGGAATTCTTCTTAAATCTGCTTTTGACAGCTACATCCATTTACTGTATCACTATAAGTGAAGTTTATTTACATTCATGTGTGAATAACAAAAGGTCAAGACAGTGTTGCCATGTTAGTGGAACTTGTTAATAGCCTTTAGATGTGTCATAATAATGATGTGAACGCATATGATCATCAGCAATATAAGTAGGAGTGTGCTATAATAATAGAGGGTCATTTTTAGGTCATAGTTTCAGATCACGCTTGCTACATGATTTTTTGATGACTTTATGCCTACTGACAACATTTTCAACAAAACAATTGAAAGAAATGCGAAATCCAGGGTACCCCGGCCAAAAAAGCACAAAAGTCGGCCATTTTGGAAAAAACAGACTTTTGATCATAACTCAGTCATTTTTGGTCTAATTTATTTGATTTTGGTGGCAATACCCATGTGTAAAGGTACAAGATGTCATTCTATGCTGGTTTCGTCTCATATAACCCCTTCTAGACAATGGGCCATGCATGTTTTATTCCTTCAGAAAACCAATCTAGCACTCCCCATGTAGGTCACAGATGAAATGTGGCTTAAAATGAAGCTAATATATACCTGATCAATATTTTACCTTATCCCACGTTCGTAGGTTGCACGTTATGACCCTAGACCTCGATTTAGGGTCAAAGGTCACATGTGTTTCAATGGGAAGTTAAAAACTAAATTTAACATGGTAAAAAACTAAACAATGAGCCATTGACTATAACAAGTATGTTATATTGTTGGGATAAGTGTTTTAAACAAAAAAGTCAATCACAACTTCGATCGTAGATCAATAGTTTTGACCTTTTGAAAAAGACAAGTTGGCCAAAATAGGCCATTTTGGTCATTTTTCGCAAAATTGGCACAAAAATGACATGTTATCATCATTAAAAAAAAATTTTGACTCAATATGAACTGATAAACCATGTTATAATGTTGGTTTATAGATGAACTTTACATTACAAGACATTTCAAAAGTCAATGGTGTCCGCATGCCATGGCAAACAGCTTTAATATCCTTCAAATTCATCGAAAATGGGTAAAATCTGAGTCAAATTTAAAGGATTTGAAGGATATTAAAGCTGGTTGCCGTGGCATCAGCATACCATTGACTTTTGAAATGTGTTGTAATGTAAGATACATCTATATACCAACATTATAACATGGTTTATCAATTCATAATGAGTCAAAATATTTTTTTTAATTTTAATGATAATAACATGTCATTTTTGTGCCAATTTTGCAAAAATATGACCAAAATGGTCTATTTTGGCCAACTTGTAATTGTCAAAAGGTCACAGTTCAAAAACTATTGATCTACGATCAAAGTTGTGATAGACTTTTTTGTTTAAAACACTTATCCCAACAATATAACATACATTTTATAGTCAATAGCTCATTTTTTAGTTTTTTTACCATGTTAAATTTAGTTTTTGACTTCCCATTGAAACACATGTGACCTTTGACCCTAAATCGAGGTATAGGGTCATAACGTGCAACCTACGAACGTGGGATAAGGTGAATTTGTGTTTAGGGATATATTTGCCACCTTTTGGTAATAATTTCATGTTGTGCCCAGAGGTGGACTACAAGAGTGAAAGATACAGACCATCGTCCCATAGTCTATTCGTTTTCTTGTAATAGCTGATTTTGGTCAAATTTGGACTGTGAGGGCGCTTTGCAAAAAAAAGTAGCTATCGCATTAATAAAAATGAATTTGAATAAATGAAATGTGTTAAGAGTGTGTCGAGAAACATTGTCTGAAGATGTGAGCATGTTACCTCTTTTCGTTTTACCGTGGCATCCACTTTAAAATCACAAGAACGCGAGCACTTCCATAGGATAGTACAGGGGTCAACGAACTTTCATTAGTGTGTTTCAAAGGAGACAATTCAAAGATGTTCAAAATGGTGTAGCTTCAAAACAACAATGGTATTTTACTCAGATTTTCAGGAAATGCCTAAAATGTAACTCCTATCATATTTCAACATTATAATTTGAGATGCTACGATGATAAAGGTATCTTTTTTAAACAGCGCCCTCACAGGGCTATTTTCACTAAAAATGCCATTTTCAGGAAAACGAAACATCGTCATGCGATAAAAGTTATGTAAGATTATTCTATGTCCCAACAAACATGGGTATTGCCACCAAAATCAAATTGATTGGACCAAAATGATTGATTTATGATCAAAATACTGTTTTTCCAAAATGGCCGACTTTTTGTGGTTTTTTGGCCAGGGCACCCTGGATTTTGCAATTTTTTTCATTTTTTGTTGTTGAAAATGTTGTCAGTACGTATAAAGTCATAAAAAAATCATGTAGCAAGCATGATCTGAAACTATGACCCTCTATTAGCTAGATTAAGCATAATAAATATAACAAAACATCAAGAGATTGATTTAATTAAACATGGAATATACCATGTTTCAAAATAGGGGTGTTTAAGGGATATTTAATCAAACTGAGCCTTAAAAGGCTCTGTTTGTGGAGATATTGACTCTAAAGTTAGCAGCATGTAGACTTATATTTATTAACTGATATAAACTCAGAAGTTATCACACAAACGGTTTGCGCATATATGTTAATACTATACTCAACATGGCATATGTTGCAATATTGCTAATTTGAGGTAAAAAAGAGAACTCGGGCAACTTTAACAAGTACATTTCATATTACTTTATTGCAAACATTCACAAACAAAGTAATATCTTCAATATATCTCCTAATCAACGCTTATATATATGTAATTCACTGTTTAATTGTCCGTTTTTCGATAATAGGCATTTTAAGATTTTTCAAAAATACCTATCCTTCTGGACACACTGCTGCCATGTTTAAAGATTACCCACACTTTTCTCATTGGAATTCAATTGAGCAACATTGTTACTCTCTACATGCAAAATATCTTTGAAAAAAAAGTGCCACTTTCAGGGTTAACGGTGATTAGATTTGGCTAATAATTGATAGTTTGTAAAAGGGACGAAACACCCCTATTTGGAAATATGGTATAGTCCAATTGCAAATTCCTAGATTTTTTTTAAAATATGGATTAGTTTGACTGTGGACTGCCCTTTCATATATAAAAACAAGAATTTGTTAAAATTATTTTGTATGCTACAAATGTGAGATCCAAGTTGAGCTAAAATTAGCATTTAAAACAGCAAAATATGAGAAAAATCATCAAATTAATGGAATTGCCCGTTACCATGGTAACATACATGTGACACCAATTTTTTTCCATATTTCTTGACTTTGACCATAGGTCCATCCATGCACAAGGTATGAAGAAAATTCATATTTTTCAGTCTGCCACATTTTTCAACATTTCCTTGATTCTTACTGAATATGGTTCTTAAAGCTGATCATCACAGTCAGGGCAAATGTCCAAAAACGGCAACCTGTCAAATCTGGCAGCATACTGCCGGATCCGGCAATATTGCTTTTTTTGCCATTGGTTATTTTTGTGAATTAAGAACCTACTTCTGCATGTTCAGTAAGGTCGTTTTATAATTTAATTAAGTCAAAGGGATAACCAATTATCATATAACATAAATTGCAAAATTTGTGGTATTTATTTTCGTGACTTAGAGCCAGCAATATGTTCGCGAAATTAAATAGATCGCGAAATTAAGTCGTTTTTTGCCTCTAGCGTCTTTATTTTAAGTTGGGGGATCAAATAAGTTAATGAATCATGATGAGAAAATAATTCCCTGAGTTTTGACCAAAGCTCATAAATTTTGACAGTGAGGTTTTATATGTTTTAAAGCAAAATGCTTAATTAATTAATTTAGTCATAATTAATTATATTTTTGGTCAAAAATGGTCTTAAGATATTTTATTTTGATATTTTATTTTAAAACATTGATGTATAAGTCATGTTCGAATAAAGAAGAAAAAAAATAAGTATTGAAAGGTTGTTTAAGAGGCTATTGATAATTAAATAGTTCTTAATTAATTAATTAAGCATTTTGCTTTAAAACATATAAAACCTCACTGTCAAAATTTATGAGCTTTGGTCAAAACTTAGGGAATTAATTTCTCATCATGATTCATCAACTTATTTGATCCCCCAATTTAAAATAAAGACGCTATAGGCAAAAAACGACTTAATTTTACGATCTATTTAATTTCGCGAACATATTGCTGATTCAAAGTCACGAAAATAAATACCACAAATTTTGCGATTTATGTTATATGATAAGTGGTTATCATTTTGACCTAATTAACTTATAAAACCACCTTACTGAACATGCAAAAGTAGGTTCTTAATTCACAAAAATAACCAATGGCAAAAAAAGCAATATTGCCGGATCACCATTATGCTGCCAGATCGACAGGTTGCCGTTTTTAGACATTTGCCCTGATCATCGGATGCTGCAAAAGGACAATGCGGTAAATGTTATTCAAATGCCACAACACAAAGGACAGCATGCAACGTTTACCGAAGGCTTGCAACCGTATGCCTATGTCACGTATTACTCTATCCGCCGTAACAAAAATCCGATCAATTTATTGATTGTTTGAACACGTGAAACCGATGGCATTGCCAAATACCACTATAAGAAGCTGAGAACATCGGTAAGCAAACCAATTTGAACATTCAGATGCCATTCAGAAAGGTATAACGAATGCTTCAACTAACGTGTAAAGGAGTGGATGAACGATTTGACTCATGTTTCACTCCAAAACATGTCTATAGGAAGAAAAAGGTGTCATGGAAATCCATCTCATCTTCACAAAGTTTAGAAATGTGCGCACGGAGCCATGCAATGTAAGCGATATAACTGATTAAGACACCTCCCCTGGGATAAAACAATATGATTGATAGGACACGGTTATAGATTACGATACTTTGTTTTCAAGTCTAAAAAAAAGCATCTTGGTTGTTCAACCCATGTTATCATACATTTAGAATCGATCGGTTGTGCTCAAGGACAGAAATGGTTTCGATGAAACTTCGTATAAAAGGCCACGATATTGTACCGTTCTTCAAGTAAACATTGGACAAGGGAAATCTATCCTTTTTTTGATTGCTTATTCCTCGTAGGGGTATGTGATATAGTGTTAACACTTCCCATGCGGCAGGCGTCTGCAGACGACATTCCAAAATGTCACGAAATGTTTCAAAAATGTCAAAATTGTTGAATTGCGTTACCATATTTAGAATTACCATGTGAAATGCATTAAAATTGGCAAAACCAATAGCTGCGTTGAATGCGGGGTGGAATGTGTTAAACCGATTAGCGCCACTGATCACAACGATGCACGATGCAGTTTTGTGTAGATTTTATTAGAAACTATTACCAATATTTTCGGTTTTGGTACTTGGTTTAGCTTGGTACTTAGGTGATTACATTAGCGCTTCGACGGTAAACATTTTCATTATTACGCTATTAATGCAAATTGTAGATTAGCTTATCATGTATGCAAATAAATTAAGTTCTTCAATGCATTTTACTGAACAAGAATGTTTGCAATTTATTATAGTCGATTCATTTATTAGGACATCCCTTACCATTTCAATGGAGGTAAGACCTGAGATGTGTGAGGGACTGAACAAAAATAACACCCAAGAAAATCAGTTGAGGGTCAATAAAATGATATGGTCACTAGTTTCAGCTAGAGACAAGTGAGATAGATTACAATGGTCAAACAAGATATTTATTTATAGGTATAACGTGTATGGTTTTTTTAAACTTTTTAATGAAGTGGATATATTGCAAGTGAAATAATTTCTTGAAGATGAAGATGATGAGAGCAATCCGATTACATTTAATTTTACTGTCTGCAGAAGTCATTCCAAAATGTCACGAAATGGTTTTTTTCTTCACGACATTTAACGAGTGTTTGCGAACTAGCGTGTTAACGCCGGGTAGATGAGTGTTGTGTTTAATGTTGTACTCAAAACAAGTTCCAGATACGTTGTCTACACCGGTACTTGAATTTCATAAAGAAAAATAAGTTTTATGGATATCTATCAGATCTTCACAATGTGAAATGTGAATACTTGCGACATAAGGAGTCAATTAATGTTAGCGATATTATCTATAAAATGGAAAATGTATGATTTATTGGATAGACAGTTTTTAACTTGTTCGACGGCGAACCCGTTAAACTCTTAACCTATTTTATTGGATAGTTAGAAAAATGTGTTCACGTCTATGAATCTAGGCTACTAAGTGTTTAATAACCCCTTTTATTATTCATTTAGAATCAAACGGCTATGAGTAAGGGCATTGGGAGGGGGTTCGATGAACCGTCAAATATAATTTAGGGCAATGACGTGTTTACTTACGTTTTAGGATAATATACACCTACCTTTTTGTTGAAGGACAATCATGATGCGATCAAATGTTGCTTGCAAATGCACGTTATGTAATACGATACTAGTGCTTTTAAGATCAATGTGAAAAACACACACATGAATCCCGTTACATGATATCTAGGGATTATATGACACATTTGGCCGTATCTGCTAACTTTTCCACAATGTGATATATAAGAAGACTGTGATGTCAACAGATGAAGTGCAATCAGTCTTGATGCTATCAGCGTCGAATCTAAACTACCTAGACCATAAATTATTTCAGGGGAATAGACCTCTGCTGTTAATAAGTTTGCAGATCGTTTTCATTTGTAGACTTCAGAAAAAAGACAATTTAAAAAGTGATTATTTTGAACAATGACGAAGTATAATATAACCGGCTTCTGATACCGCTTCGAACTCCCGGTTCGGACTACATGGACGGCTATCGATGGTTTAGGGTTACTCGCTCTACTGTTACTAATAATTATTTTCAGTCGAATATGTTATACAACCTCGTCCTTTCGTTCACAATGAACGGCCATTATATATGTTCCCTGTGTAATGGATGTCGTTGGGCTTTCGCATGCGTAACTCATTACAATAGTGTTTGTAACATGATTCGAATTGCACTACTAATTATAGATCAATGAATACGTTGTTTCGAGAGACAAAAGACAAATCAATGCACAATGTTGATGTGTTTATAATGGCACGACCCCGCAGGAGGAGTTCTATTGTGAGCATATCAACATTTCCATGTATTGACCTAATTTATTCACGACACTTGATTCACAATTCTGTGCATACTTTAAAATTTCTTTATTAACGAATAAACACATGTTAACAATACCCGCAGTAAGAATCTGCCCGGGCTGCCTGAACAACGAATCAAAACAATACGCGGAGTGCAATTAGACACTTTCAATGCACTCCACGTATTCCACTTTCCGATTGGTTCGATATACTACTAAGAGAGTATGAATCTGTATTTACCTTCGAACGTTTCAATGTTGTATACGTGATACCTGTGAGATTTGTCCCAGTATTGAACGATACTGGTATATAATTATGTTCCGGTATCGCCCAATACTGGAACATTTTATATGTGCCAGTATCGGCCGATACTGGAACACTGACTTTGTACCAGTATCGTATCGGCGGACGATACTGGGTGTTCCAGTATCGGACGATACTAGTACAGTACAGTCCAGAATATTGGACCTAAAGTACACTTTTCCCCTCTTTTCGTATTACTTGATGATCATGATCGAGGTTGTTAAACTTGTTACACAGACTTATCGAATGTTTAATGGCTTTGTAAACTTGATATTACAGAAAAGGATAGAGAATCGTCGATCCAATTATCTAGAGTGAAATTGCCAGGATAAAGTTTGTTTGTATAATGTCTGGTCGTAAGTCTATTAGACAACTCGTCATTGTCTTTGATATTGATCTAAAACTCACTGCATACGGTTTGAAATCGGGTAAAGTAGGTCTATCCAAATTCACGAAAGACTCATTACATTGCTTACGTATAAAGTATAGCGTCTTTTATTGATCCATGTCTGCCAGTGTCTCTTAAATGTCGACAACTTTACCTCAATACAAAAAAATAAAATGTGATTAAATTGAGGTGAAGTGGTTATTACCACTGATTATATTCTATTTCCCTATGATTATCTCAGAATAGCATTTTTTGAGTTACGGCCTTCTGGCGCTCAACCCTCGATATAAATTGTACGACGGACAATTCATCAAGTGTCTAATGTTCTCGTAAATAAATACCCAAATATCTGCAGGTCCCGGGTGTTCAAAACTAATTTGAAGATACAGGTAAGTCTAAAACATACCATATTAACAACATGGTGTTTTTCTATGTAGGCCATAGATCAGGCAAAACATTTGGTGTCGGTGGGCAGGCTTCCCCGGTGTAACTAGGAGTTCCTGTTTTCTAGTGAGTTTATACTCCCTGGCAACAAACATAATTTTACATAGACTGTTCCTCTCCAATTAGAAAGGCTGCGTCCCAGTTATATCTGGATGCCAGACTGGCTGGCGTATTCCTTCGGTAAAATTGAGCATGTTGTGTTCATAAACTTATTGGGCGATGTGACATGATTGAATCAGTTTCGAATTGTTCTGAATAAATTATCAACACATGATTCATTATCATCTGAACAGATAAATTTGAAATCGAATTTTTAAGAGCTAGAAAATTTGTAGGAGTTTGCATATTCCTAATTCCATACAAGAAAATGATATTTTCCATCATAGATAACAAGAAAGACTGTTGCTAGAGTCTTCTATTTTACAACACCATGATGAAGGTAAATAAACACCGCCCGTGTCCCTACCGTTATTACTGAATATCGCGACGTGTACATTTGTGATGGCACCAAAACGTTGTAAATAACAAATTAGAAATTGTTCCTTCTAGCTTAAGATGTGGAGAAGAAGATTTAAATATTACATCAAGGACAAAATGAAAGATCAAAACCAACGTTAGCAAATGTTCTTGCATTTTATAGATAAACCGATTATTATACCTACTCTAAATGTAGTATATTGTAAACAATTGTTAACACAATTGGAATCATAATTGATCTACGTCTGAAAACAATAATGATAACGTCACAACCGCAGCGTGAAGAGAATGCCTATGGGTGTTGTGTATTAGGTAGCGTAAGACTGAACAAGATAAATTTCCAAATATGAAACGCTTGGACCATATCTGGGAACCAAATACATACATGTATATTTCGGATGTGACTTTAAACAATTAAACTCAATTAACTCAATCCCGAGGTTACTTGGTATTCGTACTCATGCCACTCTGGGGGATAAACACTTGCGAAACAGGTTAAGAATTCAAATCCTCGATGGCACAATGCATATGTAATTGAATATCAAGTATTGGTTGGGCACAATTTATATAGACACGTGTTTCATGAAAGGTCAGGATGAGAAATAGAGTCATTAATTCACACGTTATTATCCGCCTCGTTACTGATGCTTCAATAACAAACAAGTCCTCGATCGTGAGTGCAAAATGTCAAATTAAGGCATCGTGAAAACTCAAGCCCCTGTGTTAGCAGGTAAGTCCTTTGGGATGTGGTCGAAGATGATTTTTCTCTGTGTTCATTCCGTTATGCGTATCACCGTGATCATCACTTTCGGACAGGTGTGGACCAGTTCCTCTCAGAATAACAGCCGGTAGCTACGTTCACACTAGGGAGAGGGAGAGTAAGGGCGGCGCAAGGAAGAGTAGCGGTGGTTTGGAGTAGCAATCGCGTAACTGATTTCATAGTGGCAGTGTAAATGGTCGCTGGCGTAAGTTACGCCGCCTACATCCGGTATATTTACTCCGGTCTATATAGCTCCACCGTGGAGTAAGTGTCAGTGTGAACAACACTTACGCGATTTATCTAACGCGTACCCTCTTAAACCGTGGTTAAAAAATGAACAGGCGATGTGATCAATTTTAACCACGTTTAGCAAATTAGTTAACTATGCACCTACCACGGTGTTGTTAAATTGACCACGCCGTCCGTGTTAGCCACAAATTACCACGCGACGTATTGTGGTTGAAAATATAACCACGCTTTCGTGGTCAAATTGAATGACCCTATTGGCCGTAGTCATTCAAAAGACCACGTTGGGATCAATATAATAACCATGATTCGTGTTCAAACTGAATGATCCCTTTTGGCTTGATTACCTTATTGGGTTAATGGGTGTATTTTATTGGGTCAATCTAAAATAAAATATACTAAAATTATAATCACTCGAAAAGTAGGTGGGTGGCAGAGACAATTCCCAAATTCAAAGGTAAGTTTTTATGTAATTATTTCTCGAAAAGATGATACCGTCGTAAACTTAGTCTTCGCTTGATGTCCACACTAGAATATTCTAATTTCATTTGGAAGTTGTTTAATAAGTTAAGCTTAAACACAAAAACTACATGACATTTGAATAATGTTACATGATTATTTACATGAAACTTAATCTTGGATTTGGGAATTGCCTCGATCAAGTCCCATTTTTCGAGATTTTTTTCCATGGCGAAACGTGACAGACGCAGACGAACATACAACACACCTAACTTTGGGGGCCCTAAATCGTATCGAAGCGGGAAAGCCGATCATGTGCACATTATAGCCATTATAGCCACGAAGTGAACGTAATTATAAACTTGAAATATTAGGCTGGAGTCGGTCATAACATATTATGTTATAATAATAATGTAAACATGAACTTAGATTTATGTTCATTTAGATATCTAGATTTTCTTTGCTATGATTGAGACCAATATCGGGTCCGATATATATATCAATACGCGACGGTATAAGAAAAATGACCACGAAGTGTTTGACCACTTTTACCGGCGTGATAAAAATGACATATGATTGTGGTTATTCTATTAAAAACAATGTAACCCCACAAGGGGTCAAAACAACCCCAAACGGGGTTAATTCAAAATAACCATGGAGCTTTTAATGTGTAGCGCAAGTTTAACAATCGTCAATTTTTACTCCGGCATAGCGAGTGATCGTGTAAGGTATACGGCGTAGCGATGGCGTACCGATGGAGTTGCGTTAGTGTGGACATACGGTTGGAGTAACAAACATATTCGAGGAATTTTCATTACTCTCGTACTCTTAGCGTTACTGGAGAAATCTCAACCTTGAGATATTCCCAAATGATCTGGCTGGCAAGAGTGGACCTAAGGGTTTAACTTTTGAACGGTGTTGCTTGTACATCTTTATGTTCAATTCTCCTCCGTTTCAAATCACGGGTCGTTACAGCCATTGGTGCTATAAACTCCATATCAACCCCGCAATTTCCGTTGAATTATCTACACGCTGCATTAAAGGGGCATTAAGAGATGTGGTGGAGGCAGCGCTCTCAATTACACAAATATATGATAAAAACTGGGATTTGTATATATTTGTATAGAGGGCGTTTTTCAATAGATAGCGATGGTATTGTTTTAATCAAGTTTGTATGTGTTTTTGTTAGTAGAAACAACAATAATGGCAATTTTTAATGTCCATCTTGAATTCTGAAGTAAATTTGATTTTTTTTAAAAATGTCAACACCACTTAATGTCCCTTTAACGGAAGACATGTGATGAATAAAAAAGGATGTCCATGTACGGAGCTCATCTTTGAAGGACTTAAAGGAGGATCGTGTCCAGCAAACGCAACATTTCACATTATAATATGTTAGAAAAGTTATTATTGAGCCTAAATCAGTTTATATTCGTTTTTATGATAAGTATAACGTTTTGCTCAATGTAATTACGTGATTAAGGCTCGATAAGTACTTTCTAACATATAATGAACAATGTTGTGCTTGCTGGACACCTCCTTTCAAGCATATTACAGTATGCTATTCGATTAGAATCGTTTCAATTTCCGTTGAATCACAGATTTCCATAATCTCTACACGCTGCATTTTAATAACGGAAGGCATGTGATGAATACATTAGCGTTGTGTTATTTGCGCATAGCGGCACTTCAAGGATGTCCATGTTCGGAGGTCATCTTTGAAGTACTTAAAAAACAATATTTAAGTACGCTATTCGATCGTTTCACTCCCCGTTAAATTTTCTACAGGCTGAATTAACGGAAGACTCCCCATGTGATGAATAGAATTAAGAGTTTTATATTGTACACAATGAAAATAAATAATTGATGTTAATATTGTGCTAACTTAAGACCAAATCGTGCAATATAGCATATGAAGCTCAAGTATGATGTCTAGTGGTTCTACAATATACAAAATATATTTTTTAGAAACCTTTCCTAAATTTCAAGGCTTATCTCAATGATTACTAAATCAATACTAGGCATGTTTGTACTTATTTCAATGCATTTCTCATGGTGATTCCAAATATGGTGATGAAATACAATAATTATGACATTTTTTAATCATTTTGTGAAATTTTGGAATGTCGTCTGCAGCTGCCTGCCGCGTGGAAAGTGTTAAGGACTCTGCGAGTACACGCTTGAAATTGATTGAAAACCATATAATCGTAGTATGACGTCAGTTATTGAGATCCGTTCAAGAAACTTAATTGTCGTCTTCATTCATAATAAAGGTTAAGAGTTTAACGGGTTCGCCGTCTGATAAGTTTTGTCAAAGGTGTCTCAGATAAAAGTTGCCGATTCTTAAATCGCGCCTGGGTTAAAACTTAATACTCCAAATTCAGAGATATTGTCAGCAAACCTAAAGATCCTCTGCCCAAGTCGTTCACCTTGCGTGTATAGCGTACTATGCTGTTATGGTGAACAATATATTGGTCAAACCAAAAGGCCTTTAAAAGGTCAGATTGTCTGAACACAAAAGAGCTAAGAAAGAAAGACAGCTCGACGATGGCTGAACATGCGTGTGACGGAAGACGGAAGTCAAGAACCACTCTGAAACCCAACTAAAAGCATTGGACAGGTTTCCAGTATGCGACCTGTTCGTGAAACACTAGAGATTAAAATCAATGAATCATCAACAATCAATCCCGGCAATAAATAACAGTCTTTGCTGACAATATCTCTGAAGACAAACATAAGCGATGGATAATCATAAGAGAATCCATTTGGATACGCAGGCAGGGGCCAAAATCACCAACCGCGACGAGGATATTTATTCTCTAAATCATGTCTACGATCCACTGTTGAAACCTGAGCTTCCTGGGAATGAGAGTGCAAGAAAATCTCGCGGGAAAAACAAGTGGATCAAGTCACTACCGAAGAAGTCTTCAGCCTTCTAGCATGTGAGTAGACAATTGGATTTGTACAACAAAACATTTTTATCAAATAACAGTCTTGTAATTTTTTTCAGCCAGGTCCGCAATGATCCATTATACACCTTGCTTAAGTTCGTAAAAATGTCAAACGATCTTTACAGATCAGATCAGTGACAACACTAAACAGATGAGTGACCGCACTACTGTGCAATCGACTTTGTGTAGTCTGTAGTAGATAAGGGGCAGTCTACGTTATTTACATTGGTCAAGGGGAAGTCCTTTAGAAAAGGTTATATTAGAGCCAAATTTATAGTAGGCCAGCGGCAACCTACGTTGAGAGCTCTTTTCAGAAGAAGTTATAGCTAATCCTGACGAAAGCTGGACAGTTTTAAACTTGTCCGACGGCGAACCCGAATACGCTCTTAACCTATATGACAGTTTACAGATCCAATTGGTAATTTGAATATTTCATTTATTGTCTAGGTGGAACACCAAGAACCCTTTCATAATTATTTTGATGACTTAAAAACCCCAGTAATAGTTTTGTCTATGTCTCGATTCAACCTCATATGTAAAATTGTTTCCAAGATGTTTTATTTACTCTGGGTTTCTTAGAATTACAAAAGGGGATGTAAACTTAATAAATGCTGCAAGCATGGACTTGATATCGTATCTGCATGGTGTTATGAGGGATAGTAAGGTTGCATTTTTTATGGCATATGGTAAGTAGGGTCTCTTCTAATTCATAGCTGATTCGCTTATACGAAATAAACTGCTCACAAAAAGTTAGGAAACTTTTTCTAATCAAGTATATTTTTATTATTTATTACCCTCTATGTATCTGTTCTGTTATATATCAATGGAAAGCTGAAGTGTTCCTCTTTAAAATTATACCATATTTGCAATGATTACATGTTGCTGAACTTGGCCACATGAATGAGAATGAGGAAAAGTCACAAATCAAATGTGCCAAAATTACCGTTATCTGTGCTAAACAGTCAATTGGTAATATGATCAATAATCAAACCGGTCATGCTTGAGAACCATGAATGGTTTACACAAAGATTTGCACCATTGAGCACAACACGCACAAGTTAACCCTCATCTCTTGAGAAAACCATCATTTGGGTTAACAATGACTCCAGATGGAAGGTCATGAAGGTAAGTGATAAAAGGTTTAGGCCTACAACTTGTACATTTTTCTGAGACACGGTAAACGTTTAACAGATTTGGAGAGAGCCCGTGCCATTACCTATTGACTTTTTAGCACAGATAACAGTAATTTTGGCACATTTGATTTGTGACCTTGCCTCATTCTCATTCATGTGGCCAAGTCCAGCAACATGTCATCATTGCACATTTGGTATCATTGCAAAGAAGAACACTCAGCTTTCCATTGATATGCAACATAATACAAGAGAAAAATAAATAATAAAAATACACTTGATTAAAAAAAGTTTCCTAACTTTGTGTGAGCAGTTTATATAGGGGTACAAATCTTAAAATTGCTTGAAAAGCATACCAACCTCTTCGCCGGAGTAAAACATTACAACATGTACAGTTCGAAAGCTATGAAAGCTGTGCCGGCTTCCCACATGCAATTTTCAATTCAGGATTCTAAAATAATCTGATGAAAGTGATATTACCATTGACGATAAGGTCTATCCTATGATGGCATATCAGGACGTCCATGATTAATTTACTTCGTTAACAGTTTAGCTAGTAATTCTTGTGCTTAAAAAGCGTTATTATTATTCATGGGTTTTGCTCAAGGGTAATTTTGGGGGGAGCAAATGGGAGAGTCCCCTGGCTTGACAGAGACTCTTGAACCATGTGTGTACGTGTACGGACGGCACGGAATGATGGTAAAGCTTTATTAATGATTTTTTTTAGAAATTTCAGGACAGTGCTTTAAATTACACAGCCTTTATGTTGAGTAATCGGGATGTGTAACACTTAAAGGTTAAAGGATACTCTCTTGATTATCCCTATGTTATTCAACGGTCTATGCTTTTACAAGTATCCTGGAACGACCCTAGACACACTGAGGACACTTAAACTTCCCAGGACAGGACTGCAGCTCTGAACCCACAAAAATACACATGGCGAGCTGTTAGGTGAGTAGTCTTTCAGAAAATGTATGACCATTTAAAAGTTCACAGAAGTAGACTGTTTTCACGGTCCCCTGCCTCTCCCCAAGGAATTAACATTTGTCAGTCAAAATGTAATATTGTACATACGTGACAAATCAAATCGAAATAGGGCTTATGTCGTCCAAAAAGAAAATGAGGTTTTATTTTCATGCAAAAGTGTATTACATAAGCTTTACAATGACACCTCGCTTTATATTTAGTTAAAGCATTTATGTGGAATATTAGATGGAAATTCCTTTTAATTCCTGCTCTACGTTTTTAATATCTTAAAATTCACACTAACGACAAAATACTACATTTGATGTGACTGGTCACTATATGTCATCGAATATCAATTGTTTTGGGATAATGTGAAATAGATATTTACTACGTGTTTTCCTTCAAGCCTACAGATGACAATATGGGAATAGTACATGATATTCTATTAAGGATTACTTAACTTTTACTCAACGGGCAGTCAGTGATCATAATGGAATTATATTATCCCTTGTTTTCATCACCTCGTACTTATTAATTAGCCTGACATTTATAAAAGACAAGTTGGCATTCAGTATCTCATTCCTGAAAATGTGCAGCTGAATTGAATACAATAGGATGAATGATATACTTGTCATCACTGGATTGGCAAGAAACGGGAAATCAACGCTAAAAATAGTCGTAACCATAAATTCCGGGGATGAAGGTTGGAGAAATCATTTCATATTTGGTCCATACATCAGTTATGATGAACCATTTCATATGATGGTGATAATTCTTGCATCACGTCCAAGTGTTTCTAGATTGAAATACCCTAAATTTGCCAATTTCGACCGTTGTGTTAGCCTATATTCAGAAACGAGTATTTTTAGTTTAAATCCTGCAACTGCAAAACGATTTTTTTCGAAAAAAATATTAAACACTAATGTTGTACATATGGACCATAATTTTGACATCAACATACTTTGGGTCTAAAGCAGATGTACTATTATTGTCACTTAGCCTTTACCATAGGAATAGTCATCGAATATCAATTGTTTTGAGATAATGTGAAATAGATATTTACTACGTGTTTTCCTTCAAGCCTACAGATGACAATATGGAAATAGTATACAAATATTTACTGCTCTTGAGGGATCTGGTGGAATCTATTGGGCCCCGAGGTGAACTGGAGACCGTGGGGTACTATTTTCCCGAGACTGAAGGTCGAGGGAAAATAGTACCCCACGGTCTCCAGTTCACCGAGGGGCCAAATAGATTCCACCAGATCCCGAATAAAG
Organism: Ophiura sarsii; assembly: GCA_035610835.1. Classification (NCBI taxonomy): domain Eukaryota; kingdom Metazoa; phylum Echinodermata; class Ophiuroidea; order Amphilepidida; family Ophiuridae; genus Ophiura; species Ophiura sarsii. Next base: position 28,780,971 of record CM069451.1, on the reverse strand, counting down.
AGCAGAAAATATTTGTTTTATATCCTTCATCAATATATTTCTTGTTCATTAATTTGTTAAAAGTAGATTCTCAAGACTGAGCTATTAAGCCTAGGCCTTACTAGGCTAACACTAAGCTTTGTACATTTTAGCCTAGGCCTAGGGCATAGGCAACGAGAAATATAAAAAAAGAATTTTACTCACTACCTGGCACTAGTCAAAAAGTTCCAACTCATGAACTGTTCAATTCAAATTTCATTCGATTACGGGCACCGGCATACAACTTGGAAAGCAACATGTCGAGTAGGCCTACGGCGTTTTCCAATAAAGTGTAATCTGCGTTGGTTTCCTTGCAAAATTCGCGAAAAACTGACACCCCATATTTTATTTGTTTATAGTGTTCTCGCTGTCTGCGCTGTCAATTGATCCTCATTTACACGCCGAAACCGTGGAGTTTCACCAGCAGCCGCCATTGTTGAAACTGTTGTCTGTTTACGTTTTAAGGCTTGTCAATCCTAAAGTCAACTGTCCTAATATTAACATAAAGAGAACTTTGACACGTAAATCGAGGTCATAGGGTAATAGTAGACTATTTCATTCTCTAAATAGTACCTCTCTCCCTCGTCAATAGCATTTTTGGTCTTTCTTGCCTAATGGTGAGACTATTTTTGATCATGTGACACACTTTTAACCAATTAATGAACAGGAATATATTGATGAAGGATATAATACATGATATTCTATTAAGGATTACTTAACTTTTACTCAACGGGCAGTCAGTGATCATAATGGAATTATATTATCCCTTGTTTTCATCACCTCGTACTTATTAATTAGCCTGACATTTATAAAAGACAAGTCAGCATTCAATATCTCATTCATGAAAATGTGCAGCTGAATTGAATACAATAAAATGAATGATATGCTTGTCATCACTGGACTGACAAGAAACGGGAAATCAACGCTAAAAATAGTCGTAACCATAAAGACGGTATTTTTTAAAAACCCCTTCACTTCCGGGGATGAAAGTTGGAGAAATCATTTCATATTTGGTCCATACATGATGAACCATCTCATATGATGGTGATAATTCTTGCATCACGTCCTAGTGTTTCTAGATTGAAATACCCTAAATTTGCAAATTTCGACCGTGTTAGCCTATATTCAGAAACGAGTATTTTTAGTTTAAATCCTGCAACTGCAAAACGATTTTTTTCGAGAAAAAAAAATGAAACACTAATGTTGTACATATGGACCATAATTTTGACATCAACATGCTTTGGGTCTAAAGCAGATGTACTATTATTGTCACTTAACCTTTACCATAGGATTTGAACTGGAAGGGGTGATTGGATTATTGGATTGACTATGCTGGTCAGAGACAGTTTAAAAAATCATTTGTCCTATACCTTGTTAAAGGATTTATTTTATCATTCCGAAATGTCGGTCCATCTTGTTTCTCTTGCCATTTACATATCCCCGCCCTTGGATGCTGTCATTGCACACCTGTTTAGCCATTTCAACATTAGTACTTAGTTATTTAATATATATTTAAGGACAGAATGACATACCGTTGACACTCACATATGGCTGTACAAATTAAACACTCAGTTAAGACGTGTGCTTTAGAATGCAGACTATGCCCTTTACGTAAGATCAGGTAAACTCCGTGCTGGGCGACATTTTGACTTCTGAATTGATTCTGAATTGTCTTCAAGATGTAGTCGTAGATATAGATATGACCCTGAGATTAGTGAGAATTGAGCACGTCATTGCTTCCATCAATGAACGCACGTCACATGAGGTTTGGTTTAGAAATTCCATTCATGCAAATTAGGATTTTAAGATTGATTCCATTATTGAGTACTGTGCTATGACATTGCATTCAGTGAGATCATTTGCATACATGGTACTTTTACACCAAACCTCTACTATTTTTGAAGAATGGTGGGCACAATAGGAGCGCAGGGCGGTTACTTGGAATGGGTATATTTAATAGGAGCGGCCGTACTTTACTGTGGGTAAAACCCGGGAAATACAAACAATGTGCAGTCGGATGTGCAAAGTTCACCATACCTCTTAAAGGCTCATTGTGACACTTTATAGCCATGCTTTAACGATGGCCCAATACGCATGTGCAGAAGCTTACGTAATTCATTAGGAGTGGCCTAATTCATTAGCGTGCTGGCAAGTCCTTCGGGTGAGTCGGTACTCGGAGCGAGTTGGTTCTCGGAATGGAGGCAGTTCGTATATTGATAGTCAATGGTGCGTTGTTGCATGCGACATACATGTATGAACCGATACTAGTGGACTATAATTGTTGTGTACCTACATGTATGCATGAAAGTACTTGCATGATGTATGTTAGCATGGGTAGTGGTATCGGTGGCAAGCATAGGAAACGGACAAGCAATCAGTATTTTTCTTAGGGAGAGCAGAGGCCTAATATTGGGAGATATCTGTATGTAAAAGTATCTTTGCTGCCCAAGGACTTGCAGCAAGTCTATGTTTGCTAACGTATCATGTCTGTTTTATTTTAATAAACCACCAGAAAATCGTACCAATAATAAATCACTTTATTACGTGCAACTCCGCGCAATGGGGTAATATCAATAACAGATGAAGACTCCGGGCAAATCAAGAACGTATTTACACATTCAGATAACATTCATGGAAATACAATGTATGGAGTGGGTGAATATTTCTACTCAAGTTTTACTGCAAAACAATTCCCGACATGTTCTATACACTTGAATTTCAAAGAAAGATATAGGTTTTACGGAAATCCGCCCCGAAGTTGAAAATTTGTACTCGCACACAAGGAGCTAATGAAAGCGATGTTACCGATAAGGACAAACCCCCCTAGGATATAACAGTATGATTGATAGGACACCGTTAGATTATAGTACTTTGTTCATGTCTGAGCATCTGAGCATCTTAGCTAATGGGTGTTTCAACCCATGTTATCATATATTTAGAATCAATCAGTTGTGCTCAAGGGCAATCATGGGTTCGATGACACCTCCAATCTGATTGGACACAGAGTGTTCCAGAATGAATTACACCTTGAAAGGTGCATTTATTTGGCTATTGATACCCCGAGTAGTACCATTGGTATTGGCCAGCATGCTTGTTATTATAACATCTACATACGAGGGTCATTCAATAAGTTCTACCTTCTCACTCATAACATCGCTAATAGAACTATCAGCCTCATGACATTTGTCATGATTATCTTAATATAATACAGTATTAGTATGTAAAGCCTAAATAAGATTGTAGGCAATGTTAACCCTTGTAGGTTTGCAACTCGAATGCATTGCTACGCCTTTAGCATACTGGAATGCTGATTTTGAGTCAGATTTTCGTTCTTACAATTTAAGGCCCGGTTTTTAACATGATAGTCACTTTATATATCGTCAGCCTACTCTGATAATTGCCTAACTTATTTTTCTAGTTTTTTAGAAAAAACATAAAATATGAAAAGTGAGTAAGCCAGTTATCAAAGCAGGCTGACGATATGTTGAATAGCACCATGAATTCCAACAGGAGCAGCAACTGTTGGATAGAATTAGGTTAGACATATACCTTTAAGTGAAATGTGGTTAGTGATAGGCCTAATACGAGTTAATATGACCCATTTTAAACAGTTTACATAATGAATACAATCTGTCTAAGTCACAAGGCTGACTTAGCTAGAAATGCAATTGTGCATTTATCAACACTTTTGATCGGTCAATGACTTAAGGTATTATTACAGCATGTGCATAATGTAATGAAGTCAATATTTATGCAAAAAGCTAAACTTCGCTGAAAAGTGAGTAAGGCAATTATTGAAGCAGGCTGACGATATGAGTTTTCTTTATGCAACAAAGAATAGTGAATAGTAGAAAATCATCTCTTTAGTATTCTGTATATTGAAGATCTCTAAAGTTCTTATGAAAAGCAACTACTTAATGACTTTTGTAGTTGTTCTCTAGGGTAGGGTTAAAATAATGGCTGACCTGATCTGGTTCTGGCCGGCTAATAAGAGGGCATTTTGTTCCCAAAAAATCAGTCACTTTTCTTTTTTATAGTCTGTTAATGGGATACCTGACATTTAGAACGGTGTTTAATTGACCCATCTGGATAGCAAAAATAAATATGTTGCTGTTTTTCATCCGTTTTCGTCACACTAAACGTTTGGTTTGACTGCATCTCAAGAAAAGTACAACCACTAGTCAAACCAATTTACTAAAAATTTGTAATCGAGATTCTAGGCTACGATTGTGTGATATCTTAAGTTACGAGGTAAGTGGTAGAACCTAATGAATGACCCTCGTTCATTCATCTTTCATCTTTCTTAGAAATTTCTGATTATGAAAATTGAACGTTTCTGAACGAAATTGTCTCTGTAAAAAATCCTAAAATTCACTGACCATGTAAAGCAAAAATGCGTATTGAAATGTTTTGCAGGTAATTTTCCATGTCCTATATTAATTTCCAAATGAATTGTTAAGAAACAAAAAATGTGAGTAAAAATGCCCAAATCGCTTGATGATGATGTAAAGACACTAACTTAGGGACGAATTTCTCATTTTGTAACCTAATCTAAGACTAAAAGTGCCCCCCAAAATAAGTTTCCATTTGTTTTCACTTCTACATTCAAGCGATGTGGGCATTTTTTAACTCAAAATTATTTTGGTTAGCCTTGTTAAAAAAAAGTTCAAAAAATCAAATCAAAAACTTCCTTAAGTCCCCTTAAAGTGTTTGTCTTTCAGTTATTGGCCAGGTGCAAAGATAAAGAGATTCCACACCACTAAATGATTGTAGTCCTTGCCGACGACACTCGGCTTTTTCTTTAATCTGAGCATCATGTAGCCCAATCATAATCATAAGTAATCAAGAAAAGGTACTTATTGCTTATATAATTAAAGTTGGAATATAATCCTGATTTTAGGACTAATACCTAGGGGAATATGAGGCAACTGGTCCTATGAGGCAACTGGTCTGAAATGAAGGATTTTGTAATTGTATGGGCATACTGCTTTCTTTTGAACAGTACGACTTATGTTGCAACTTGACATACCGTATATCCTTACCTTCTACATTCCAAAACATTTGCAATTGTAGGCTATTTACACATCGTCTGTCTGCTTCAATAATTGCCTAACTCATTTTTTCTAGTTCTTACTCTTAGAAAACAACAAAAGTATGAAAAGTTAGTTAGGCAATTATCGAAGCAGGCTGACGATATGTTGAATAGCAACATGAATAGTGTAGGTGAATTCCAACAGTAGCAGTAACTGTTGGATAGAATTAGGTTGGGGATATACCTTTAAGTGAAATGTGGCTTGTTTTATGCCTAATACGAGTTAATATGACCCATTTAAAACATTTTCATCATTAGTACACTCTGCCTAACTCATAATGCTGACGATGCTGAATATCACAACCATGTAACCATTTAACTAGGTTCATACCGTTTTATCTAATAAACGTGCAGTCGAAAAGAACCGTATCCAGCTCGATGTAATGTAATGATTGTAGGCTACACCATTACATAGGTTCCCTATTGTACTGTTACATGGTTTAACATGTAAAAGTTGCAAGCAACATTGGACTTTTTGTGTCCCCCATATAAAACAATTGATTTTGTCTTTAATTGTTGATTTTAACAGATTATGATATATATGATATTTGTATAGAATTCGTATATTGTAACCTAAAAGTTTAATAAGCCTGCTGAATTTGACAATGGTGTTGCGCCCTCATTTATCTCAGCAGATTTTAGAAGTGTTGACAGAACCTATATAATTAAAATTCCATAAAACCTGCACAATGTACAGAAATATTCTTTTTTTGTTTGTAAGGTGGTGTTAGGCAGCATACCTAAGATCAGTATTCGATTTAAATGTTAATCTTTTGGAGGCCAGAGGTGACTTTTCTGACAACTGTGATATAGTAATTAAGTAGGGCGAAAAACGACTCCCACTGGCAAAGACTAACAGTGACGCGTACTCTTGCCCAAAACCGCTCGCGAATGTTTGGAATACTTTTGCGCGCGGAGGTATAAAAACCGATTATGAACTGTAAAAATTTCATGAACTGTAAAAATATGACGCTATCCAAAACATTCAGATGACTCCGAAGAACGAGTTCCCGCGAATGACCGTACAATAATGTTTTGACTCATGTCTAGTCTCACTCCACAACAGTCTGCGATATGTTCTATATACTTGAATTAGAAATGAAAGAAACAGGTTCCAAAAAAGAAATCATTAAATTTGAAGAGGAGCCAATGTAAGCTATATAATGGAGTAGGTAATTCCTCGAGGATATAATAGTATAATTGATGGGACACAGTTAGATTACATTATCGTTCACGTCTGTGAATCAGAGCTACTGGGTGTTAAATCCATATGGAGCGTGTTTCTGCTGGGGCACTACAAAAAGTAAACGCTAATAAATCGGTCGGTTTTTAATCCCCCCTGTTTCTACTCGCGAAAAATTACCGCTAAGTTTATCGATCCTAGTTGATGGGCCACGACATTTGACCTTTTGTAATACAAAACAATGCCACCGCACCTGAAAAAGATTCACAATATAATGTGTATAACCCAGCGTGACACGCTTCACGGCAATAAACCCAATAGAATCGCCTTTCTGTTTCTATTGGGTTTATTGCCGATTATTGCCAATTATTGCCGGTTCCAAACCTGGTTTGTGAAGGTTTTTGGGATTACCAAAAATACCGATTATTGCCGGGTTCTGCCTGTTTCTACTGGGCAAACTTAGCTTTTATTCGCGGTTTCTTCCCCAGCAGAAACACGCTCAATGTTTATTATAAATCTAAAATCGATCCGTTGTGCTGACGGGCAATAATGGGTTCAATGGACATTTTGTATCTTACGGCTTGCTCTACCAACCAGCGGCGTAGCTAGGTTATTTATATTGGGGGGGGGGGGGGGGGGCGAGAAATGAAAATGAACCGACAAGATTTTTGTGATTCAAGATATGCGTGCGTAGAACCTATTTTTGCACGATTGAGCTACATTTTGGCTGTAAACAAACTTGTACCAAAGAATATCTCTTTTGGGAAAACATATGCGCGCATAGCGAAATCTTTTCATCTGTGTACTTTTAACCATCATAATTCCATGATTCCTTTGGTTAAATGAACTGAGAGTGCCAATCTCAACCCACACGATGTCAACATCAGGGGAGGGGGTCGGTCCCCCCTCGCTACGCCACTGCTACCGAACACCTTACTGAGCGAAGAAAACCTCGTATATGTTAAAATAAAGATAACTTCTAATGACGTCTATCCAGAAGGTATATTTCATGAGCTGATAAGCTCATCCTTTCAGAACGGTTTGTCTATCAATTCTCACATTGGCGACCCTCTTATGGGACAACTCAATATACTTGAATTAGAAATGAAAGAAACAGTTTCACACTTAGACTACAATAAATCACTACGAAATTGAGTACATCAGGCATGTTAAGAACCGATTTACACATTCAGATGACATTCAACTTGTATACGCAAATCTCCCGTTGTAACTTCGTATAAAAGGCCACGATATTGTACCGTTTTCAAGTAATAATAATAATAATAATAATAATAATCAGTATTTATATAGCGCCTTTTCCAAATGGCTCAAAGCGCTGTGATTTTGCTGCTGGTGAATCATCAGATTCATGTCGCATCAACTAGGGTGCTGCCAATTTCTAGCGCAAACCTATCCGCAGTTAGATTGTAACATCCACCATTGGACAAGGGCAATCTATACATTTTTTGATTGCATATTGCTCGTAGGGGTATGTGATATAGTGTTAACACTTCCCATGCGGCAGGCGTCTGCAGACGACAATGTCACGAAATGTTTCAAAAATGTCAAAATTGTTGAATTGCATTACCATATTTGGAATTACCATGTGAAATGCATTAGGATAAGTACAAACATGCCTAGAATTGGTTCAGTAATCTTCGGGATTTTTGAAAGATTTCCGAAAATCTCTTTTGTATTTGGTAAAACTAATAGCTGCGTGGAATGCGGGGTGGAATGTGTTAAACCGATTAGTGTCACTGATCACAACGATGCACGATGCAGTTTTTTGTAGATTTTATTAGAATCTATTACCAATATTTTCGTTTTTGGTACTTAGGTAATTACATTGCGCTTCGACGGTTAACATTTTCATTACGCTTTTAATTAGAGAATAAAGGTATTGTTTTTAGACCGTACCCGTGTTATATTGTCTGACATAAATGCGGACGATAGTATTATTTTAAGTAGAACAACGACGCCGCAGGCGGAGTTGTTCTACCCAAAAAATAATACTACCGAACGCATTTATGTCAGACAATATAACACGGGTTCGGTCTAAAAACAATACGTTTAGTATCATTCTTAAACAATTTAACAAAGAAATAAGTGCAATTTATTGTCCACATTTGACAACTTTTACCCCTTATAGGATCGAATAACCCACAAACATTCCATCCAATCCCATGCGATGGGTACACCATGCGTATTCGTCGCGGCGCCGGCATAAACTCAGGAAAGGCGCCAAAGACGCACTGCAGAAGTGCGCGTTATGGAGCAAACCACGCATTGTGAAGGTCGGACGCACTGTTAAAACGTAAGCCCCACCTCCCCGTGTTAAGTTGTCTCATCTAAATGTCGCCGATTTCTTTGAGAACCAATGAGATTGCTTAAACTTTTTTAGCTGTTTAAGAATGCAAAGTGTAGATTAGCTGATCATGTATGAAAATATTTTAAGTTCTTCAATGCATTTTATTGAACAAGAATGTTTGCAATTTATTATAGTCGATTCATTTATTAGGACATCCCTTACCATTCCAATGGAGGTAAAACCTGAGATGTGTGAGGGACTGGACGAAAACAAAACCCAAGAAAATCAGTTGAGGGTCAATAAAATGATATGGTCACTAGTTTCAGATAGAGACAAGTGAGATGGATTATAATGGTCAAATAAGATATTTATTAATAGGTTTAACGTGTATGGTTTTATTTTTTAATGAAGTGGGTATAATGCAAGTGAATATTTTCATGCACAAAAATTGAAAATGAAAATGATGAGAGCAATCAGATTACATTTAATTTTATCGTAATCAAGTACCATAATCAATTCAATTGACTTAACCCTTAATCTAGAGGGACTATCATATGAGTCGAATCGACTATAGTCATAAATACGTGTTACTCGGGACATTGGGAACATGGACGAATTAATAACCGATTTACACATCCGATAACATTTAACAAGTGTTTGCGAACTAGCGTGTTAACGGGTAGATGAATGTTTTGATTAATGTTGTACTCAAAACAAGTTCTAGACACGTTGTCTACACCGGTACTTGAATTTCATAAAGAAAAATAGGTCGATCAGAGTGAAATGTGAATACTTGCGACATAAGGAGTCATTCAATGTATAGCGATATTATCTATAAAAAGAAGCTCACTAGGAAAATGTATGATTTATTGGATAGACAGTTTTAAACTTTTCCGACGGCCGGCGAACCCGTTTTAAACTCTTTTAAGGTTAAAACCTACATATATTTTATTGGATAGTTAGAAAACTTTGTTCACGTCTATGAATCTGGGCTACTAATTGTTTAATAACCCATTTTATTATTCATTTAGAATCAAACGGCTATGAGTAAGGGCATTGGGAGGTGGGTCGATGAACCGTCAAATATAATTTAGGGCAATGACGTGTTTACTTACGTTTTAGGATAATATATACCTACCTTTTTGTTGAAGGACAATCATGATGCGATCAAATGTTGCTTGCAAATGCACGTTATGTAATCCGATACTAGTGCTTTTAAGATCAATGTGAAATTGATATGTACTGCGCACCCGAAAACAGACACATGAATCCCATTACATGATATCTATGGATTATATGACACATTCGGCCGTATCTGCTAACTTGTCCACAATGTGATATATAAGAAGACTGGGATGTCAACGGATGAAGTGCAATAAGTCTTGATGCTATCAGCGTTGAATCTAAACCACCTAGACCATAGATTATTTCAGGTGAATAGACCTCTGCTGTTAATAAGTTTGCAGATCGTTTTCATTTGTAGACTTCAGAAGAAAAAAAACAATTTAAAAAGTGATTATTTTATAATATATATAACTTTTACTCAACGGGCAAATAGATGTAAAAGGGCAGTCAGTGATCATAATTTAATTATGTTATCCCTTGTTTTCATCACCTCATACTTGCCAATTTCGACCGTGTTAGCCTATATTCAGAAACGAGTATTTTTAGTTTAAATCCTGCAACTGCGAAAAAAATATTAAACGCTAATGTTGTACATATGGACCATAATTTTGACATCAACATACTTTTGGTCTAAAGCAGATGTACTATTATTGTCACTTAACCTTTACCATAGGATTTGAACTGGATTGGATTATTGGATTGACTATGCTGGTCACTGTGGATAAAACCCATGAAATACAAACAATGTGCAGTCGGATGTGCAAAGTTCACCATACCTCTTAAAGGCTCATTGTGACACTTTAGCCATGCTTTAACGATGGCCAAATACGTATGTGCAGAAGCTTACGTAATGAAATAGGAGTGGCCTAATTCATTAGAGTGCTGGCAAGTCCTCTGGGTGAGTCGGTGCTCGGAGCGAGTTGGTTCTCGGAATGGAGGCAGTTCTTATTTTGACAGTCAATGGTGCGTTGTGGCATGCGACATACATGTACGAACTGATACTAGTGGACTATAATTGTTGTGTACCTACATGTATGCATGAAAGTACTTTCATGATTTATGTTAGCATGGGTAGTGGTAGCGGTGGTAAGCATAGTGAAGGGACAAGCAATCAGTATATTTCTTAGGGAGAGTAGAGGCCTAATATTGGGAGATATCTGTATGTAAAAGTATCTTTCCTGCCCAAGGACTTGCAGCAAGTCTATGTTTGCTAACTTATCATGTCTGTTTTATTTTAATAAACCACCAGAAAATCGTACCAATAATAAATCACATGAACAGATGAAGACTCCGGGCAAATCAAGAACGTATTTACACATTCAGATGACATTCATGGAAATACAATGCATGGAGTGGGTGAATATTTCACTCAAGTTTCACTGCACAACAATTCCCGACATGTTCTATATACTTGAATTTCAAAGAAAGATATAGGTTCTACGGAAATCCGCCCCGAAGTTGAAAATGTGTACTCGCACACAAGAAGCTAATGAAAGCAATGTTACCGATTAGGACAAACCCCTAGGATATAACAGTATGATTGATAGGACACCGTTAGATTACAGTACTTTATTCATGTCTGAGCATCTTAGCTACTGGGTGTTTCAACCCCTGTTATCATACATTTAGAATCGATCAGTTGTGCTTAAGGGCAATCATGGGTTCGATGACATCTCCAATCTGATTGGACGCAGGGTGTCCGAGAATGATTGATAGGACACCGTTATATTACACTATTTTGTTCATGTCTGAGCATCTTAGCTACTGGGTGTTTCAACCCATGATATCATACATTTAGAATCGATCGGTTGTGCTCAAGGGCAATCATGGGTTCGATGATTCCAATATGATTGGACACAGGATGTCCCATAATGATTGACACCTTGAAAGGTGCATTTATTTGGCTATTGATACCCCGAGTAATGCCATTGGTATTGGCCAGCATGCTTGTTATTATAACATTTACATACGAGGGTCATTCAATAAGTTAAACCTTCTCACTCTTAACATCGCTAATAGAAATTTGTCATGATTATCTGAATACAGTACAGTATTATCATGTATAGCCTAAATAAGATTATAGGCAATGTAAACCTTTGAAGGCTTGCAAATAGTATAATATCAACTCGAATGCATTGCTACGCCTTTGGCATACTGGAATGCTGATATTGAGTCAGATTTTCGTTGTTAAAATTCAAGGCACAGTTTTTAACATGATAGTCACTTTATAGGAGTTTTCTTTATATGCAACATTCAGAAAAGTCAATTGGGTAGTCAATAGTCAGATAGTAGAAAATCGTCTCTTCGAGAGACTTGGAATCCCTCTATTTAGTCCTGTATATTGAAGATCTCTTAGTTGTTATGAAAAACAACTACATGTATGACTTTTGCAGTGGTTCTCTAGGGCAGGGTTAAAATTAATGGCTGACCTGATCTGGTTCTGGCTAATAAGAGGGCATTTTGTTCCCAAAAAATCTGTCACTTTTATTTTTTATAGTCTGTTAATGAGATACCTGACATTTAGAATTTTAATTGACCCATCTGAATAGCATTTGAAATAAATATTTTGCTGTTTTTCATCCGTTTCCGTCACACTAAATGAACGTTTGGTTTTGACTGCATCTCGAGAAAAGTTCAACCACTAGTCAAGTCAAACCAATTTACTATGAATTTGTAATCGAGATTCTAGGCAACGATTGTGTGATATCTCAAGTTACGAGCTAAGAGGTAGAACCTATTGAATGACCCTCGTTTATTCATCTTTCATCTTTCTTAGGAATTTCTGATTATGAAAATTGAACGTTTCTGAAAGTAATTATCTCTGTAAAAAAATCATTAAAATCAATGTATGTCTTTCAGTCTTCATATTGGCCAGGTGCAAAGATAAAGAGATTCCATACCACTAACTGATTGTAGTCCCTGCCAACGACACACAGCTTTTCTCTCTAATCTGAGCATCCTGTGGCTCAATCATAATCATAATAATCAGGAAAGGTACTTATTGCCCTCAAATAATCAAAGTTGGAATATTATCCTGAAATCCCCCCCCCCCCAAAAAAAAAAAGAGAAGAAGAAGAAGAAAAAGAAGAAATACATGAATAAAACAAATTCTTTCTTGTAAAAATGTCCTCAAATTGATAGAATTTGTATAAATAACGTCTACGTTTATACGTATTGTATTGGTCTTTAAAATACCTAAAATTCAGACCGATTTAAGTTTATTTTTTATAGCGACAAAAGCCAGATTTGTCAAGTCTGAACTCAGTCTATTACCAAGCACTTCAAAACTGGCAATATTGAGATGATGGGCGCTCGCTCCGCCAAGGCCTCGCTCGTGAGCCTGCTTGGGCCAGCCAACCCGAGCCAACCAGCAACACTGTTTTTGCTAGTTACACTGTTGCGATATAACGTCACTGTTATAACCGGGGTTATCGATTTATTACTATAACAAACTTAATTCTACGCCAGACGGTATGAAATTATACCCGTTTGACATCACATTGTCAATGTATGTTACGGCCCAATACGTGCAAAAGCCCAATACGTGCAAATTTGCACGTATTGGGCTTAAATAGAAAAAAATGACAAATAAATTATTCTTTGGCCCAATACGTGCTAAAAAAAATTTGAACTCTAAATTTGAAAATATTCTATTAGGCAACCACTCTCCCTCTCAAAGCTTCAAACAATGACTATGTTTAGTCGACCCTGCTTGATTCGACCAGAAGTAAATTGGTCCAAATGTTTAAATGGCTGTAAATGGTCAATAATGTTATGTTGAAGCTATTCCAGTAATAAAGCACCCTCCCTCTGAAAATTTTTAAATCAAAAGCTACTGAACTCGACCTACGTCCAATTCGTCCCGACATACCCATGCCCCTCTAATCAGTAATATTAAATTCAGCTTTAAATCTCTTTAATTTAACTTACACCCTCCCTCTGAAAAATTTAAATCATAAGCTACTGAACTCGACTTACGCCCATTTCGTCCCGACATACCCATGCCCCTATAATCAGTAATATTAAATTAAGCTTTTAAATCACTTAAGAGCAACTTTGCGTACCAATCAAAGAAAATCAAAAAATGTTGGCAGACTTCAATTTTTTTTTTTTTTTTTTAATGTCAGGGTGCAGCATTGGTCAAAGTCTATAAAAATCTAAATTAGGTCACCGCTGGACCTTCGTTACCATAGCAACGGCCAAAATATCAAAATGACACGTTTTGGCCTATTTCAGCACTTTTATAAGGCTAAAATATTTCAAACTTTTAAGATTCACCATATGTAGGGAAAGTAGAGGTAGAACTTGACAGTCACACCACATGATTTACAACACATAAGCTTTCTAGAAATGCAGTTCTCAAACAACCATCATGGCCTACTTGGGTTATACCATTGTTTGAAATAGGGGTGTTTTTTGTAAATATTTATTTCCTGAAATATAGCAATGTTCAACGAGCTGTAAACCCCAAAGTGGTGCTTTTTAAAAATTTATATTATCAATGTGGCTAGACTAGGTAGTACTTTACCTAAATAAACAAAAAAAAGTTTCGGTAATTTTGACAGAGGCAAACAGTGTTGCCTGAAAGTTTGACATTTTCCCATAAAATAACAGTGTTTTTTGGGGGGAAATGAGCCCCTACGAATGTTTTAACAGGAAACCAAGCATCATAAAGTACCTTTAAACACTTATTCTCAAGCAATGTCCCATTCTTAAGACTGTTCTGCAGCATATATTTTGTAGTAATATCCAAAATGGCCCCCAGAAGCCATCTTGGAATTTAGAAAATCACATAACTTCTGGACATATTAACCCAGAGACAAGATTAAGGTATCTCTTTTGACTAATTTTATGACTAGGAATCTAATACGGTGGTTATTTTATGATTTGGAGGCTGTATTCAGCATGAAATACAAGATGGCTGCCGGCGGCCATCTTGGAATTGATAAAATCACATAACATTTGAACATCTTAACCAGGACACGTTATTTAGGTGTCTGTTTTGACTAACGCTATGCCTTGGAATCCTATATACAGTAGTTATTTTATTATTCTGAAACATAATGTAGATGTTGCTCTCATCTTATTTATATGAAATTATTCTAAAACCTACTAGTATTTAATGACATGTATGGGTTAATTGTACTCATTATGAAAGATTCAAGATGGCTGCTTGACGACTATTTTAGAAATATTATGATGTTCTTAAATATGATAAAGGGGCATTTCTTCAATAATTCCACAATGCTGAATACATTCCAGAGGCAAGTTTTTCAATCATTTTCAGTATAAAAGCCCCAAAAGCATGGGTGGATTTCAGTTACAAAATCCTGTACTGTTGCTGACCACGAATAATTGTTGCAAATGTTAAGAGTGCATGCCTGAGAGAATAGGATGATATGACAAAATCTAGGAACATGAAGGTTGTCCAATATTGCTCATATATAGTTTGCTGGGTACAGTTGATGAAAGATTCAGGTTGACAAAGTTTGAAAATTCTGACCCCCCTGACTTGGATTTTCTGCCCCATGGCATTTTAGCCCCATTTTGAGCCATAAAATCATATAAAATCGTTTAAATTGTCTCTGTTTCTAAAGGCACAAAATGGGATTCTTTGCATCAACTGATTTTTGAATCCAGTCCATAAATCATTGATATACAGCATTGGTATCATGTAGATTCAACCAAAAATCACTCACCTCATTCTGAATTACGAGGGGGTCACAGAAAAAAGTGCCCCTACGAGGCATTGATTTTTGTGACGAAAAAGGGGCAATCTTTAAATGTGAATAGGATTTTATCCCAGCAGTGAATTGAAAAATTTCTTTCATAGCCGAATAGCTAAATCTCTTGTCTCTTCAGAAAACGTAAATCTGTTCTGAGGAAATGGTTTCTAGATACACCCAATGCAGTGTTTCTATAAGGCATTTGAGACATTTTTAAACAATTGAATATAAATGATTTATTTGAGAAATTGTTGTAATACAGGAATGTAATTCAATCAAATAGGTTACAGACTTTAAGAATATATTTATATTTGTATCTAAATGATTGTTTCTAGACAGAAAATATTTTTGAAGTGTTTTGAAATAAGATATTGTTGTTTTGATTTTAAAAGGTTACTTAAACCATACATTGCTGCTTCTGAGCAGCGATAGCTTTATTCCAAAGTGTCTCACATCAGAGAATTGAAGCAAAGGTTTGTGTAATCAAAGGTAACGGTCTTTTGAAGCAATCAGTGTTTCTAGATTGTATAGTAATATAAATTAGACACAATAGTTTGCTTAGAATAGGTCAGGTTCAAATACAAATAGCCTACATCAATCAGTTTTTTACATCATTATTTTTAAATACATTGATCCTAGTGTCAATCATACTGGAAATGTGGAATTGCCTAAGGGTAAAAAAGGTGTTTCTATTTTATAGTATTTTTTTCCAAACGGGAGGATGACTGATCCATGGGTGGTGTGTGCTATAATAGATATTCTACTATAGGGACTATAACAATTGGACTATGACAATTGAATATACATTATCACCCTTAATATAAATGTATATCTATAGATGCAATAGGACTAAGTGTTTCTATATAGTAGAGGCACAATTCCCATCATTAATATCCCAATAAAATAACTAGGGCAAAAGTTAGTCTCATAGATAGATAGATGGGAAATGCATCACTTTCTAGTTTGATTTAATCTTATCTAATTTTCTTCTAGTAACATGTGTTTTAACTTTGGGGCTAGAATGTTCAAACCTTGTCAGCATGAATATTTCATCAAGTACATACGGTATACTAAACAAAAAAACTATAGGGGCCAGAATTTTCAAACCTTGTCAGCATGAATATTTCATCAAGTACATATACTAAACCAAAAAAGAGCAAAATCCGACAACCTTCATGTTCCGCCCACCATTTGGTTTTCTCAGGCACGCTCTCTTAAGGACAAATAAAAAGTATGATAAAACACGGTAGCTGCTTTAATTAACAAATTTTACTTTACAAATTTTAGTTTTTAACGATAAAAAACTTGAATTTAGAGTGAAAATATAAACTGTCGTGTTATCCCGACAGTTTATTTTCACTCTAAAACCAAATTTTAGTTTTTAACGATAAAAAACTTTAGAAGAATGCAATACAATGCATCACTCTAGTTTCGTTTTTGGTCTTTAACCCTTACCCCGGCGGAGATATTTTGGTGTGGATCAGGAGGAGGGGGAAACATTGAGGGATTTTGAACAAACAAACCACCGCGGTCCGACTCTGATTCGATCCGCGGACCTTCTGCACGCCCCACGCGCGCTCCTAACTGAGCTAACACACAAGAGCTTACGATATAGGCCTACATGATATAAATGGCACATGAAATTCGCCAGTTACGCTCGATACTGTTACAATTCTTCCAGAAATATCGAGCGATACTGGAACGTGTTTATGTTCCAGTATCGGGCGATGGTACGTCACGCTACAGTAGTGAAGCATGCGCTTGGGGAGAGGATTTTGCGTAATAATTCGTAGTATTTAGGACTGTTAGGGTTAAGAATATAGTGTTTCAACCATCCAGAACATTGGTGTGTGTGCCAAATTAAACCAACGTTGCAAAAAAAATGTGGTGATCTTCTACTGGTTCACGTAGTGATCCTCATTAATTATCCCAAAGTACATTCCCTCGTTGAATTGTCTTGTGATACTGAATAAGGATCGCATTCTGTCAGTGTTGGTATATTGAAAGCCAAACCATATTGACCAATTACAGTTTGCATCCACCCATCTTCTTTATAAGAAAGTGTGTGGTAGAATACTTAAAATAGCTACTATGTTTTAATAATAGTATAATAACAAGCATTTAAAAAGCGCTCTACAAAGAACACAATACAGCGCTTAACAATATCAAACAACATTATATACAAGAAAAATGCAAAGAAAATAATATACACAAGTCATGCAAAGATAAAAAATCAGTAGGCCTACTTGGGAAACAAATTCGTTTTTAACCGGCGTTCGAAGATACAGACGGACGGGCCTTTCTGATGCTGACCGGGAGCTGATTCCAAAGTCGGGGCCACATAATAATGATAATAATAAACAGGCATTTAAAAGACGCATTTCAAACCGTAAGGAAACTCAATGCGCCGCACAAAGATAAAATCAATAAATTTAAATTTTAAAATTAAGAAAACGCACAACCTTTACAACCATAAAATACCATAACAAATTAACAAACTATATAAATGAGTAAAAGGCAAAACACAATTGAAGCGCAAAAGTCAATATAGATACAGATTTGCCAAATTACGATCTAGTGAAAATACATGAACGGAATTATCACCAGCTTGATGTTTAAATAGAGGCACAAAAATCAAGGTAGCATCAGAAGAGGGGCGAATTCGGGGTCTGCTATCTTCATTTAACACACATGATTTTTCTTTCTGTTTTGCCTTGCTACATTTTAAACTTGCCAAGACAATTCAAGTTTGCTAGAAACAGCTGACTTCTGTAACTTGAATCCACCCATGGATGCTTTTATACTAAACATGATCTCAAAATGATTGACACCCGTTTGCCTCTGTAATGGATTTCTCATAGTCCATTATGATACCCTTTCATCATCACTAAGTTAGTTTGGCTCAAAAGAAATGCACCATAAATGTTCTAAAATGGTTGTTGGTGGCTTTCTTTGATATCCATGCTGAGAATAATTAACTCTCGGGGAATCCTAGACAGATTATTTCATGAACATTAAATTATTCAAGAGCAACATCTATTGTGTTTCTAGGTTGAATGGTTCGGCCGATATGGTCCCACACCACCAAATAAGTACCCTATTGCTTTGTGTGGTTTAGAGGTCAAGTTCGTGTTAATTTGTCTCACCTTAAAGAGCTAACTGGTTCATTCAAATCATTGTTTTTGTTGAATATCAAGATGTCTTCTGCTTAAAAACAATCCCTTTTGTGGGGGTTAACCGGTATTTTCCCCCGCTACAGGCCAATGATATTTATCTTAGGTACGATAGGCTGCCTATATTCTAAGATCCGGGATATTTTTTGCTCTAAATTGGTGGAAACAGTGACATCATGTAAAATTATAACATTCATGAACAAGCTAGAGATTTCGGGCCTAATATGGAAGAAATAACCTACAAATGCCAAATTATGAAACATTAAGGTACATTTACAGCAATTTTTACCTTTTCTAGGATGTTAAATTTAGACTTATGGTGGGGTCTTTCTTGATTTCAAACACTGCCGGATTTTGCCAGAACGCAAAATATGATTTGGTGGTGTGCACTCATATGAAAATCTAGATATACAAGTGTCAGTCTTCTTGGAATTAAAATGTTGAAGGCATACCATAACAATACAATAATCACTGTTTTGGATTCCAGGGCATAAAGTTAGTCAAACAAGACACAGAAATTATAGAATTTCATCAATTCCAAAGATGGCTGCCAGCAGCCATCTTGAATTTAATGCTGAATTATAAAAATTATAAACTATCCACCGTAATAGATTCATAGGCATAATTAACATACACATATCATTATATCAATCATGTCTCCAGGTTTATGTCTAGAAGTCATAACATTTTCTACATTTCAAAATGGCCTCTGGCGGCCATTTTGGATATTGCTGTATCCCAGCTGTCTGCAGTTGCCCAAACTTTTGCGAGGGGAATAGGAGCTAATTTTGTTTCTAAATACCCTATAGGATCAAAACCCACCCTTAACCTACCTTTGCTTTCCCTGGATCACTGAATATGACCCTACTAATGGTTATGAGCAACAGCTTCATTGAGGGCGTTTAATCTGGCAACGCTGTTGTTTAAATACTATCAAATAATGTCCAACTTAATGCTGAATTGATACAAATATCATTTGAATGCATATCAATCCTTATCAGAATTTTCTATGAAAGTAAATCCTGAAAATCCCTATTTTTCACAATGAATTAAATGTCAATAAACCGAAAAAGTGCAAAGTTCCTGGCAACACTGCTCTCCGGTACAACAATTACCGAAACTTTTTTTTTCTTGAAACATGTAGACCAACATCCTGTCTATTGACCCTGAACAGGCTAATTTAAAAAAAGCACCACTTTAGGGGTTATGTCATTTTTACAACCTTCACTTTTTGCAAAATTAAAATTAATCAAAACACCCCTATTCTACAAAATGGTTTAACCCACATTAAAAAATTGAAAGTTAATGTTGACATCATTTTTGGAAAGGACAAGGATGGCTTCTTCACTGTATAAAAGAAGGGGGCTGTAATGCATGTTCTTCATACAGAAATATGACCTAATACTTACGCTTTTTTAAAGTTGTGAAATGGGTAAAATAGTGAAAATTGGGTAATTTCATATATTGGCCGTTGCCATGGCAACCAAAGGTATATTGGTATTTTTTTCACCAAATATATACATGTTGACCAAAGGTCTAAACATGTGCAAAGTATAAAGGAAATTGATATTTTAAAGTCTGCCACCACTTCTTTGATTTTTACACACAAGGTCTCTTAACACTTTCCACGCGGCAGTCGTCTGTAGACGACAGTTCCAAATTTCACGAACTGTTTCAAACATGTCAAAATTATTGAATCGCCATGAAAAATGCATTGAAATAAGTGCAAACATGGCTAGTTTGGTTCAGTAATTCCTTGAGACAAGACTTTGAAAGTTGGGAATGGTTTCTGAAAAATCTATTTTGTATTTGGTAAAACTAATAGCAGCGTGCACGGTGTTAAGTAAAAGGCAACGTTTGTACGTATGTCGAATTGCTCTTCAACTAAACATTAGGGAGCACATCAAAACTCGACCGCCCGGCAACCGCCGGTTCCGTGCAGTTCCGTGAGGTTGCAGCCGGTTTCTATTATTCTAAACAATGATATACGGTCCAACCGGGCGGAACCGCCGGTTGCCGCGCGGTCGAGTTTTGATGTGCTCCCTTAGACATGGTGTAACATATTACCTTTTTGCAATCCAAAGTTTTGTTCGATGTTCCACATAGGGTTAAACGATGGTTAACTTTACTGAGCACCTTACAAAGTGATAACGAAACCTGATATGTTCTATAAGAAAAAAGGCAACTTGCAGTGAAGCCTATACCTTGATCCAATGAGCATTTGTCGTGTCTTATAAGATCGCAAAATTTAGGGACTGTTTGTCTTTCAAGGGACATAGGTTGTTTTCTAAAGATGAAAGTAATGTACATTACGTTTTATATAACAGTTGGACATTTCCTTGTCATTTGATTGGTGGATTGTATGTCACATGACATGAAATATTTGTCCCATTTCATTGATTTTACATCATACGTCATTAATCGTGCAATTTGGGTGCAATTTGGTTCCATACGTTTTGTACCATTGCACGCATCGTGTTTTTCAGCAGGTAACAGTCACTGTAAACGCGACAATATTGAACCGCGCCACGATTACGATGCGTTTGTTTTTATGGCCAGCCTGTGTGTAGCGCAACGTCTCCCAACAACCAATCTTCCGGTGAAACTGCCGTAGCGTAGCCGCTGGGAGACCTAGGCCCTATGTTATATTCTGCTGCCTGCATATCTTGGATTATAATTGCCTTCTTGTATTGATGGGACGCAAGCTTCCAGCTAGGCGAGGGCTAGATCTAAATTAAAATGATCAATTTTAAATCAAAATAAGCTTTAGGCCTACTCTGTCAGTAGCGTAGGCCTGTCAGCTTCCGTTTTTGGACAAATAACCTACCGAATGTGTTAACTGTTATATAAAACAAATAATGAATGTTTTCATTCGAGCAATGGTATGAATATTTTCATTCGGTGAAAGACATTTCATCTTTCACCTCATGAAAATATTCATACCATTGCACTCATAAACATTCATTATTTGTATACCATCGTCCAGTATAGTTTGAGCCAAGTTTCAGATATTGTCTGACCATGGTCTGACAGGGGCTGACATATTGAATTGGCTATTATGCTAGTATTTGTGTGTGAACATGGTGTTAACATGGTGTGAATGGGGGTGATTCACCCTGGACCAACTGTCTAGACGACCCGAAAAGGCACTCGCTATAACCACGCTTCAACACTCCTGCTATTGGGATAGTATAACGGTCTTTAGCCCCATTGGGCTACATTTTAAACTAAAATCTGTTATATAATTTATTTTTAATTTTTAATTTGAACTTTATATTTGACAAAATCTGAAATTACACTAGTTTTTAAACAAATACATGTTCATGAACATTGAAAAGTCGCGTGTTGGGCTAAAAAATTCCACCCGAGAATTGTTCGATTCAACATATTGACCGCACGCTGGGAAACCCTGAGGGAGTCTGTCTAAAATCTAGCCACATGAATTGACACACGCGGTGACTTTCAGCCACATTGGGCTAAGTTTTACAACTAAAATCTGATCCAGGGATAATATATTGTGACTTTTTTCGAATTTTGAACTTTTCACTTTTACCAAATTTGAAATAGTACTAATTCTAATGACAAATTGAAGTTAAAGTGTGAATTTCTCAACACAACAACTTTAAAAAGTAAGACTTTGGGCTTCTTTCCACCCAGAAAACTATCCAATTTAATTGAATCTAAATACATTTGTGTATGAGTAAACTTTGAACATTTTCTGTCAGAGTACTTTTAGCTAATTTCGTTAATATCCTATGGAATTCACTCGTTCGACCAGCAAACAATATGAACATTATTCATTTATGAACACAAGAAAAACAGCAACAACTGTAGTAATTACGTTTCTAAAGTCCCCACTAATACCATGCTAGTACCAAGTTATTCCACTATGGTCGAAACCAGGATACCACCCTTCTTGAGCAGTGCTTGACCAGCGATCCTAGTAGCCGAGCTAGAAAATACACAGGCGTGGTGCAATAAATCAAATAAATCAGCCAAAGAAAGTCATGATATATTACCCCGGATACCAGGGCATATCCATGGTCAAAAAAATCTCAGAATATAAAGGGAACGGAACCGTAATGAATGTTTAAAACTGATGCTGCATAAGGACAATGTAAATGTCTTTCAAATGGAACAACACAAAGGACAGCATTAAACGTTTATCGAAGGCTTGCAAACGTATGCCCGTATTACTTTATCCGCCGTAACAAAAATCCGATCAATTTATGATAGCTTGAACACGTGAAACCGATGGCATTGCCAAATACCACTATAAGAAGCTGAGAACATTGGTAAGCAAACCAATTTGAACATTCAGATGCCATTCAGAAAGGTATAACGTGTGCTTCAACTAACGTGTAAACGAGTGGATGATCGGTTTGACTCATGTTTCACTCCAAAACATGTCTAGGAAGAAAAAGGTGTCCATCTCATCTTCACAAAGTTTAGAAATGTGCACACGGAGCCATGCAATGTAAGCGATATAACTGATTAAGACACCTCCCCTGGGATAAAACAATATGATTGATAGGACACGGTTATAGATTACGATACTTTGTTTTCAAGTCTTGGTTGTTCAACCCATGTTATCATACATTTAGAATCGATCGGTTGTGCTCAAGGACAGAAATGGTTTCGATGAAACTTCGTATAAAAGGCCACGATATTGTACCGTTCTTCAAGTAAACATTGGACAAGGGCAATCTATACATTTTTTGATTGCATATTGCTCGTAGGGGTATGTGATATAGTGTTCACACTTCCCATGCGGCAGGCGTCTGCAGAAGACATTCCAAAATGTCACGAAATGTTTGTTTTCTTCACGACATTTAACGAGTGTTTGCGAACTAGCGTGTTAACGCCGGGTAGATGAATGTTGTGATTAATATTGTACTCAAAACAAATTCCAGATACGTTGTCGACACCGGTACTTGAATTTCATAAAGAAAAATAAGTTTTATGGATCAGATCAGATCTTCACGATGGGAAATGTGAATACTTGCGACATAAGGAGTCAATCAATGTTAGCGATGTTATCTATAAAATGGAAAATGTATGATTTATTGGATAGACAGTTTTTAACTTGTCCGACGGCGAACCCGTTAAACTCTTAACCTATTTTATTGGATCGTTAGAAAACTTTGTTCACGTCTATGAATCTAGGCAACCCATTTTATTAATAATTTAGAATAAAACGGCTATGAGTAAGGGCATTGAACCGTTAAATAGAATTTAGGGCAATGACGTGTTTACGTTTTAGGATAATAGATACCTACCTTTTTGTTGAAGGACAATCATGATGCGATCAAATGTTGCTTGCAATAGCACGTTATGTAATCCGATACAAGTACTTTTAAGATCAATGTGAAATTGATATGTACTGCGCACCCGAAAAACAGGCACATGAATCCCGTTACATGATATCTAGGGATTATATGACACATTCGGCCGTATCTGCTAACTTGTACACAATGTGATATATAAGAAGACTGGGATGTCAACGAATGAAGTGCAATCAGTGTTGATGCTATCAGCGTTGAATCTATAAACCACCTAGACCATAAATTATTTCAGGGGAATAGACCTCTGCTGTTAATAATAAGTTTGCAGATCGTTTTCATTTGTAGACTTCTGAAAAAAAGACAATTTAAAAAGTGATTATTTTGAACAATGACGAAGTATATTATAACCGGCTTCTGATACCGCTTCGAACTCCCGGTTCGGACTACATGGACGGCTATCGATGGTTTAGGGTTACTCGCTCTACTGTTACTAATAATTTTCAGTCGAATATATTATACAACCTCGTCCTTTCGTTCACAATGAACGGCCATTATATATGTTCCCTGTGTAATGGATGTCGTTGGGCTTTCGCATGCGTAACTCATTACAATAGTGTTTGTAACATGATTGCACTACTAATTGCACTACTAATTATAGATCAATGAATACGTTGTTTCGAGAGACAAAAGACAAATCAATGCACAATGTTGATGCGTTTATAATGGCACGACCCCGCAGGAGGAGTACTATTGTGAGCATATCAACATTTCCATGTATTGACCTAATTTATTCACGACACTTGATTCACAATTCTGTGCATACTTTAACATTTCTTTATTAACGAATAAACACATGTTAACAATACCCGCAGTAAGAATCTGCCCGGGCTGCCTGAACAACGAATCAAAACAATACGCGGAGTGCAATTAGACACTTTCAATGCACTCCACGTATTCCACTTTCCGATTGGTTCGATATACTACTAAGAGTGTATGAATCTGTATTTACCTTCGAACGTTTCAATGTTGTATACGTGATACCCGTGAGATTTGTCCCAGTATTGAACGATACTGATATATAATAATG
The DNA here is from genome assembly GCA_035610835.1 of Ophiura sarsii. Classification (NCBI taxonomy): domain Eukaryota; kingdom Metazoa; phylum Echinodermata; class Ophiuroidea; order Amphilepidida; family Ophiuridae; genus Ophiura; species Ophiura sarsii. Next base: position 28,755,974 of record CM069451.1, on the reverse strand, counting down.
TTCCGGTATCGCCCAATACTGGAACATTTTATATGTGCCAGTATCGGTCGATACTGGAACACTGACTTTGTACCAGTATCGTATCGGCGGACGATACTGGGTGTTCCAGTATCGGACGATACTAGTACAGTACAGTCCAGAATATTGGACCTAAAGTACACTTTTCCCCTCTTTTCGTATTACTTGATGATCATGATCGAGGTTGTTAAACTTGTTACACAGACATATCGAATGTTTAATGGCTTTGTAAATCCGATATTACAGAATAGGATAGAGAATCGTCGATCCAATTATCTAGAGTGAAATTGCCTGGATAAAGTTTGTTTGTATAATGTCTGGTCGTACGTCTATTAGACAACTCGTCATTGTCTTTGATATTGATCTAAAACTCATTGCATATGGTTTGAAATCGGATAAAGTAGGTCTATCCAAATTCACAAAAGACTCATTACATTGCGTAAGTATAAAGTATAGCGTATTTTATTGATCCATGTCTGCCAGTGTCTCTTAAATGTCAACATCTTTACCTCAATACCAAAAATAAAATGTGATTAAATTGAGGTGAAGTGGTTATTACCACTGATTATACTCTATTTCCCTATGATTATCTCAGAATAGCATTTTTGAGGTACGGCCTTTCTGGCGCTCAACCCTCGATACAAAGTGTACGACGGACAATTCATCAACTGTCTAATGTTCTCGTAAATAAATACCCAAATATCTGCAGGTACCGGGTGTTCAAAACTAATTTGAAGATACAGGTAAGTCTTAAACCTTTAACAAAATGGGTTTTTTTTCTATGTAGGCCATAGATCAGGCAAAAAAAATTGGTGTCGGTGGGTAAGCTTCCCCCGGCCGGTGTAACTAGGAGTTCCTGTTTTCTAGTGAGTTTATACTAGTGACTATCTCCCTGGCAACAACATAATCTTACATAGACTGTTCCTCACCTATAAGAAAGCTGCGTCCCAGTTATAGCTGGATGCCAGACTGGCTGGCGTATTCCTTCGGCAAAATTGAGCATGTTGTTTTCATAAATTGGGCGATGTGACATAATTGAATGAGTTATTACTAAGTAAATGGATACGGTTTTAATTTCGAATTGTTCTGAATAAATTATCAACACATGATTCATTATCACGGCTGTTTGATCCCACATAAGTTGTCCGTTTTATTCTGAGAACACCGTAACTTGCTAGCCCGGTTTTGGTTTTAACTGATTCAAGTACCTCAATATACTGACCATCTTTTGTAGAAATTTCAGAACACAAAACAAAAAAGTTCTGAGATATAGAGCTTTGAATATTATTATTAAAGGTAGATGACCCGATTTTCAACTTGATGTTTTCCATTTTACATGAAAGGTCATCCTTAAAATTGTTGCATTCCAAAGTTTGAGTTGCATAACTCCAATGGTTCTATCTTTAGAAGCGCAAGGTCAAAAGACATGTGCCCATTGAGTAGTACACAGACTGGTGGGAAGTTGCCCCCCCCCCCTGGCTCCAAATACCGGGACGCTAAATTCCCAAGACCGGGTCGCTAAATTTGCATAAGGAAAAAAAATATGGCCTAAAACACTGAGGAATTGGCATTATTTGTTAAATGTTGTGCTTTTTTGAGTCCAAAATTTTGTGACCGTGTGAAATTTTGTGACTGTGCGAAATTTTTTGACCGTGCGAAATTTTTTGACCTTATCCCCCCCCTCCCCCCCCCCCCCCCCCCCCCCCCCCCCCCCCCCCCTGCTCGTATTCATGACACTCGGGGGATAAACACTTGCGAAACAGGTTAAGAGTTAAAATCATCGATGGCACAATGCATATGTAATTGAATATCAAGTAATGGTTGGGCAAAATCTATATGAACTACACGTGTTTCATGAAAGGTCAGGATGAGAAATAGAGTAATTAATCCACATGTTATTATCCGCCTCGTTACTGATTCTTCAATAACAAACTAGTCCTCAATCGTGAGTGCAAAATGTCAAATTAAGGCATCGTGAAAACTCAAGCCCCTCTATAAGCAGGTAAGTCCTTTGGGATGTTGTCGAAGATGATTTTTCTCTTTGTTCATTCCGTTATGCGTATCACCGTGATCATCACTTTCGGACAGGTGTGAATCAGTTCCTCTCAGAATAACCGACAGCTACGTTCATACTAGGAAGAGTAAGGGTGGTTTGGAGTAGCGATCGCGTAACTGATGGAGTAGTGGCAGTGTGGCACGGTCTCTGGCGTAAGTTACGCCGCCTACATCCAGTCGATTTACTCCTGCTTTTTAGCAGGAGTAGCGAGCTCGGCGTAGCTTCACCATGGATCAAGTAGCAGTGTGAACAACACTTAAGCGATTTATCTAACGCCTACACTCTTAAACTTCCGTGGTTAAAAAATGACCAGGCGACGTGGTCAATTTTAACCACGTTTGGTAAATTAGTTAACTATGCACCTACCACAGTTAAATTGACCACGCCTTCCGTGGTAGCGCGGCCACAAATTACAACGTACTGTGATAAAAAATGTCACCTTGAGTGTTCCTGGTGTATATGACCGGTGTTTGGATAAATGATCTCATAATAGTTTGCAAGCCTCTGGCTATATTCCGGATTGCATAACAAAGGTCACAATGAGCGGAGTTTGTTAAATACCTCAATTGATATTAAGTCGCATTACATGTACTCAAAGAAGATTTCTTGATGTACCCCATAATCCATAGCGCCCCTACAGTACCAGCAGGGCTTATCACCAAAACAAATAGTGCCAAACATGTGTTAAAGTAATTAACAGCTGGAGGTCGTCTGACCTCTACCATAGTAATGCATGGTGCAGATAGGGTAAAATTGGCCACAAATATGAAAGAAGTTGAATCCCAACTAAAACTTGTATTTATAAAGATACAGGGTGTCCCAAAAGTCTATGCACGTTTTTGAAGAGTCATATCTCATAAAATATAAATCATATGGTATAAATTTAACCAAGTACCACACATTGTTGCTAAAGGTGCGCATAAATTAACGGTATGAAAGCAACGTTGCGCATTAGTCACAGTTCACTGCTTACCTTGCAACATTAATGTTATTTAATACCAAACTCGGTCACTCAAAACATAAATAAGCGTAGTAGACAACATTGCACAGCAAAAGTCTTCATTCAAGATGGTTTACAGCATAGATAAGCGAATACAAATTGTATGGTTCTACGCTGAAACACATTCAGTTCAACTTACTCAACAAAAGTTCAGAAAACATTTCAAAGTAAAACGCGCACCAGGAAGAATATCCATTCTGAAGTTGGTGGATACATTTTTGAACACAGGAACATATTCTAAATGGGTAAAACAACCTTCGAAGAGGCCTTCAAGCAGCATTAAAATAATCCGCTAAGTTTAAATTTTAACATGTTTGACAGCTGTGTGATGTGTGTGTTCACTTTTCTGTTACGTTATTTAATTGTTTAGGTCTGTGTTTTGCATTAGCACACGTCTCTGTATACATGGGAAATATTTAAATTAGATTTCACTATAGAAACGAAAAGTATGTGTGATATAGTTTGTTATTATGATGATATCACTGTAATGTAAAATTTTGAATATTACAATTGACGGATCACTTTCCGTGTAACCAACTTATTTTTGTTAAATCTCAATAGGTATGGATTTATGAACTTTATTCCTCCGAAGTATAAAATTACATTTTTGCAGTAATACATATTTTACTTCTAGGGTGGCATTACAAACAGATGTTACTCCAATGTTTGGTATCAAAATTATTTCCCACCTCTCCTCTTTCTAAATATGTATTCATATTTTCAATACGACTTCTATTTTGTGAAATACAAAGCTTCAAAGTCGTGCATAGACTTTTGGGACACCCTGTATATGGTCTTTAAGAAAATCAAGAAAGGACTGTATTAAAGACACACTAATCATATTACTTGCAAAACGATTTTCTTAAAGACCCTCGTTTAACAACTTTATAAGCATTTCCTTGCACTGTAATGTCAATGGGAACCAGTAGACACTGGTGACAGAAATCAGTGGTCATGTGATGAAAGTGAAGCATCCTGGGGTGCATCAAGAAATCTTCTTTGACATGTACTTATAGTTATGATATTTTAAGTTTGAAATAGTGCTTATTGAATTATATGTTCTTGTCGGGCTGTTGCCGAAATACAGATAGTGGATTGGGTCGATGGCATATCATTGTCCGGTGTGTTTGTTTTAAATAACCTTACGCATTCTTAATTCAGCATCGAAGAGAAATAGCAAATTTGGTTGATTACCATATCTGAATTTACTTATATAAAGTTTAGCAATAGCCCCCACATAGTTGATGAAATTGTTATCAGAATTCTTGAAGTTATATATCCCCAAGATAGCCCTTTCAACATTAAATTTAAGAACAAAGCTTACTTTGGGCATAAAAATAAGGATTATACATGAATTCAAATATGTAGATCTCTGAATTATTTTTCATTTGAAATATACTTTGTTCACAGAAATCTGAGTTTTGTGCTATCTTTGAATCTCGAACCCAATTTCAATAATAATGTAGTTACCCCGGACACCCCAAATATATGGAACGCCGTTTGTAAACATTTGAACAATCATAACTTGTGTGTGTATATGTAACATTTGTGTGTATATTATTGGTTGTGCACACACAAATTATGATTGTTCAAAGATTTACAAACGGCGTACCATGGAACGCCGTTTGTAAACATTTGAACTTTCAAAGATTTACAAACGGCGTACCATGGTACGCCGTTTGTAAACATCTGAACTTTCAAAGATTTACAAACGGCGTACCATGGTACGCCGTTTGTAAATCTTTGAACAATCATTGTTCAAAGATTTACAAACGGCGTTTGGAGAAAAGGCACTGTTACTATATAGTATTAAATGTAATTGGATGACCAGTTATGCAAGCTCAGCTATACAGGACCCTAAAGAGGTTAAAGGCAGTGTTGGAGCAAGTCTGACTCGGACTCAATGGATGAGTCCTAGTATGGACTCATACTCATACCCATTGGACTCGGACTCAAGCCTTGTGGACTCGGACTCGAACCCGAGTCCGTCGGACTCGAACCCGAGTCCAGTCAAACATGGCAAATTTCAAACAAGCCTCTTTTTTTAGGCCTAAGTTACACATGATTGTACAAGATACTGCTATACATGTGAGGGCAGTATATTGTGGACAGTTGACGTGTATTATAATGACCTAATTGAGACACTTTTATTTCCAAGTTATTCAGTATTTGGACTTATATATTAAAAGTTGAAATTTGCCATGTTTGACTGGACTCGGGTTCGAGTCCGACGGACTCGGGTTCGAGTCCGAGTCCACAAGGCTTGAGTCCGAGTCCAATGGGTATGAGTATGAGTCCATACTAGGACTCATCCATTGAGTCCGAGTCAGACTTGCTCCAACACTGCCTTTAACCTGTTTAGGGTCCTGTATAGCTGAGCTTGCATAACTGGTCATCCAATTACATTTAATACTATATAGTAACAGTGCCTTTTCTCCAAACGCCGTTTGTAAATCTTTGAACAATGATTGTTCAAAGATTTACAAACGGCGTACCATGGTACGCCGTTTGTAAATCTTTGAAAGTTCAAATATTTACAAACGGCGTTCCATGGTACGCCGTTTGTAAATCTTTGAACAATGATTGTTCAAATGTTTACAAACGGCGTACCATGGTACGCCGTTTGTAAATCTTTGAAAGTTCAAATGTTTACAAACGGCGTTCCATGGTACGCCGTTTGTAAATCTTTGAACAATGATTGTTCAAATGTTTACAAACGGCGTACCATGGTACGCCGTTTGTAAATCTTTGAAAGTTCAAATGTTTACAAACGGCGTTCCATGGTACGCCGTTTGTAAATCTTTGAACAATCATAATTTGTGTGTGCACAACCAATAATATACACACAAATGTTACATATACACACACAAGTTATGATTGTTCAAATGTTTACAAACGGCGTTCCATACAAATATGTTATACCTACCCCAGATATCCCCATGTGCCCGTATATCCAGATTATCAAGTAAGGGAGCACATCAAAACTCGACCGCCCGGCAACCGCCGGTTCCGTGCGGTTCTGAGCGGTTGCAGCCGGTTTCTATTGTTCTAAACAATGATATGCGGTCCAACCGGGCGGAACCGGCGGTTGCCGCGCGGTCGAGTTTTTGATTTGATTCCTAAGGGAAACGCGGATGTGGCCGCTAGAAGATAGTGGGCGGTTAGCATTCATCAAAGCGTATAAGGCTATTGTGAAATAGCAAGAGTTTATGTCCTTGATACTCCAGGACTGTGCCCTTAATACTAACATCAGTGCCACGGTGCCCGTAATAATCCAGGGATACACCATTTGTCCTTAATAATCAAGGGACTCCGTGTGACCTGAATATAAATCCGGGTATTCCACCATGTACCCTTGTGCCCTTGATTATTCAAGTACCACCCATTTACTTAAATAATCCAGATACCCATATTATATCTCCTTATAATCAATGACCTACCCACCCAGATGTGTTATTAATAAGGCCTCCTATTATACGGTTTGCGCCTTACGGTTTGCTCCGGCCTTGCTCCTTCATCAAAGGGTTCTTGTATATCCTGGTCATATGATTGACTTGTTGTTGTTGTCTCATCGTGCCTCGTTATCTTGTACGGTTTGCACTACTTCTACCCCATAACATAACAAACTACACTTTTCGCCACTAACGCGTGTGTACCTTACCGGTTTGCGCCATCACACGCGTGCGCCGGCAAACGCCCGTTACGCGTGCGCCGTCAATCGCCATTGCATGCCCAGCGTATACGCTTGCTCATAGCAACAACATAGCAACGGGCTAAAAAATCCTAATTTCACGAAATCTAACCCAAATTTTAAAAATCAAATATAGACTGGTTCGTCGTCGGACCCATACGGATTTGCACAGCGAGTTTAAAGTCAATCGAAGGTGCGGAAAGGGAAGAACAAAATATGGCGATCCCGTATTATAGATTATTATGGAACTATTTATACATTGGTTTGCTTCAATGTTCATTGGTACTTGTACGTATAATGATAATAACCCGTTCATTTTGTTGTTTTAGGCAGATATTGCAATAATTGATCATCAAATACGCTTATCACATAGCTCGCACAATTTTACATGTTTTCGTGTAGCGTGCGTGTTCTGATTGATATCACTCAGATACTGAACGTGCATGTTGTGATATCGCTTAGATGCACTTTTCACTATACAGGGTGTATCAAAAAAAGTAGGACACTTTTTTATGATGGTTTAAATCCTTGTTAAATCACTGAAGCATGACCAATTTTTATTTCAATGTAAAGTACAACCGATAAAGATAAAATCCTGAAGAGATGAGAAAAATCCATCATTAATTAAGGAAATTGTGACCTATTAGGCAAGGCAATCTATTTTGTAGTATGTACAATGATTATTCACACAGTAACAGTTGAGTAACATGAACGCGCACACTATTTATGCCAATATCATGGTAATGAATCATCTACAGTGGGTTCGAGAACTTTTTTAATTTGCACAGAATATGCATGCATCTGATTTGTGGATTATTTAGCCAGTATTGATTTGTGCCAGAATTAAATGGATTACCAAACTAATCTTTGCTATTGACTGATAAATTATTGTCTATGTTTATAATTATTGTAACGTATTGAAACGTAAACCATGTTATTTACTGGTCTATACAATGTAAATCCCATTGTACAAACCAGTAAATGACATGATTTACGCAAATTATGCTAGTTTTCTTATTTTTCATCGGATTGATCTCATATTTTCAGGATATCATAATAATTAATTGGGCTTTACATTGAGACTAAATTGGTCATGGTCCAATGATTATAACAAGTATTACACCGTCATGAAAAAGTGTCCTAATTTTTTTGATACACCCTGTATACAAAATAAACTGATAAAAACGATTTATTAAACGAAATTACCCTGACATAATAACCGGCCACCAAAATAATGGACCACTTTCAAAAAGTTTCAAAGTTGGTCAAAGTAAGTAATAGTTTCCGAACCAAGTCGCATTACAAGAATAAGTTTTCTCCAAAAGGTTTTGAACTCGTAGTTTTCGGGATAAAGGTAGGCCTATACTAGGTAACACTGTTAAAGTTGTAATAGTTTACCAAGCGTAGAGTAGCGTGCCATCGGATCAAAGCACGTTGACCTTAAAATATACGGGTGATACAACCAATTCAAGATGAACTGTTGCGAGTGTTATCAACCGAAACCACGGCTGAAACCCTTTAACATCTGTCCCGTGCGTTAGTTTGCGAACAAGTTCCCTTCACGAGTGGTGTGGAACCCAAGCACTTCCTTTCACCTAAATTGAGCTATATCATCGACTTGCAGCGCCTCCGCTTTGCCCTGATAATTGAGATTATAATGGCAAGATGGAGAAACAGTTATCGACGATATTGTGCAATTTTATCAACGATATTATTTGGTGCTTTCTGTTTATTTTGGGCTCCATATTATCTTCAAGGGAAAAAATGTAAGTAAAAGTAACGTATAAATATGTGTACAGGTGAATGTCAATAGGTGGTTAATCATGCTTATACCGTATGTTTGCATAATGGGATCTTTGTCGAAATTAATCTGTGTATATTTCAACTACATAGGACATGTAGGAAGCTTTATTCATACCAAGGCATTACAGCCGTTCGCTTATAATCAGGCAGTTAATCCAGACTATCAAGCGCCGCGTGCACAGACACCTTCTCTACAAGTCTAATAACTTAGTATAATACTCTTACATGAAACCTTTCAACATCTGACTTCAAGTTAGCATGATGGTCATGGTTCCAGTTTAGATTAATGTTTGGTTGGGAGATGGTGCCGGGGATACGACCACATGACGATAGGCAGCTCCTGGATAATTGATTGCCATGACCTCAAGATACTTATTTTTTCTTTTCTTCATAATGTTGATGTTTTGATCTCTATTATATTTGAGCTGTTATCTTATGTTCATGTCAATTACATTTGTGTGTCTTGCAATAATGCAATGCATATGTCATGAGTTTGGGCGATTTTTTTACGGCTCTCTCCTGAACATGAATCTACGTGAGTATATATGAAACCCGCATATAGTATATAAAATCCGCATATTATGTACAGTCCACAATAATTATTTTGTTCACTTGTGTTTTCTTTTGTAATTATAAAAAGGTAGATTAGAAAAGAAATTTAGAAAGAAAGCACGAGTATACCCCTGGTTGTACATTAGTTATTCACACGAGGACTGTGTTTGTGGATTACAAACCAGTCCTCTGTATATAATAATAATGTGGTTGTTTACATCCAACACAGTCATGCATAACAAATTAAAAAAGGACATTATTTGATATATTATGGCCTGTTTTACTGTAGGGTTCATCTGATCAATCATTATCATTGTACACCTATTGTGCGATCCGGTGACAGTTTGACTCAAAAGGCATTCTTATCTCGGGGTGGGGGTGGGGGGGGGGGGACGACGTCGGCACTCGGATATTTTTTTGGTACGGATTTGCCGCCAAAAAAATGAAAATTGACACAAACACTTGATTGACCCATATGTTTACCTATATATATTTGACAGATTTTGCTAAAGTTTCGGCTAAAAACAGCAAAATTACGGATTTTAAACCCATAAATTTACCAAAACTGGCTTTGAAAAGAGGTCATCCATTTACCAGATAGTAATAAATGAGATCCTATTTGGCGGCGCATCCCCGTAACCTCATATCCACTAAGTAACCTCCCCCGGGTTTTATCTATGGTTAAAAGTGTTGAAGCGGCATCACGTTCTTTGTCAATACATTTTCGTGCTTACCAGACCTAAACAATGCGCGATATTCTATGCAAGTTTCCAAAATGGGTCTTAACAAATATGGTACTGACATAAAAACAGTTCACAATTCAATTGCGTTAGTGATTGAAAACTGTTTCCATCGCGTGAGAAAAAACTGATGATTTCTTGAGGAAAAGTCAGCTATTGAATTTAACCACTTCCATGATTTGTCTTGAAATTTAATGACATCAATAGCTGGAAAACAAACAATTTGAATTTGTTATCGTTAGTGGTTTAATACAATCATGATATTTTACATTAACAATAAAAGCCATTACATTTTTAAGCCTATATGAAACATTAGTACTTCGGCAGCGGAATCATGACGTTTATTCCGTTTTTGTTTTCTTTAATGGAATACACCAATTCTAGCCCTAAATGGAACCAGGCATCACTTTTAGAAGCTTGAATGGTAGTATCCGGGTGAGTCAAAGAGAAGTTGTACGAGAATGAATATTTGTTTAAAAATATACCAAACGAGTTTGACAAACCAATGAGGCACGTTTTCAAAGAGCAACTTATTCCGCTTATATGACAAAAGGAATCATTGAAATCGGTCAATTATATCAGGAGCTATTCCTGTTTTAATAAAAGAGACCCTTTTTTAGCTGTCCATGGAACGCTTAATCTTCTTGAAATCTATCCACTCTAAGTGGGCAGAAAAATGTACACACGGGCATTCATATTCAAATGAGATTAAAGCCCGGGAGTTTCGAAACAAGTGGGAATGGTGTGCATAAAATGAAAAATCAGTGACCGCAATAAGAAAAGGATTAAACATTGAAGGCCCACTTAAAACAATTAAGACACCTTAGAGGACAAACATCAGCAACCATTTTGCTGCCCACTTAAAGTGGAAAGATTTCAAGAGAATTTGAATTCACGGAACGCTTAAAAGCGTTCCGTGGACAGCTAAAAAAAAGGGGTTCTTTTATTAAAACAGGCATAGCTCCTGATATAAATGATCGATTTCAATGATTTCTTTTGTAATACGAGCGGAATAAGTTGCTCTTTGAATACGTGCCTCATTGGTTTGTCAAATTTGTTTGGTCTTTTTTTAAACAAATATTCATTCCCGTACAACTTCTTTTTGACTCACCCTGTATACTAGGCTTCAAAAGCCTAACTATAGTTTGATCATGAACACTGTTGCCGGATTTTTAGCTCTAGTTATTGCTCTGTGTGCAGAGCCAGGGAAGGGTTGACCTTCTATAAAATAACACAAAAGACTACCACCATGCATGAACGCACATCAGGCCCTTCACAATCGTGTTTGAGTTTCCTGTTGGGGGTTTAAAAAAAGGAACAAGGTGTCCTTTAATCATTAATTATTTATTTTATTTTATTTTATTTGTTTTGAAACAAGTGGTCGCAACCAATTTCAACCCATTATATCGAGGACTCTGCATTTAATTATTTTCCAAGTATGATTAATTTGATACCCAAGTAATAATGCAATCATGTTCTATGTTTATACACCATCATAGCTGATATGATTTAAGTCAGAAAGTAGCAAATGAAAGTCATTTTTAAGGTGAAAATGCTCAATAAAATAAAATAATTAAATAGTTTGTAATTCTCAATTTTGAACAAGGGCGGTTAACAGAAAACACACAATCAATTGTGAAGGGCCTCATGCACACAGTCCGGGTTTTGCATTGTACCATGATTTCACTCATGCTCAGTTTCCAAGACGTTAGAAAACTGGAAATGAGTGGGACTTTAACAAAAATGTGGGCTTCAATGTTATTGAGCCAATAGGGTCGTGTCTTACATCATATGAAAACTACATGTAGTTTTGACAGCTATTCAAATCAATTCGACCCGAGTTCGTTGATCTACGGCTCTCGTTGTACACCAAGCGGAGTGTGACGGGGTAGTCAGTTTAGTGCTAACAATGTTCCATGTTCATCCCTTACACAGACACAGACACAGACCAAATTAAGGGTTTTCTGGTTTTAAATAAATCAGTGCTTCGTTATCCTACCATCAATTGGTAAAATGCTAAATGCCGCGGATATTTTTATTTTTTATTTTATTGTGTTTTTTGGCAAATATTTTCCCCATTCGGCGCCATAATTTCCCCAATTCTTTACGGAACTACACCCCCCAAATAATATGTTTAATTTTTCGCGCACTCTAGCATACATTAATCTTAATGGACTTAGAATTTTTCAGATATGGACATCAAGATAGGACATTCCAATAGCGTAACAACGGCGATAATGAGCTAATGAATAGGCCTATAATGTATGAGGCAATTGTAACGAGATTTCACTTTGTAGATGTTGACATCTCTCGATTCATTTGATTTTTTATTAATGACATCTGATGATTAAAACACGCGATAAACATGAATGTATGAAGAACAACAATACAATTATATTGACACAAACCACATTGGTTTTAGTAGAGTATAGATAGGTTTCCAGGATATAACACATGAGCAAATACCTTTCGCTGCCAGCTGACCAATGTAAATATATTATTACTGTCAACTTCATATGATATTGAAGTTGTTTTGGTGCACTCAACCCTTAAAGGGCACTAAGAGATGTGTTGGAGGCTGCGCCCTCAATTATGATAAAAACTGGGATTAGTATATTTTTATAATTGTATTACATGTATGAACTTACACCTATAAGGATTAAAAAAAAAATCAGCCCTCTTTGTACAAGAAAACATCGATTCAAAAAGGCTCGTACAGCCGGGACGAGCATTTTACGTCCAGCAGTATCCCCCTGCAGTACGCGTGATACATAACGCGAACCATATTTGCCTAGAGGGCGATTTTCAATAAATAGCGATGATATTGTTTTAATCAAGTTTTGCTGTGTTTTTGTTAGTAGAAACAACAATAATGGCAATTTTTAATGTTCATCTTGAATTCTGAAGTAAATTTGTAAACATTTAAAATTTTCAACACCACTTAATGTCCCTTTAAATACTGAAACCTATATAACACTAGGGATCGCACATCAAGACAACATTATTACTTATACTCATAAAATTTAAATTTATTTATAACTCTTCTTCATTCGGTATATGTCATAAAGCACAATGGTTTATAATAATAAATAAACAAATATATGTCTGGTTACAAACTTCAAATACATACAGCATTTAATATAAGAAACATTGGTAAACGTTAACATCCATACACTGAATGAATACGGAAAGTCAAACTTAGGTTCAGCATGTGATTGGAGAATATGCTGAAACTAGTGTTTGTAAATAACTAAATTCATGAATATAGTTATTGTATATCTCAAATTGTGGGTTGACTTATAATAAGCGTAGCATGAAAACTATAAATATCTAAAGTAGTTGCAAATTAATATCAATCGCTACACTGAGAACAAAAGAGGTTATTATATCATGGACATTTACATTACTCTTCAATAATTTAGAAGAACTACACAATATAAATCATGTTATTACTTACTATTTATAAATTAAATTAACAAATACAATAGATATCATTAAAAACAATTGCAAATATGAATTGCAAATAATTATTTCAAATGAGGAAGTTCCTTTTCTTCCTTCTTGAAACAAATCCAAATATTTGATCAGCTTCCTGTTAATTATTTCAAATGAGGAAGTTCCTTTTTTTCCTTCCTGAAACAAATCCAAATATTTGATCAGCTTCCTGTTAATTATTTCAAATGAGGAAGTTAATTCTTTTTCTTCCTTCTTGAAACAAATCCAAATATTTGATCAGCTTCCTGACCTGGAATTTATGTCACTTCACAATTATAACTATATACTAATCTCTACCTGTTGAGATATTATAATTGATCATCTCGAGATACACAAATGTTCAAGTTGTTATAGAATGATGCCGATCTGTGAATGAATTTGACACGTCTGCTTTTTGTCGTACCAATTGATGGTATATGATTATATTCAAAAATCGCGCCAATCTTAACAAGATAAAATAGTGCAATTAAAGCTCCGAGAATTTCAGTGCGATATTAAAAAGTAAAATATTATTCTCTAATCGATTTTACACGTGACAATTACCCATGCAGGTTCGTCGACAGCACCTGCTGCATTCTGGGAGATTTCATCGCAGGTAAAATGTACTACCGGTAATTCCCGAGATGGTGTTGAATTGCACGCTATCAGAAAGGAAGCGAATACATCTGCAAAGGTAAACCTTTAGTTTGTTTGAACAATTACGCAAACACTTCAGGGAAAATTTAGGGAAATGGCAGAGCAAATTTGACACAATTTTGGGATCAAGTATCCTGATGGGGGTCACGTATACGTGTGAATGGTTTATTGTATTTTGCGAAACGAAACGAAACTACACGAAACGAAACCAGGGTATGAATTAGATGTAAAACTCCCTCATTATGCATTTAATCTATATAAAAGTAGGCCTATACATATTCTTGAAGAAACGGGTTCAATGAATCCAACCATGAACATGAAATTGACAATTTTGGATAAATTATTAAAAAAAACTTTTTTTGACCATTTTAAGGTTTTGTCAGGATAACAAATTTTGTCATTCTAGATTTATTAGGAGTGGTTTTGTTTTGTTTTGAATATCTGATTTATTTTTTGAATTTTTGACCAAAAAGTGCCAAAAATGTGATTTTTGTTTTTGTTTTGGTGGAAACAAATCACATTTTTAGTTATCTTGACAAAACCTAAAATGGGTCAAAAAACGTGTTTTTCATAATTTATCCAAATTGTCAATTTCATGTTCATGGTTTGATTTATCGACCCCTTTTTTCAAGAAAATGTATACTTTTATATAGATTAAACGAATAATGAAGGAGTTACAGCAATTATACGGAGGTTATGCCTGAGAGTTCACAGTTCACACCCCCGTAAGAGTTTTGATCAGGTGGCATCTATAATTTGGTGCAATGAGCCCGTTTCGCACTTTGTATTTTGCAAAACGAGCGAATAAAGGCGCTACAAGTATAAATACGCTAAAGCCCATTCCCATGTTCAATGTAAATCTTAATTTAATTACACAACTTGTCGAGGAATTCTTAATTTACCCTTAAAACATATCCCCATTTTAAGGACACCTGTAGCAGTATTCATAATGGGTAAATTTTAGAAAGGGAACAAAATGAAAGAAAGCATCGGGAATCCAGGAAAGACTTGTACAAGTCAAGTCAAAAAACCGGGGGGGGGGGGACACTGACATTGGAAAGGAGTATAGGTATGTGACGCCATGTAGACCCCCCTTTTTACCCTTTCTGCTAGCTCTAAAGACCCCCTTTTGAGCCTACATCAGCTCTTTCGACCCCCATTCTATTGCAAATTCAAAAAATCATGAACATTTTTATTCCAAAGGCCCAATTTTGTTAAACATTTGCGTTTTAAAACCCAATTTTTTTCGAAAATTTGCGTTCTTACTAATCAAGTTTAAAAAAACAAACCAGTTTTTTCAAGAAAATCAGTTCTTAAGACCCTATTTTTCGTCATAAAACTCTCTCAGTTCAGTTCCGAAGCCCCCTTCTCCCCCTTTGAGACGATAGGCAGCACACCTCTACCAAACAAAAGTTGAGTCCCCCCCCCCCCTCGGGTAAAAACTGCGCGGTGATGTGAAATTTCTCAAACTTGATCATAACTAGCGGGACACCCTCGCTTCACCCGGGTCCCGCTAGATGAGCAAATGAGAGCAAATGACATTCATGAGTTGTAACTTGAGTTCATGAGTTGTAAATAACGAATCTCACCATCGGGAGCATGAAGATGAAAGTAAACAGACACAAAAGAGAGCTCTGTACTAAGGGCAGCCTGAATTAAGGGAAGTGTCAACCCTATTATTTTGATGATCAACTTTTGCTTCTAAGTTTGAGAATATTGAATAAAAGTACATAAAAGTATACATTTATAGAAAGGATATTTGATAAGGAATCCGATGGTGATATCAATGTGATACCAAACAAACTAAATTTTGAGAAATGAACCAAAAAGCGATTTTTTTTCTTCAGACAGACACATTTTTCAGACAGCATAACTATAAAATAAAAAATGGTAATTTGTTCTAATATACATTTTTGTAAACAAGACAATTTTTTCTAGGAAGGATTTTTTTCTTTTTCCAAAATAAGGCTTAGTTTTGGAAATATTGCTAAAAACATCGGAAAAGTGTAAAAGTCGTGTTTTTGCATACATTTCGCTAAAAATGGATGCATATCTCGAGTTTAAAATCCATAATCGAAAAAAGAAAAAAATTGCCTCCTAGCGCTGAAGTCCTACACAATGGTTGTAAAAGCTTACCTGATAGTTTGATATATTTTTAGTTATGTTGTCTGAAAATTCGTAAAATTCCTTCAAATTTGAACTTCTAGAAAACATCGATTTAGTAAAAATATTGACATTTCCCACCATTTAAAGCTAAATGTTCACGAAATACACGGGCGTGTGACCTAAAAAGCGAGTATACTATTATGAACAATCAAAATAAAATATCAGATTCAATTTATATTGTCACCATCTGAAGAAATTGGAAGAAAACTGAAATTTAAATGATCGGCCTTTGTTTACATTTTTAGACATTGTTTTGCGCTCTTTTGTTTTTCGCGTCTACGTCGCGGATATTAAGCGGCGCGTCTAGTATTATGCGCGGGAAGTTTCAGCGTGCGACGCAATGATCGAACAGCTGTCGCAGCATTTGAAAAGCGCGGAACTCCGCTTAAATTCCAGCCAAATAACCATGCGCCTTTTCCTGACTCAAACTTACCAAAAACAACAATTTAAAATTACCCAAAAGAACGGGAAATAATCGCTTTCGATTAGTAATTTATGATGGTAATGATAGAATACATATAAATGTATAAAATAATAGAGAAATATGAAATTCAATTTTTGAAAGAAGTACCGGGTTGACACTGCCCTTAAGAAATGAACTCATAAGATATGCAGTTTTGAACTAAGAAAGATATACGGTATATAGATAGCGGGGGAAGGGAGAGAGAGCGAGAGAGGGCCATTCTTTTCTTCCTTATATTTTTCATATACGTTTTTATACGGTATGTTATCTTTTACCATACTTTTAACCCGGCTTTCCTCCCGTATTCCCATCGCATATTATTTCTTCCTTCAATTACGTTGATATTCTTCCCATTACAGCTGTGCTCCGTGGCTTATAGCCTACCATACTTCATTAACACCCTTGCCCCAAACTATATCTCATGGATTATTCTTATAAGAAACGACATTATTTCATTACCGCTCATGCGTTGTACGCATTTATATATATATGTATTGGTTATGCCATATTACTTTATTAACCATCCCCTACCTCTCAAACCACCTTACTTCTTTAACCCCCAGTCCCGTGTCTTATATCATGTAGGCCTATAATATGGCTTATACCACCTTACATCATTAACCACCCCCTCCAAAAAAACCAAAAAAACACAAAAAAACACACACACAAAAAAACCAGACAAAACCCCACCCCTCAAAGGAAAATAACACCCAAATCAAACAAACAAACACCAACAGGTTGCTTTAGTAACCCCGACGGTACTTATACCACATCAGTATAATTATATCCCTAGGCTTATCCTAAACCATCTGGTTTGCTATGTTAACCCCCTAACTTCATTAACCATGTTAACCCCAGGTCCCCGTGGCTTATACCATCTTAATTCATTAACCCCCTACCCCCAAAACCACATCACATCACTATATCCCTAAGTCTCCTATCCTAAACCATTTCCTATACTATACCATATTACTATATAACCCCTAGGCCTATTAACTCTAAACCATTTCCCGCCAGCCCGTACAGCGCCGTGTGTGTGAGTGCGTGTAGTGCCGCGGCAGCTCGCCCTTGCGCAAACATGCTCGTGACGCGTTACCACGGTATGATTTTGCGGTAGTACGCGCAACGCATAATATCGTGCAAGTTCTAGTGACACTTTGGAGCCCAAGTGGAGTGTTTTTTCTGTTTTAGGAGCTAATTGTTAACCAATTTCACTGGAATATACTTATATACATGTAACAATTTATAATATGTTCCTCTATCTTTCGTGCAATTTAGGCGACACTTTGATCATAACTAACGAAGTACTAAGTATAACAGACACACCCCACACGCAAACATCCCCAATACAAACACACAACGTTTCCAGATTTATAGTAGGCTAGGATATGAACGAGAGACATTGCACAACTCTTTGAAATCCAAATTGTCTTGATGATTTATTCTACGATGATTGTATTAAACTCACAAGTAGGTATAACATGACAGTTTAAATTCACCACGAACATAGAAACCAGGATTCACAAAACTGACGTATTCGTTGATTTTTCTATGTGTTTTAGTCTAGTCGGAAGCATGGGTTCCCATGCACCACCCTAAATCTAAATTCTAACATTACTTTTAGAAACCCTAGAGAGATGTGATGAAAAAAGACAACCCCAGTTTCGCAATATAGCCTTACATTATCCACTGTAGACTTCATATTATTGGGATAAGTGGCGGCACTACGCACTTCCCCCAGCCAGCTCAAGCCCAATTCCATTTTCCCCCGAAAAATCGAACATTTTGACTTGATGCCAACATTACTTAAAATGTGCTTAACATTTGTCGCCACTGGTTGGGATTTGTTTAGTCGTATTGGGGACGAAGTCAGACATAATATTTTCATCATGAGGCCTTATTCTAATCCCGCAGAATGAATGTGACGAGGAATGTGAATGGCGAAGAGGGCAGACCTATCGCCGTGATACCATGCGAACTCAGTGCGAGACTCTAGGAACCAATACGTCTATCACTGAAGAATGGGTAAAGAAAAATAAGAACAGTCTGTCTCACTTGATGTATTCCGATAAAAATCAAGCCTTGTTCTGTTTTATACCAAACGTAGCGTACACTAACTGGAAGCTGGCGTTTTTGATCATGAATGGACGTGTTAACTTGACTACGAGTAGATCAATTCGCTTCGATGCAATACACGACATGATGTATCCATACGAGAAGCACAGTCTCGCTACGTCGTCGCTGTCGGTGGAAGAGACATTGTATCGACTGAATAACTTCCAGTCGTTTATTATGGTACGCAATCCGTTCAAAAGATCTATGTCGGCATTCATACAGAAATTCAAACGAAGCACAGCGAGAGAACGTCAATTGGTACCACAAAAATACGCGATTCCTATTCATCGAAAGTATGCGGACGATAAGAATGACCACACCATAAATCAAAATTCCAGCAACGATCAAGAGATTACTTTTCAGGAATTCGTCAAATATTTAGGTGATCCGAACGTTAAGTTTGCTGAAATTCACAGTTTCGAAGATCATTGGATTCCCATGAATGAATTATGCCTTCCCTGCGCGATAACATACGATTACATTGGGAAATTTGATAGCTATTATACAGACACAAAGTTTATGCTAAACCAACTCGGTGAACCCCATCTGTTGGATATGGTGGCGGCAAAACATTTCTATGCAACAGACATTTCCGGGAGCGTCAGAAAGTTTCTTGAAACTTTGACTGATGAAGACATTGATGGACTACGGTGGAGATACAATACAGATTTTAAGATATTTGGGTACGGGTATAATAGTGAGGATCCGTCATCATAACCAGTATATCATTTGGAAAGAATTCCCTGCGCGGGAAAAATCCTTTCTGCAATGTAATCGTTTATATCATATGTTCAAATACCAGCCATCTCACATTATTGAAGCCGTATAGCTTCATCTTAATTTGACATAATGATAATATTTTCCCACTTGTTGTATCTGTTGTATAGTCACCACGAAGATAGATACCAGGATTCACAAAACGATGGCACTGAAGCAATTAATCTTATATTTTACAGGTCATGTACCACCTTTAGACGCTGTTTCGTTACGTTTCGCAAAATACAGTAATTTGGAACTTATTCCGTTCAGAATAACAAGATTTGATGAAAAGAAACGACAGACGGATTCACTGGAGGTCTTCCAAAGTTATAAAGATAAAGTGCCCGTTCTAAACAAAGGGCATGATGCTCTATACGCACTTTGTGAAACACGCCTGCGCTTAAACTTGTCGCATCCGCAGGCAGGTAGCGGGGTCAACACACTTAGTGAATCCACCTTAAGGTGCCTGACAGCAATTTATTGACGTACATGATATGAGTGAACAATTTACTGAATAAAATATATATTTTTAATAAATCAACTGATTTATCTCAACTCATACGAAAAAAATTGCTGCGCACCTGCCAAGGGATCGTGATGTGTCAATCGGGAAAGCGCTGTCACAATTCAAGGATCCAGAGGCCTGAGAATTAGGGAATTCTTTCGGATGCTCTGATGTAATATACAATTAAATATGGGTAGGTCTTCTTCAAATGTCCATGTTATATTATTTGTAGGTAAACATGTTGTTACACTTTAGCAACTAGCTGTGGATTATTGCATAAATAATTTCATATTTTTCAAATAAGAAATATCAAGAGAAGTATATGATGAGTTGTAAAGGTATAAGGACTAATCAAATATAGATGTTCTGCTGAGTACGTTTCCACAAACGCTGTTGGGAAAGATATCGATGGTTGTTGAAACGTAAGCAGTGAGTATAAATATGATATTTTAGCTCCACATCACTCAAAGTAAATGGATCGAAGAAGAACTAAATGTACATACATTTTCAGAGGAATAACGAATGATATACTCTCTATTACTAAATCCGGTAAGACTGGTGTAACAGATGATAAGATCGAGCACCTGTAATGCGACGCAAAAATGAACAGATAGCGATCAATTGTAGCGTTGTAAAACTCTATAGCAATGAAGAACTGAAAACTCGAGTTTTTAAATATTTAATGGCTGAGACTATTTTTAGCGTTGTTTTTCCTTTTCTTGGCAGCCCAGCGATGACAAGCATATCATTCATCCTATTTTATTCAATTCAGCTGCAAATGTTCCGAATTAGTCCAATGAGTTATTGAATGCTCACTCATCGTTTGTAAATGTCAGGCTAACATAAGTATTGACTGTTGAAAAACTAGGACTAACCTAATTTAGTTCTGACCACTGACTGCCATTTACACTAAATTGACCAATTGTTGACACAATTGTAGATTAAGCCATCCTCATTAGAATGTCATGTGACGTATTGTTTCTCATATTGGTGTGCTCGTACGAAAACGCGTAGTACACATCTATTCCACATCATCTTAAACCACTTGATATTCGATGACATGTGTACTATATATTGCTAGCAGAATTTAATCACGTCACCATTTCTAAATTTGATATCCTGTTGGAAGTGTCAGTACACGATGTGAGACGAGATTTCTATAATCGATTTACCTCTTTAAGACATTTTAAATTAATGACCTTGCGATTCATGTCAATAACATAGCGCTTGTCATTGGTTTAAAGTTTAAAGATGTAAATCAGCTTGCAAGGGAGTCGATAATCTACGCTCTTACTATATCTGGGTTTGGACGTGGTTTTCATTTCCATGTACTAGAGAATGACATTAACCGATTTGTGATGGTTAATAACACTCGAATTTTGTATTCAGATGCCAAAGAACCAATGCCCAAATCACCTGGAATACATCGAGGTTTATTAATTTAGCTAAATCGTAAATTAAACGGACAGAGCTTGGTAGCATGCTTAAATATTTCAGAGTGAAGCAGATACTTTAGCCCTTTATTGTTTGTTCGTTTGTTTGTTTATATTTCTTCGGGTAATACGATCATGAATATCCCAAGTGAGCCTCACGAGAACAAGGAGTCTATGTTCGTTGGGTCCATTGAAAACATCGGGACAGATTTGGAAAATCAGGGTCCAAATTGGGTGCCCGAGTTCCCGAAATTAAAAAAACCCACCACACATGATCTTATTTTCACGGGCAATTACCAATATAATACCCCACGAACCACTCTATAGCAATGGTATCTCATAACTTAATATCGTATTTTATTCTAAATTGAAATGATGCCTAACACATGATATAAGATGAAACAGATTTATAAATATTTAATATTTATTTCGATTTTTAAGCATTCATTTTGAAATGCAAGTAACATTATTTGAACAATGTGATCTGGAAATGAAAGATGTTTCATGTATGGAATATGGATAATAACACATGAATGTATCTCAGCATCTGTTACGCCCAGGTTTACCATTTTTCATTACCAGATCACATAAATGTGAACTACAACAATAATATTCTGGTTTGAATTTCCAATAAAAAATGTTTTATTATTCTATTCTGTGGCACCAAAATAGAGGTTACATGTGGACATGGTGTGGGTTCACATGAGGGATCAATCGAGTGTAGGGGTCAATCGAGGTCATTTAGGTGACGAACTTGTACTCCGATAATAAAAAAATAATCTTTTTTTCTTCTTCTTCCAAATATAACAAAATAAACGCGACTGAGATTTATTAATATTTACGGTCGGTCAGGAAAGGACAATCCGACCCTTTTAGACCTAACCATAACAGATGTTTTCAACCAAAGGCGTTTTCTTGCTACGCTTTGCCATCGCGATTTGCTATAGCGTTTAACGAATACATCACGTCTATCAGGAAAACTAATGGACCGGGTTTATAAAACCTTACGCAGTAGCCACTATCTTGAAGAGTAAGGATAGATTACATTCGATGTCATGAAATTTGAAACCTATTATTATTTGGTTGTTTACGACATTCAAAACAAACCAAACTATGCTAAGGCAACTATGGTCTTAACGCTAAGGAAACATGTATTAATAGACACTTCTACAGTGAATCAATGTTTGCTTCATTTGATTGTACTGCTACTCTACCATATTGTAATGGCTTGGAAAGCGGCAAATGCATGGATCAATGTAGTGCTTTAGGCGGCTACGTAGCAGAGGAATCTTGTATAAACGCCAAGAAAAGATGTAAATACATTCCTCCAGCAGATCGAGTTTGCTTCATACTACTTCTTTATTTTAATAATATGCAAAGCGACTAAAGCGCTATATGAACCACGCTAGCACCAGCGATAAATTAGTTCAGGCCACAAAAAGGGTTTGTCTCAGAAAACCGCACTCGTAGCTTTTAACATTCACATATTACCGCATAACTCCCCCTATTTTTTCTTGAACTTTTTTGAAAATGATGATGTGAGCCCAAGTTTCCAACATTAAAACAGTATTTAAACTCATGAAAAACAACTGAATCCAGTGGTTTATTGGAGTACTGTATGCTTTTTTCAAATTTTAATTTCATATTGTAAAGCACCATATCAGCTTCATTCTCGTGCTTCACAAAGCACGTCTCGTGTAAAATGGAAAAGAACAATACAGATAAGTACATGTATTTTCTGTTGTATGGCGTGGCTAGAGGCTATTGTTTCTACCTGACATAAACACTGATGACTGAATGGTTTCGTTCTTCTATGATTTCGTGTACACATCTGTCATATCCCATCGACAGAATTCTACGTCATTGCAGACGACGGCTGTGCTCAGGTTAAATCAATACATTGGATTCCAACGATGACACTGTAGCCATATTTTCAAATTCCAATATCTAAACACTTACATGTATATTATATTGCCAAACCAAAGAAAGTACTAAGCGCACGAATATGTTTATTTGGTTTGGTCAAAAATTTAAAAAATGAAATAACTATTCCGTAAAATGAATACATATCTTTTTTGAATTATTATATTTTCTACAATTATTTTAGCTAACATTTAGATCTTTTTTATGTGTCCAAAATAAGTATATTTCAAAAGAAGATATTCTTAAAATATTATTCGAATGTGTAATTGTGTAAGCCTGGTGTAACGAAGCTTATTGTCAGATTTAGAACCCTTAATGCGACACCAACAAAATGAACGGATACATATCATGTTGAAGCTTTATAAAAGTGTGTTCTTGCCCATCTAGTAATGACAAACATATCAGTCATCTTATTTTTCAACATAGCAACAATAATTGTTCTGGAATCAATCCATATAGTAGTTGAATGCTCACGCTTTATTTGTATAAGTCAGGCTACGCTAATCTATGTCATGTATGACGTAAAACAAAGGAGAACATAATTACATCCTGACTACTAACTACCCTTTTCATCAATTTGCGCGATACTTGATAAGATAGTGAACATATCAATATCAAATCCATCTTTTAAGGGGGCTGTGCACCTTCAGGTACAGCCTCCGTAAAACTGCCGTAACTTCTTTATTATTCATTAAATCTATATAAAAGTATACATTTTCTTGCAGAAAAGGGTTCAATGAATCCAACTATGATCATGAAATTGACCATTTTGGGAGAAAATTATAAAAAACACGTTTTTTGACCCATTTTAGGTTTGGAAAAGATAACTCAAAATATATGTTGTTAAATTTTATCATACTAGTTTAATTATATTCCTCATACAATTCCCTAGGAATCTTTTTTTTAAATTTTTACTTTATTATTTTTTGAATTATCGAACAAAAAGTGCCAAAAAATATGATTTTTTTACCAAAAAACGTGATTTTCACGATTTTGGAGGTTAAAAAACAGGTTTTTGGCACTTTTTGGTCTGTAATTCAAAAAATAATAAAGTAAAAATTAAAAAAAAAAAAACGATTCCTAGGGAATTGCATGAGGAATATAATAAAACTAGTATGATAACATTTAACACAATATATTTTGAGTTATCTTTTCCAAACCTAAAATGGGTCAAAAAACATGTTTTTTATAATTTTCTCCAAAATGGTCAATTTCATGATCATAGTTGGATTCATTGAACCCTTTCCTGCAAAAAAATGTATACTTTTATTAAGATTAAATGAATAATGAAGAAGTTACGGCAGTTTTACGGAGGCTATGCGAAGGTGCACATCCCCCTTAAGATGGTTTCAAAAGTGAAAGTATATACTTGATACTGGGTTTCCTAGTAGCATGTAATCTCATCTTGATTTCTCAATTTTGTATCCATTACATCTAGGCCGGGTAAATACGTGATATGAGATGATATTCCAACAATCGAGTTACATCCTTCAAAAAAAGAAAATCCAAAAAAGGACTGCGCGATACTTATTAACCACATCGCTTGATGTCGGGTAAATGTAAAATAACGGTCAAGCAATCAAATTAGTTATTAAATGCTGACGCTTAATTTGGAAATGTCGGATCAATATAAGTGATGGGTGATGAAAAACAAGGGATAACCTAATTTAATTATCACTGACCGCTCTTTACACCAAATTGCCCAATTGTTGACAAGATTGTACATTAAAGGTAGATGACCCGATCACATTTACGTAACACAGAATTATTTCAAACATACGGAGATTTTCATATCATATGAAAGCTCGTATTTTTCTCATCATCATACTGAAATTTGACGGCCTAAATCGGTATAATTACGGAGAAATCGATGAAATAACGTCGAATTACCGCGAATGGTGGTAACCACCGATGTAGTTTGTGTACTACTCAATGGGTACAGTTCACAGCATCCTGTGCGTCTAAAATAAGAACCATTAGAGCTATGCAACTGAAACTTTGGAAAACGACTTTTTTAAGGATGACCTTTCATGTAGAATAGAAAACTTCAAGTTGAAAATCGGAACATCTACCTTTAAGTCATCCTTACTAGAATATCATTCAATATACCCATATTGTTATATGTAGGCTTCTAAGAAAACGCGTAGTACATATCTATTCCACTTAATCTTTAAAACACTTGTTATTCGATGACATATAGCACAATAGCGCTGGCAGCACTTAATCACATCTACCAATTTTGAATTCCTCATGAGGGGGAGGCAGGGGCAGGGTAACGATAAAATATTTTACTTCTTGGAAGCTTTCTTGAAAGGTCATACATTTCTGCAAGATTAATCAGCTTTCAGCTCGCCATGGGGATATAAATCGTTCTATGTTTCTGCACCCTCACTCTAGAACAGACTCACAAATACACAAATAACATCAGGGAGGCATGTACACTGCCTAGTTTCAAGAAGATTTGAAGTCACATTTATATCCATCATATTGACATCTGCATTGTTCCTTTTTGTTCTTGTTTATTGCTAGTTTTCACGGCGCTTCGATCTTTCTGGAAAGGCGCCTAGATGTTGTTTATGTATGTTCTTTATGTATGTTGTTCATAGAATGTTGTTTATATATGTAGTTTTGTTACAAGGACAGCAGTCTTGTCCTTTGATGCCTTACTCTCCTTAGCTTACTCTTCCGGGGGTACAAAGTCGGTCCAGGCTACTCAGAAGCATAAACCTTGAAACACAGGGATAATCAAGCGGATATTATCCTTTGATGAATTTTTAAAGATGGCTCAACATTAAGGATGTGTTTTCACAAGCACTGTCATGAAGTATCTTCTCAAAAGTCATCAACAAAGCCTCACTCTCATTCTCTACTGGCGTCACTTACATG
This sequence comes from Ophiura sarsii, assembly GCA_035610835.1. Lineage (NCBI taxonomy): Eukaryota > Metazoa > Echinodermata > Ophiuroidea > Amphilepidida > Ophiuridae > Ophiura > Ophiura sarsii. Next base: position 28,729,733 of record CM069451.1, on the reverse strand, counting down.
GGTCAGGTAAGGGAACTCTCTTGTATAGTTTTCCCCAAATACCAAATTTTTCATATATGGGTTCACAAATTTAAGTCCGATTACTACAAATGATGTCGATAGGCCGGCATAACATAAACTGTGACATGACCTTTATATAAATGTATAATCCGATAACAATGAAATGTTGGCATCCTTGTAAACAGACAAACTATTTTCTATTGAAATCGAACTAAGTATAATATTTTGACCCCATGTACACAAGATCAACGACTCTAGGTTTGCATGATAACTCTGTAACGAAAGATAAAATATGTGGCAAAACTGTACATTATTAAATCTTTTTGCTCGGACGAACATGGTGACAATTTCAGATGTTGACCCTTGTAGTAGGAAAGCCTTTTTTTTAATTAAGTATACCTACTTGCTATACCAAAAATACAACTGTAATATTTCTCATAACGCCAATGTCATGGTTTAACAAACATTTTACACGAAATTATGTTTACATACTGGCCTTTCTATAATTCTAAGAAAGCCGTAGTAAGCACACATGTTGGGAATAATAATGTTTACTTATTTACTTGAATCGAAATATAGGCAAAATAGTAATGGAATTCATCACAAAGTAGAAAGGGTTGTTAACCTGCCCGATGTTCCAATTAGACCATAAATAAAATTGCCCAATTAACAATTGGGTCTGTTTATACATGCAGTATAATACTGCTCTTTTACAAGCATATGAAGTCAAGAGAATGATACGCAACCCTTTCCACGCGGCTATCGAATTTACCATTATCCAAAACAGATTTTTCAGAAACCTTTCAAAACTTTAAAAGTCTATCTCAAGAATTACTAAACCTATGCTAGGCATGTTTGTACTAAGTTCGATGCATTTCGCATGGTGATGCCCAAATATGGGAATGAAACTCAATAATTTTGACATTTTTGAAACATTTTGTGAAATTTTGGAATGTCGTCTGCAGACGCCTGCCGCGTGGATAAGTTAACTCTATCGCTCGATTGATCGCCTTGACGTCGCACAGTTTTTCCTAGGGTGTCTCAATGAGCTACACATGACAAACCTCAGATTTTGAGATTTTATCCTGTCTGAACACAGCAATTAAAGTTTTCTTAATTACTGACGTCATACTATAATCAATTGGTTTCAATTTATTTCAAGCGGGTACTCGCGCCGTCCTTAAGTGGATTACATTAAAAGATTATAGCATTTTATTAAGTGAAAATAAAACATTTATGTCCACCAGGGCTATTAATGGATCATTTGTACTTGATTCTGTATTACCGTAAAGAGACAGGATATAGACCACATCGGTATCTCATGAAATAAGAACTCCATATTCGTTTATTACACCTCATAAATATTCATGAACTAATCATGGCAATTCATTGGCCGATTCCTATCACAAGTACTATTTCCCTAGGGAAATAGTTTTGACTATTTCCCTACAACCTCATCCTCAGAGTCACAGTGACGTGTAATAAAACAAATACTACATGGTATGATCGGGGCAATAGGGCACACTATTTTCCCTCGGTACTGGCTACGGGCCTATCACCCCTCACCTTTCGGGTTCGGAGTGATAGGCCCGTAGCCAGTACCTCGGGAAAATAGTTTGCTCTATTTCCCCTCTACCATGTAGTATTTGTATACTATCAAAGGAATGACTAATAACGTCTAACACAAGCAGTTTCTGACCAGGTGCTCATAAGTTGGCGAATTCGAAATCAATAATCGCTACCACAAATCTGAGATAATCAATAAGTGCGTAAATTCCTTCCCGTAATTTGATATACCTTTCATAAAAATGAGTAGATACTATGATGGCTTAAGGGGGGACTCAAGGAAGTCATTCTTTTAATTTTGTGCCGAGTGCTGTAGTTATTGAACTATGACTCAAATGTATATAAAAGTATACATTTTTGGAAATGAATGGTATCAATTTTTGAGAAAATCACAAAATATCACTTTTTTACCCACATTTTTTGAACAAAGCTAACAAAAATAATTTGAGAACAAATGCCCAAAAAGCTGTATGATGATGTAAAGACACTAAGTTAGGGTCATTTTTTAACCTAATATAATATTTTGATAAATTTTGACTAAAAAGTGCCAACAAAATAAATCCATTTTTATTCACTTTTTTAGCACTTTTTTGTCAAAATTTCCAAAAATATTATATTAGGTTTAAAAATGAGAAACCGTAAGTTAGTTTCTTTACATCATAATCAAGCGATTTGGGCATTTTTTAAAATTCAAAATCAATTCTGTTAGCTTTGTTAAAAAAAATTGGGTTAAAAAAGTGAATTTTGTGATTTTCTCAAAAAAATCAAAATTTTTGGTCAAAATGGACACCAAATTTTGGATTCTCTGATCCTTTCTCTTTCCGAAGATTGTATACTTTTATATGCATTTGATTAATAGTTTAAAGGAGGTGTCCCGCAAACATAAAAGTGTGCATTATATGTTAGAAAAATAACTATCGAGCCCAACTTTTGTAATTATACAGAATAAAACACCCCACTTATGACAAAAACAAATAAAAAACGTAATCGCTCAACATGCACTTTTTAAAATTCGCGGCGATCGAAAGTCCCAGTGTCGATGATGTCATAGGTATACAATGTACATGCGCAAATTTGAGCACCGATATCCATGACGTCATCGACACCGGGACTTTCGATCGCCGCGAATTTTAAAAATTGCATGTTGAGTGATGGCAGTTTTTATTCATTTTTGTGACTAGTATGGTGTTTAGTTCTATATAATTACGTAATTTTGGCTCGATAATTATTTTTCTAACAAATAATGCTCAATGTTGTGCTTGCGGGACCCTTCCTTTAATAATTACAGCACTCACAAAATTCAAAAAATAAAATCAACAAATTTGTTTTAATATGAAATTTTTCAAGCGCTGTTACTTTAATGTGATATATATGAAGGTATATGAAAGTATACATTTTTGGAAATGAAATGAGTCAGATAATCCATTTTGGTACTAAAAATGCTGAATTTTTGAATTTTGACCGAAAAATTCCTTTTTGGTTCAAATTTGTTGGTCAAAAAACCCGAAATTGCACAAAAATCTTAAGGCTCCATAAACGTGCTTTTATTTTTACATAAAAACTTTAAGTTTTGAAATGATTGACCAAAAAGTGGCAAATACTAAACATTCCGATCTCAGATGATTTGTGTGTAATTTCGACGTATAAAAAATATCCTTCTATACGTTCTCCAAAAATGTCAAGAATTTTTAAAATCAGTATTTTTAGTAAAATTTGATATCAAAAAAAGATTCTCTTACTCATTTCTTTTGCAAAAAGTATACTTTTATATACCTTCATATATATCACATTAATAGTTCAAAAGTAACAGCGCTTGAAAAATTTCATATTAAAACGAATTTGTTGATTTAATTTTTTTAATTTTGTGAGTGCTGTAATTATTAAACTATTAATCAAATGCATATAAAAGTATAAAATCTTCGGAAAGAGAATGTATTGGAGAATCCAAAATTTGGTTCAAAAGTTACAGCGCTTGATAAATGTCATCATAAAAGGGTTGACACCTTTCTTAAGTGACAAGACCCAACCCAGCGGGCACACAACCGTATTTCAACGTTGAATCAACGTTGAATACGTTGAATCAACGTTGAATCAACGTGGCAACGTTATATCAACGTTGATTCAACGTTGATATATGGTTGTGTGCCCGCTGGGAAAGGAAAAGAGATGTAGCAAATGTATTTGTATATGGGATGTCATTGCTTGGTGGGTGTATCAACGTGTGTGTGATGAATCACAGCAAATCATCCACCCATCCTTGACTGCTTTCGATTTGAGCCATCAGAATCAATGATATCCAATAGAAAATGCATTTGCTACAACTATATTTCTGTTGGGTCCGCTCAATTAAGTATTCACTCAGTGTTTATCAATGATGTATTAAGGGGACGACATTTGCTCACTTAATGTACATCTTAGATTTTTGGTACCAATTATTAATTTTGAATTAGCTAGCTAACATAAAAACACCGGGTCAGGAACTTTTAGGTGTATGTACCGTATATATTTAGGAATCTAGCCCAAACACCGAGGAGAATGCATATTACCCCGGCTAAATGATTCATATTTCAGTTGGGTTTACTGCTTATATTATTCAAAGCGAAAAGCATTGAAAATAAGAGAGCCATTTTCAAATTCGTGTGCAACGGTTATAGTAAATTTTTTCTTGTCTCTTGTATAGTATTACCAGGGGGTATTATATCTACCTTTATATAAAGCACTAATGATAGAAGGATCTAAGAACGTGTGTCAAATACTAGATTTACTGTTGGTCAAAAAAGATGGGAAAAGTGTACTTTAGGTCCCAGATTCTGCACTGTACTAGTATCATCCGATACTGGAACACCCAGTATCGTTCGATACTGGTACAAAGTAAGTGTTCCAGTATCGGCCGATACTGGCACATATAAATTGTTCCAGTATCGGGCGATACTGGAACATAATTATGTAGCAGTATCGTTCAATACTGAGACAAATCTTACTGGTATCATGTGTACCAGTATCGGCCGATAAGGGAACATAAAAAACGCAATTTGATGTTCCAGTATCGACAGATACTGGAATAGTAAAGTCGTACTAGTATCGACCGATACTGGCAACTTTAATGTTCCAGTATTGAACGATACTGTTATACCAGTATCTGGGACCTAAAGTACACTTTTCCATACATTTATAATTCAATTCAATTTATTCAGCAAAAGTAATACAAAGAAATTATAATACAATATGGAATAGAGGCTAGGAACCCCAGTGGAAACCCTGATAGACGGGCTTATATAACGGGGACCCTTGACACAAAAATAGAATGATAATAATTAGAGCATTTTTAATGACGGGAGAACAGAAAACACGAAACGAGATCAGACAGAACAGCACAAAAACAATACACTTGACAAAGACACACAGAAACAAAAAGAGAACAATACAGAACACATTTACATGACAAGAGACAGAAGTTGCCAAGTTAAAAGTAAGTTAAGTCATTTGTTATGTTCTACAAGAGGATGGCATGGAAGGAGAGGGGATAGAATGAAAATAGAGGTAGATGAGAAGAAGAGAAAAGAAGAGGAGCGAACAAAGTTTATGTTTTACTTAGAGAAATAATGGTATGTGTGGTGTGTGTATCATATGTAGAAATGTAGCATTTTTTGGAGCTGCCTTTTAAATGTATGTTTGTTTGTGATATTTGTGAGAGTGTTGGGAAGAGCGTTTGAGTGGAAATGAAGAGTTGTAGTGCTTTGTGTAAATATTGATGAAGTTGTTGTAAGCAGTGTCGGGATCAGGTGAGTTGATGGTGGTCTCCCATGTCTCCCCTTGCAGTTTTGTGTTGAAGAGTGAGGTGTTGTGTTCACAAAAATCTCTTTTACGTGAGGGTGGTGTCATGCGTTGTGTGTTTCGGTGAGAAGTGATGTGAAATACGGGAAAGTGATCAGAGATGTCGGTGACCAGGATGCCCGTGGCTGAGTTCATGTCGGTGGAGTTAGTTATGATGTTATCTATGATAGTTGCACTGGTGCGTGTGATACGAGTCGGTTTGTCAATTTTAGGAATGAACGAGTTAGGGAGTGAGGTATTTATAAAGTCGTTAATGTGCGGATTTGTATTGTAGTTGAGTAAGTTGATATTATAGTCTCCAAGGATGTAGACATCCTTGTTTGTTGCTTTAAGTTTGTTAAGGAGTGCTTCCCAGTTAGTGTTAAAGTTGTTAAGTGTGTGCTCGTGCAGTCTGTAGATGACCCCGACAATGATATTTTTAGTAGTGTTATTGTGTTTGATGGTGATTTCAATGAATAGTGAGTCTGCTTCTGGTCCCAGAGTAAAATCAGTGGAGTTGTACTTCATATCTGATCTAAGGTACATGCATACTCCACGTCCTAGTTCTACTTGTAAAGAAAGAGCACACATCGAGAGTTAGTTAAATTTCACTTATACTACACAAACCGTGTGCTTCGTACTTCGCATTTAGAGTATGCTCCATGCCAACTTCAAGCGAGAAGCACGGATGGGTCAAACAAATACCCCAAAACTAAAGCAAAATAATTCGTATTTATGTTTTATGAATTATTAGTAGGACAGTGTCTATCAAAATACCACATGGTTGCTCTAGCATATACCTACAACATGCCTTTAAAGATATATAAATTGTCTCAGATGCTATTGATGTAATGCTGTCTAATCGTCTTTAAGGCATAGATGGACACGAACACTCGGAATCGTGCTTGCACAAGTTGAGAGAAAAATTAAAGTGAATCCATGATACGAACTAATGACGAATGTGAAGAATCCACGACAAATTGTGCAGTTTCGAAAATTATGATAAAACTTACGTGCTTGACGGTAGTTATTTCTTTTTATTTATATAGTAATATAGTAGGATAGTATCTATCAAAATACCATATGGTTGTTCTGGAATATATACCTACAACATGCCTTTCAAGTTATAGAAATGGTCCCAGATGCTATTGATGTAATGCTGTATAATCGTCCTTGTGGAATAGTGCATGGACACGAACACTCGGAATCGTGCATTCAAAGTTGAGAAAAAAATAAAGTGAATCCATGATTTGAACTAATATAACGAATATGAAGAATCTACGAAAAATTGTGCAGTTAATGACAATTATGATAACGCTTAATTCATGTTACTCTTACGGACTTGATGCAGGTCTATATACATTATTTGCATAGTGCATAGGAAGACTATTGACGAATAACCGCTTAAACTTCCTGTTGTTTACGTATGGAACGTATAGGAGTCTGTTATCCCAAAATTATTGAATCCCTGGTACACCCTTATGTGACGATAGATATTAATAGTGGCCACGGGATGTTCAGCTTACAATGTAAATGTCTTGAAATACTTGGCTTCCATGGATTAACAAACATGCTATTATCCCCAAGTAGTGATGTTTTTTTTAAAAAAAAAGCTCATTCTGACAAATAATTCCCATCCCATAGAGAAAAAATATGCTTGTGATAAACCATAAACATTTACACCAACAACAGTAAGCTGTGTCGATTATTTATCTTTATCCAGAGTTGACCAGTGCACGTAACCGTTAAAAAAACTATGTGCTTCTGAGTGGATTCGAACCGGCAACCTTTGTATTAGATTCTCAAAGTTCTTAATAACTGAGCTACATAAAAAACCGGAAGATTACAATATATAGGTATTTATTAAGTTCGAGTCAGCTTCTTTTTAACCCTGTATATATTTTCCCATTTTCCCTTAGGGAAGATACTTCTTAATTAAACAAGCTCTGACACTGTAGCAATTAGTTATTGCAGAATTGTATTTACATGTTGATATTGTATAAAATTAATCAATAGATATTTGTACAACCGAGAGAAACCTCGTACTTATAAACATTTTCATTTATCAAATCAATTCACCCGTCAATGCAATTAACAGTTAAAACGAATTATTTTCATTATGTCCTAAATAATTTGGTCTCGTGAAATAGGAATTACAGTGTTCGGTCAATGCATTTACGGTCAATAGCTTACTTATTGATTACAAACACCTTTACAATATCGAACTTCACAACATTGGTCGTCCAATTCCCATCAACCATACATAATATCATCTATAGCGTGATAAAAGACTTACCATGCCATCCGAACGTTTTCCAGCAATTCGAAGCACAATTGTAAGTGATTTTGTTTTCGTATAGAGAACCGCATGCTACAGACTTAATAAGGAGTAAACAAGACGAATTCAGGTATAATGAAATATGGTACCCGAGGGAAATTACAATTAATGTATCAATAGAATTTGTTTGCTTTAAAATGAGGAAGATGCCCTGAAGCAAAAAGCGTATACTCCACGTGTTAGATATATAGGGTGAGTCAGAAAGAACGAGCACTTTTTTTTGCAAAGCCGTCACAAAAGTGTTAGGCCTGCTGCATATTCAAAACCAAGGATAGTGCTAAAAAGAACACTCATTTGGCTTTCTTGCATAAAATTGCGTCATAATGTTACATCAATTTGACGGGCAATTTGAGTAGAACCCGGTATTTAAAAGTCAATCCACGGGATAACAATACCACACAACATTGTTGGCTGGCTGATTCAGAGAAAAAGCCTGAATGCAAGGAAAAAATCTGAAAAGTAGAAAATATGAAGAATACTCAGGATATAAGTAGGGTAGTGCATTTGTTCCCTAAATCGTGCAGTAGTTGACACGTTTTACATAGTTTATCCTGTATTACTGATTTTCTTGATTTTCAATATTAGCAAGACACTTTAATAACCCATTGTACTTAAATAATGGTAAACAAACTCATCATTCTGAGAAGAATATGTCATGTTAAAGATAAAATCTGGCTACAACTACTATTTCAGTATCATATCATAATACAAACTGAGCACATTTGCAATAAATTAGTTGATAGTTAATATGACACAGCTTGAAAATCCAAATTACAAAATCTGTTGATGCAAATCCCCTCCCCTCTTTCTCTCCTAAATATAAGTAATAACATAATATAAGTATGGTACAATATTCACAAGATGAACAAATGAAGAAGTCCACTAAAGGTAGGAATTGTTTTGTATGAATCACTCATTGTTAGTTTGTGATGGTGACATTATGGTGCAGCTCGACTCTCAAAATGCTGTCCTTGTTTCAAGACGCATCGACGAGCACTTTTCCATCTCAGATATGGTATCAAAATCATAGATCTCTATGTGAAACAGGCAATTTCCAATTTCTGAGACCGATTATTTGCGAGAGTACTCCGATCACATCACAGATACGACATTATTTCATATTCGCATTTTAAACGACAATATGTGCAATTCAGTTATTGTTGATCTTGTCCAGATTTTGGCGATATGACGCAGATACCACACTATGTGAAACAACTCATGTTTAATTGAATTAGACAATGCTAGCGATACAACGTGGATACGTTAGTATGTGAAACGTAACATTACAAATATACAACATATACACATTGAAAAAAGTATCACACCACTGCTTTTTTTGTTGAAAAGTGCAAATGTGGCCTCAAATTTTGCCACCATGGTGTGATATTAAGGATAATTTGTTAGCGTAAGCTGTCCAACAAAATGTTATGCAATAAATGGGTCACATTTTAGTTTGTGACGTAATCGATGTAATGTTTTTCAATGCCAAGGGGAAAATGCATGTGTTTGTCCAAAAGCATGCATGAAACAAGTTTGGATATAACTCGATATTGAATAGACTTTAAAAACTTAAAATAGTCATTATATTAGTTCTGTATTTGGCGCAAGATATGTTCCATTTAGACGTTGTAGGCTGCAGTGAATGAGTCCAAACATGCCATTTTTTTGTTGCTCATAAATTCAGCATATACGAAGAGGTCACCGTTGATTTTTTTTTTATTTGACCTAGGTCAACACTTCCGCAATATTGCTTTTATCATCTGAACTTATTTAAGATTTGACCTATTTTGACCTTTGCCCCCATAACCGTTGGGTGTACGAAAAAGGGAGTTTTTTCATATTTGAGGACAATCAGGCAACTTGAAATTTGACCTCAGATGACCTTTGACCTTGGAAGACTTGTAAGGTGTTACCAAGGATTACAACTATAGAGATTAATCATCGGGCCTCTCAATATCGCGTTATACCCAAACTTGTTTCATGCATTTCCCCTTGGCTTTGAAAAACATTACATCGATTACGTCTCAAACTCAAATGTGGCCCTTTTATTGCATAATATTTTGATGGACAGCTTTCGCAAACAAATTATCCTTAATATCACACCATGGTGGCAAAATTCGAGGCCACATTTGCACTTTTCAACCAGCGGTGCGATACTTTTTTCAATGTGTAGGCCTATATAACAAAATTACCTAATTAATATTTCACTAATTAGAACATATGTAATTTTGAAATTTGGTGTATTTATTGTAGATAACAATACAAATTCATATGTCACATATGAAGGTTATAGGTTAATATAGGCGTATAGGCCTAATGGGTATTTTATTTAACGTGATCGAAATCTCAATCCTTTAAGACACAGATTACTGAATTAAGTACATGAATTCAATCCAAACATTGATGTGATAATGCTCTTTTAACAAAATGATATAAGCAATCGTGCTCGTATCCATACACACGGTCAATGACTTAGACTAGAGAGGTGGCATATTCTATCCGTTACTTATGGCACATATGGTTTGACGTCAATGTTTTATTCAGATACGCTTATAAGCCATGTTAGACTGGCTGACATCTCACGATCTGAAGTTAATCTTCCCAGGGGTATCCAGAGCCTTCAGATCACCTACGTAATCCATGTCAGCCGTGAAAGTGCAACCACATAGTCGATATAATGATTTAATTTTAGAGTTTACTATTCACAAACCTGTTATGTATGAATTATAAAACATCAACTATTAATGATATTTCCCCCCTCTCTTCATCTCAACAATAGTATTGCTGAATAACATCTGCATCGAGGGGTCATAATCATATATATTCTATCTGAAAGATTCACTCATATACTTCACATAAGCTCCGGGCCAGTAATGATTAGGGGAAAAGTGTAATTTAGATCCCAGGTACCAGTATCTTTCAATACTGGAACATAAAAGTTGCCAGTATCGCTCGATACTGGTACGATTTAACTGTCCCAGTATCGGGGCGATACTGGTACACCAAATTGTGTCCCAATATCGATCGATACTGAAACACCAAATTGTGTCCCAGTATCGCTCGATACTGGAACATTTTATATGTGCCAGTATAGGACGACACTGGAACACTGAATTTGTACCGGAATCAAACGATACTGGGTGTTCCAGTATTGGACGATACTAGTAGTAGGCCTACGGTCCAGAATCTGGGAACTAAGTACACCTTTTCTAAGGTTAACATTTAAGAGAACAATCCACTGTTTACAGGAGCGCGGAATGCCAATCTCTATTTTAAAACTCACTCGTTTTTAATAAATGTTGCTGTGTTTGGCTGACTGCAACCCCTCTACAACTATAAGTAGAATAAAGTAAGTGAGGTTATGTTCCTTACTAATGACTAAAATCATTGGCCACTGCGGTTATCGAACACATCCGTTTTTATTTTGAGTCCAGAAGTGGTACGCCCAAAAAGACCAAGGACATCAGTCAGTCAATTACTGTTTAATAGATTCGGACTAGTTTCAACCCGATGAATGTTTTGACTCGTGTTACGCTTTAGTAAAATAGTTCCTAACATGATCTGCATACTCAAATTGTATAGTATGGGCTTACAAATGTCAACATTATTAACGCCCAAACACTTATTCAACGTTCCTGTACTAAATCCATGGATTGTATCACTATCATATCAACTAAGTTTATCCAGGGAACTCTACCAAATGTGTATACGCTTTCTACACTTGAAGTCATTCGATTTAAGAACAATGAGGTCTATCCCAGGATGACAAGTTAGACAAATTGAATGCAAATTACATTAGTTTGGTTCAACTTAACTTATTTCATCATGGATTAGTTTCGCTCAAGAGAATCGTTAACGCGTGCGTGGGAGTTCTTTATCCAAACGAAATCTCACTGGTGTTTGTGTGCAGGTTACACCTGCCCCATCGAATATTTTAACGAGGGAGTGTTTACGGCGGAATTGAACTTCGACCTACTTCAATGATACAGACTTGATTTACAATAATTGATTTTATTTATTTATTTATTTTGTTGGAGGGAGTGGGGGGGGGGGGGGGGGGGGGGGGGGGGATGAAAGGGTTGTGTTAAAGATGCACAATTTTAAGCTTCATCCTCGATCTCCCCAATTTAGGTTTCTTTGCATTGTAATATTGTAACATTTGCATGTATTATCATACTTGTTGCCTGCAAGGCGTATGGTATTAAGATAATATCTGTTTTAATGAACTGTGACTTTGTTGAATCGCAGATAAATCTTGATGTTTGGAAAGATAACCACATTCTCATATAATCTAAACAGACAGTACAAATAGCAACAAAATTCTACATGGACATTTCCTTTCTATGTTATACTCAGAATTTACACAGACACTTCATCTGTCTCCTATCCTACATCTACGAAATATACGAAATAGAGTGAGTAGACTAGATTGAAATCAAATACATGAAAGTCCTAAAAAAAACCTGGTACCACACGAGAGAAGATTCCAGTCTCTTGTGACGAGTAAATCAGCTACTGACCAAAAAAGTCCCGTTAAGTTGTTCTCAACATAAAATATTATGAGTTTAAATTAGCATCTTTCACACTAACGTGGGTGAAAATCTTCCCAGTGATCCAAAGAGAAAATGTAAAACTTGATTTCATGAACTAAGAGATGGAAAACATGACTCTATCCTCACTCAGGCAAAAACACTTTCTGTGCAAGAGATAAGAGAGTGTAACTTGATATGGATGCTAGCGATTACCTTAAAGGGGTATTAATAGATGTGGTGGAGGCAGCGCCCTCAATTACAAAAATATATGATAAAAACTGGGATTTGTATATTTTTACACTAATTGTATTACATGTGTGAACTTACACCTATAAGGATAAGAAAAATCCGCCCTCTGTGTAAAACAAAACGTCGATTCAAAAATGCTGATCTTCGCTAGATCAGGCATATTACGTCAGTATACGTCAGGACAGTATCCCCTGCAGCACGCGTGATAAATATCGCGAACCATATTTGCATAGAGGGCGTTTTTCAATAAATAGCGATGGTATGTTTTTAATCAAGTTTTGCTGTATTTTTGTTAGTAGAAACAACAATAATGGCAATTTTTAATGTTTAAGTAAATAAAAAATAAATAAAAAATGTCAACCACTTAATGTTCCTTTAACCCTAACCGCACTGAATCTCACTAAATCCTACTGCCAGAAACTATCTCCACGTGGTGCTGCATTGCCTCGATGACGTCACCTACAGCAGGGCATATGTGGGCGGGAATTATTTTAGCCCGCATATGCGCTGGGAGTTTAGCCCAGTTGGTAGAGGGGCAGACTGGGGTGCGGACGGTCCCGTGATCGAACCTCGGGGGGGGGGGGGGGGGGTGCTAGGTCGGGTAAAAAAAAGAGCACATTTTCCCCTCCCCCCGATACGCACAAAAACATAGCCGAGGCGATTAGGGGTTAATATAAAAAATCTCTAGTTCATGACATATATTGCCCGCTTAGGAGCGCTATTAATTCGGTCTAGTAAACCTATTGTTATCATTAACTACGAGCGGATTACCTGGTTGTATATTTAAATTCGAGCAGTACTTCTTGCTAACTGCATGGGTGAGTTTCCATTATGTTGCAAAATTACATCCATGCTCAAGCGTTAAAACTACTCAATGGGCATTGCAATACAGCCGGTTGGTTGCACACGAGAATTATGTCATTTGTAGCAACCACCTCTGATGAAGGCGAATATTTAAATTTGGTTGCCGGCTTTTAGGGCAACAATGTATAGCGCTGCTAAGCGGGCCTTGTAGCGTAATGTTTATTACTTTACACAGTTTTCGGACCTCGGGTGACAGACTCAATTTCCATGAAAATATCTTTACTGAAGTTATTTTCAACTATCATGCCATAAGAAATTCAGACTAATAGAGACATTTTAGTATAACAAATAAAGCACGGAGGTCAAATAATTTTCATTTACGAAATGACGAGTGAATGGAATTAAAGAATCACTCAAGGCGTAAGCAATTTAGATGAATGCGTATGTTCAAACTCAAGATAAAAGCACACAGGAGGTCAAGCTGTTTACATACAAAACGATTGCAATAGTCATTTTTAAGTGACTATTGCAATCGTTCTTAAAAGGGGGGAGTCTTGGGTCATTAGCCTCTATATTGGGTATCAATTATCACAAGATTCCCATGGCTGGACCAATAGTTGCATAACTCTAGTACTACATGTACTGAAACTGTTGAGTTATAGACTCATAAACAATTATAACTGTAAATGTTGTTGTTCTCGTTTTTTCAAAATGCGAGAAATGTTTTTTGTTGAGATGGTGAAGAAATGACTGTTTTGACAATTTCAAAATTATGTATGACAGTACAGCAGCTGACTGTTTGGGGGGGGGGGGGGGGGGGGGGGGGGAAACCCCGCATGTATTAAGCAAAGGTTTTGTTGCAAGAAGTTATACATGTACATAGAAACAAGTTATGACAAGTTAAAAGAGACTTGTAGTCTAGTTGTAGATAATTACTTTAACTGACATTCTATAAAAGCTTCAAATCTTTTCCAGGAAAGGTTTTGGATACATGTACCCAATTTGGTACATAGTTGCATTTCCATTCAAGAGTTACACACTTGTGGTGAAGTAAATTTACATTGAAAAGTTGATATTTTCCCAGTTTGGGTCAAATTAAAAAGTTGTTTTAAAATGAAAACGCAACGTTTAATAAGTTTTTCTACTGATTGGTTTACTGAATGTATAGAAGTTGTATTATGTACAAAATGTACAATTGCATACCATAATATAGTCCATACCGTATCACAAACTTTCAAAATTGTAATAAATATAAGAGGGACCTGACGTTTCCATTCTAACAGATTCTGTATCGAAGGTAAAATGACAGAATACAACACATACAACATATAGACAAGGGAAACAATGTGCAGGAAATGAGAAAATGTAACACAACGGGGACAAAGTGACAGATGATGAATGGGGGAAGGGTTATCCAACTTGACAGCTGATTGATTAAGTGGATAATATAACAAAAAAGGATGACTTAGACAAAGGGGAGATTACAATCATGAGTGAGTCTAATCATTCCCTTCCTTGATGTTTAGACCGTGGGGTTGGATTGTGAGAAGACGCTTCATCCATAGCTTCTCTCTAATGAGACGTACCACTTCTGAACGGCTACCTAAAGATTCAATATCATATCATATCATATCAGACATGGTGTGGTTGGGAAGGTGGAAGTGTTGTCCGACAATGGCTTGTTGGTGTTGACCGTCGATCTGTGTCCATAGAAGCGCTTCTTCAGTGAGGTTTTTAGTCTCACCACTTACTGGACTCTACACACTATACATGATAAGAGGTAAATGACATTGTTGCCCTGTAGGTGGCATGGTGGTGTGACTGGTGATGGAATCGCTTTCCGTTATGTGTTCCCTGCAAACGACGCACCTGCTGGTCGACTCGCACTTAAGTGCCATGCTGCGTGGGAAGAGAATCATCAGTTAATGGGGGGAATGGTAGCACGTACTAAAATACTCTCGGATGTTGCGAGAGGCGTCTGTAGGCAGGATGGGTATATCAGGAACTGCACGACCAAGACGCTCTGATGTGTGGATCATGTGGTGGTTAGTGTTGGTGATGTAGGGGAGGGAGGTTAGGATGAAATGTGGTAACAAGGGGAATGTTATGGGTCTTGGTTTCTAGACTTCTCCTCTAGGACTGTGACTCTCGGGAGAGAGTGGACTTTCTGGATGGCTTGCTGGACTTTGGCTGAACTCTGAACCCTGGCAACCAGATTCTTCTTCAAATGCTGTGCATGATAAAAGAATCTGGATTTGTTAGAGTGAATACGTCGGAGACGGAGAGCCTGACTATATGCTATGCCAGTCGCGAGGAAGGCAGCTTGAAGCATAAAGATACTGGTGCGTATATGTTGGCTTGGTGAAGAGATCTGTAGATAGTACACCATTCTCACCTTTCTGTATGGTAACATCAAGAAAGTGTGCCTGTTGGTGGGAGTAATCAGAAGTGAACTTAATGGTCCTGTGAAATGAGTTCATATGATCAATGAATATGAGGAGACTTTCATCACTGGTCCAGATGAAGACGTTGTTGATGTACCGCCACCAATTCCAAGGTCGACAGGGCGCTTCAGCTAGCAATTGTTCCTCCAGCCTAGACATGAAAAGACAGGCCCATGAAGGAGCCATCCTAGTACCCATAGCTGTGACATGTACCTGCAAGTAGGTCCTGTCCATGAAAGTGAAATTGTTCTTGGTTAGGACATGGCTCATGAGGCATTCAATGGCAGATATGGGAGGACTGGAATGAACAATCTTGGCCGAAGCTGCACAGCTTGCTTCGATTCCTTCCTGGTGGGGAATGTTAGTATAGAGGAACTTAACATCAAATGTGCCAATAATTGCGGTGCTTGGAAATTGTTCTTGATAGCTTCGAGTTTCCTGAGAAAGTCCGGGGTGTCATGGATATAGGTGTGAACCTGTGGAACAAGAGGCTTGATGAAGTTATCGACAAAGAGGGATATATTCTCAGTTAGGGAGCCGTTGCCAAAATGATGGGTCTGCCTGGGTTTCCCGGCTTATGGATCTTGGAAAGGAGGTAGGAGCGGGCAGCACTGCAATCTTTTGAAGTTTGTCTCACCGATATAACTTTGTTCAACCACACCATTAAAATTGAATGTCAAATAAAAAGCATTTTGAAGCTAACATTTGACTGCATATGATGTCTGCAATATCTCATATTGCCTTACCTAGACAAAAACACATATCCTCCCAAACTCCCCTCCTTGAGGTCAAACCTGATGGGACGCATATATTGCTTTTGCAGTATGCTATGTATAAACAAATACACTTTAGATCCGTCTTCAGCATCTACTATTATCGTATGAAATTAAATGTTACTGAGAGTATAGTAATCGGCAATAATCACTAAGAATTTACCAATAATTTTTACTCAAAAGGTGTAACAATGATTGTGTTCTTACTGTTAAAAAAAGTTTAATTTATAAACAGTCCACGAACATAAATTTACAGTTTCAATTATCCTCAGGAATAGCATTTTAACTAAGTGGAATTCTGTTTCAAAACTCCAGGTTAATCAAATAACATCGACATCGTATATTGGTTATATCTTCAAAGTGTAGTATTTCAGGGCGTTTGCATCGCGCACTTAACAGCCCTCCGCCACTCAAGAATACACCAGCCCAATTAAGATTTCTTGTGTAGTCCAGCATGCTTAGCGCCACTACGGTACCAACAGGAATATTCCCTCAAACAAACAGTGTAAAAGATGGGTTAAAATTATTAACAGCTGGAGATCGTCTGACTTCTACCTTCAGGCATCTTGGCCACAGATATATATGAAAAGAAGTTGAATCTCAACTCAAATGTATTATTCAAAGAATCATAAAGGGTCTTTAAGAACAATAAGAGAGGACTGAATTGAATTCACATCAATTGTACTACTTGCAGCAGGATTTTCATAAAGACTCTCGTTTAACAACATTATACGTAAGCCTCACAGGGAACCAGTAGATACTGGTGACAGAAATAAGTGATCGTGTGACCAAAGTGGAGCATGCTGGTGTTGCGCAAAAAATCTTCTTGACACTAGCATTAGTTATCACACAAGGGTATACGCAAGGACCACTCAATTGAGACGAATGACGCAAATTCAGAATAAACGCTTTAAATATATGCACGTACAATTACCACAATAAAGTACCTCGGTGCCACATTAACACATTCTCTGAGTAGGTACTATAGTTTATAGATGCGCTATTGAAGTAATTATCTACATTGGACGTCAGAAAAACTTGGCTGATTGGATATTATACCTGGATGCACTGTAATTACATGCGTTAACGTAATTCTAGTAGGTGTCATATCGGGTAAGGCGACTAGACGAAAACGTCATGATGGTTCCTGTTTAGAAAAACACAATTACTTTTGAGCTCGCTGAACTTAAAATATCTATTAATATATTAATAGTTTTTCGAATGTTTCGGTTAAGTTGGAAAACAATGTACTGCATAAATACAGTCGTTTTAAATTTAATGAAAATACGGTAATTATGAGTGCAAAATGTTATCGAATGCATGCTACCCCTACCCCACTTTATCCCCAACTGGTGGTGCTTGTTTCACTGTTCGTTTTGATTTACTATTCTCGGCAAAATGTTTACGGCCTTCTTATGAAGACATTGTATTCAAGGCATTGTGGTAAAATGTACTTGAAATTTTGAGACCGATATCTTAGAGATCGATTATGATTCCCTAGCTACTGATATTTGTTTGTTTATTGTGATGCAGCACATCTAAGCCTTAAAATGACACAAAATTGATCAAAATTGTTCAAGGCATTTAGATTGTATGAGTGAAAAGAACTCCTAAATTCTTATTATTTTCTTTTTTCTGTCAATGTTCATCTATATCTTGAAAAACACACAGCCGCAATGTACTCCCTTTTGATGTGCTGCATCACAAATGTAAACGATAGCCCAACGCCCACGAGTGATTGGAAATATAACTGGTAACTATTTACAAAGGGCTCTGATGGGCCAATCGATTAATGAGGATATTGCTGTACTAGGTAATCGTTGTTGTTGCTGTTGTTGTTGTTGTAGCTAATGATGTTGTTGTTGTTGTTGTTGTTGTTGTTGTTGTTGTTGTTGTTGTTGTTGTTGTTGTTGTTGTTATCATTGTTGTTTGCTTGGATGTTTGTTAATTGTTTGTCTGTGTTTTTTGGTTTATGTGTTTGTATTTCTTACAGGGTCAAAGGATTTCATTTATATGTCTTGGAATTTATCTTATTTAGTTGAAAGAATTGTTCAGAGTGCGCACTGGTAAATGGTACCATATCTAATGATTAATATTATGACCCACATGCTAAATTTTCATTTATACATATTAATAACATGACAGGTTTGCCGAAAGTATATGCAGAAACATGAACTTATCATGTCCCAATGTCCCCACTAGGCTGTAAGCATAGCATATTGTTCCTGACATGCATGAGGGGAGTGTTATATGACAAGTTCATATCAAAGCAAATATTATGCTTCTTTTTGCACATAACAGGTATACGTACCTTGGGGCTTGTGGTTTCGTCCTTGCATTTGTGCACTACCCCCCTCGCGCACTTGTGCGCACACTCCTACGAAGCCTCACGTATGGTATTTATCCTAATTATTTATTAATACTAATACCTATAATATCATTGATAACCATTTTAAACATTTTATGCATTGCATTCACTTATGCCCTTCAAAATAATTCATAATACTATAATGACGTGTGGATGCAATGGTATTTGTTGGAACTATCCATGTTAATTGGATGAAGCAGCAAGCGAAATAAAAAAGGTTGTTTCCAGTAGCAAGCCTGAAAAGTCAAATGCGAAATGCATATTTTTGGTTTGGCCTAAGCCTACAGCGTGTCCAATAAAATGTGATATGTTAT
Organism: Ophiura sarsii; assembly: GCA_035610835.1. Taxonomy (NCBI): domain Eukaryota; kingdom Metazoa; phylum Echinodermata; class Ophiuroidea; order Amphilepidida; family Ophiuridae; genus Ophiura; species Ophiura sarsii. Next base: position 28,710,532 of record CM069451.1, on the reverse strand, counting down.
TGACCAGTGGTTGTTGCATGATTATGTCATCATTTATTTTCTTAAACGATAACTTTATTATTCCGTGTCCTCTCTTAGAAAGTGCAATTGACCTTGACATAGAAGCAGACAAAAACGGTGGTAACGTTTAATAAGTGTAGAAAGACTTATTTCCGGAAAACAATTTCAATTTGGCGCACGTTGTGAAGAAAGCTGTACACATTTCCACAGATTCACTAGTGGACCGTGTTTACGTGTTTGTCAATACTGTCAATAATAACAGGTGTTTTCGGGTTAGTTATTGGAGGCATTTGGAAGCGTTTGGAACGTATGAGAAGGATGAGGTACAAGTTATGAATTTCGTTGGTGACTTGCAACCAATGTTTTACAACATGTACAATACACCAGAGTGGGTGGAATATTTATTTCATTCATTTCGAGTAAGGTCACGTGTTTTAACCTCGACACCCCAAAAAGGTGGTTTTGTTGCATTTTAATCATTTTTCTGTCTTAACACTTTCCACGCGGCTGTTAGTTTTACTATATATATTCAAAAGAGATTTTTCAAAAACCTTTCCCAACTTTTAAAGCCTATCTCAAGAATTACTGAACCAATACTAGGAATGTTTGTACTTATTTTAATGCATTTCTCATTGTGAATTCAAATATGGTAATGACACATAATTATTTTGACATTTTTTTAAATATTTGGTGACATTTTGGATTGTCGTCTGCAGCCGCCTGCCGCGTGGAAAGTGTTAAGGCAATTGTTTTTGTGTAAAACCTCTATGAGATTGACTTGTGTCTGATCTTATTTTAAAGGCAATTTGATACCCTTTAATAATATGAAGAGAGAACAAATCTATCACTTTTGATTTAATTAATACAGCTCGTTAAGCATAATTAGTTTGGGTGGTTGAGGGAGTGAAGAAGTAGGGAGTGGAGGAGGAGGAGGGAGTGGAGGTGGAGGGAGTTGAGGAGGAGGGAGTGGAGGAAGATGGCGTGAATAATCCAGTTGTATAACATTTTAATTGTTACACCCTGTATAATGTTGAGGTCATCCTGTATATTTGATATCTAGTTACCATATTTACTGTCCTAAGATTATAAGCTTTCCAAATATATATGGTTTCATACCCTTTAGATGTAAACATTTTGATATATTCTACTCGAACTTCGAAAGGAGATATATTTCATGAAATATACCCATGTACATGTAAATGTAGCCCATGTTAGAAAACATGACCGTAAATGATTTTAGCACACCCTTAATTTACAGATATAGAGCCTTTTGCAATTCCGATTCATGGATAAGTTCTGTATCAACATATTTAAGCACAGAAGGTCATTTTCACTTACACAAGGATCATGGTAGAAAGTAATTTAAAATCACTTGGCCCCAAGGTAAATACAACTGTTTGGATGCTGTTTGTCCACTACGGTATGTACTAAAGTCAATTGTTTACGGTAAGGAACACCTAAGATCAATCTTCGACATCATTCGAGTATACAATCAAATATTAAGGGGATGGAATTTATTATTCTCTTCTAATATAGACGACAATTATAGAAACAAAGCATGACTATGAATTTTGTAATTCAAAGAGAATAAAACAAATTTTAATTCTATTTATTCTCTTTGAATGACGAAACTCATAGTCATAACACTTTCCACGCGGTAGGCGTCTGCAGGCGACATTCAAACTGTTCGCAAAATGTTTAAAAAAATGTCAAAATAATTAGATTCCATGATCATATTCGGAGAGAAGTGCAGTCAAATAAGTACAAACATTCCTATTTTTGGTTCAGTAATTATTGAGACATGCTTTAAAAAGTTGGGAAAGGTCTCAACAAAATCTGTGTTGTAACGGTAAAACTAATAGCCGCGTGGAAAGTATTTTAATAAAGGTCAAGTCCAATTTATTTCAATCACTATTTGAAGAGGATAATTAAAGCTAAGTTTGTTTAATTCAGCAAGATTAAATAAATATCAACATATAATAACCTCGTATATTGGTTGTTTCATGAACGTGTAGTATTTCAGAGCTATAGTATGCATTGAACAGCCCTCAACTATTTAAGAATATAACAGCATTAGATGTCACACAAGGGTGTATACTCAAGAAACAAATAGTAATAGAACACCCGTGTAACACCAAATATAAACACGTGGTGTTAATGCTGACTATACTATGCATATCTGAATGAAAAGCAACTAAGAATTACGAGCATGGGGGACTAAGGATGCAGCGGCTACCAATCGAGTTTGCTTTGGTGATTTTCCATGTTCAGTAGCGTTAGGATAATACGGTATATAACTTATTGTAAATTTGGTGTGTTTAAAAAGCATATTGAAAGCGTTATTTACTAGAAGGAAAGAAATATAGTGGGTTGTATTAGAATACATTAAATAGATTAAACGAATTCCGAAGAGAGAAAGTTTTCTAATAGGATCCCATATGATACCCATTCCCAATGGATCAATAACGTGATTGTGTGTTAACAAACAATTCAAATTATTAAAGCAACTCTCGTCGATAAAGGTTCATTGGCTTCGTTTAAGGATAGTTGTGCGGCAAAACATTAGGTTTTAAGGCAAATATCTCTGATATTTGTCACGATTGCATAGCTGCAGATAAATGAGAATATTTCATTTGTTTCCCCCTTACACGATTTTGTCAGTTATATTAATAGTGCCCTTCAAACGTGTCCTCTCTGATAGAACAGAATGTGCCCGATACATGGTACCCCATCTAGTGATTAATGTAAACCACAGGGTAGGTTTTACATTTATTTATACATTAATAGCCCAACTGGATTGCTAGAAGAATATGTAGAGGAATGACTTATTTATACATTATAGGTGGTAAGCCTATCGTGCTTAATGAGAACATTACATGACAAGTTCATGTTCAAGCAAATGTCATGCTTACTTTGAGCATAGAAGGTATGGGTCGTTAGGAACCGAAAATGTCATCTCAAGCGGCTACTAGGGTTTATTGTTCATGTAATGTCGAGGCCAAATAAGTATTTTTTCAAATATGCAGAAGATGCAAACAGAAAAGGGGATCAAAAAAAGGGGGGGGGGGGAGGAGACAAATAATAGTTTAACGTAGGATTTCTTACCGAACTAACAAGCTGAATAACAATTTTTTTTTAAGGATAAGGGAAGTAAATTGGTCAGGGGAATATCTTTTAAATAGGATCTAGATTAAATTCCCATGAGTACATCAAGATGTGTTTAAATGCTATTAGCAATATCGCACATGTATTGGATATCAAGCGTTTTTAAAAGATGACTATAAAATTGATATTTTCTACGCGTTACCTTACACACTTAGAGATGCTGGTTTAGAGAATGTTTTATATGATTTACTATAGGATAACAAACAAATATCTTGTTCTTAATAGGCAAATCTATATTCAATGGACAATATGCCTGGTTATCAATTACACTGCACGTTTAATTTCTTAATATTGTGATATTACTCAATGACCCAAGTGAAAGAAATTTATACCTGAATGGATATCAATCAGACGAATAAAATGTGCCTTCACTGGATGTGCAAGAAATGGGAAATCTACACTAACACCTGCCCATCGAATATTTTAACGAGAGTTTACGGCACTACTGAACTTCAACCTACTTCATCAAAATCAAGGATGCACATATTTTGAGCGCCGCTTTTATCCCTGACATACTTTTTGAATCCCTGACATACTTTTAAACAGGATGTACAATAATTGGATGGACGTTATTTTCTGACCATGGTTTAGCATGGCTTATTTTAGAATCAATATGCTTTGGGGAATGTCTGTCATGTCCATGCATTTTCTAATACTTTTGTCCGTATATTGGTTGCAGAACCTACTCGTTTTCACAGAATAAAACTCTACCCCAAAACATAGTTTTGTTATCAATCTCGCTTACCTAGTAAACAGATAATAATCATACATTGAAGCACACATTTGACGCAAGGACCGTCAAAAACGAGGGCCTTAACTAACGAGTGGCGAATGGAAATATACCGAACTTTAAATGCGATGACTGATCGGTTAACGACCTTTTTTCGAAACGGTAGGACCAACACCTGCTACTGATTAGAAAATTGTTAAATTTCATAGAACGGGTTTTCTATTATTTCTACCTACTGGCGGTTTATCCGATCTGCTTCAAGATAGAACACCTTTAAACAAACAACCAGTACTTAATCAGCCCCTAAGCGATTGGTTCAAACAATATCAACGAAAAATATTTATTCAAATTATCGTGTTCAACTGAAATCGTGCCATAAGCAAATCATAGTAGTAGATAAATCAGTATCGAGTTAGAAGCACAGAGGGTCAATCTATATACATCTGAAACGACTGTTGGCATTACTTTAGTCAGCGCACGTTACACTAAATTGTTAGAATACTATCGAATAAGCTGTTAGAGCAGGACATCTTCAATTCATCCATGGGTGACATATTGTGATAATAAAATACCGTGTTAAAACAGGTTAACCAAGTTAAAATATCACATATCGATTATGATATGAATGTTATATTGGAACGGGATAATTCAAACGGAATGTGCTTTTAATATAGAACATAAAACACCTAGAAAGCTTGATTATTTTCATTACGTGATCTTAACATTATATTACAAAATAGTAACCTGAAGGAATAGGTGTTCCATCTCATCCGCAGGTATCGTGTTTAGCTTTGATAGAAAGATACGAGCTATAATATGAAATGATTTTGATTAACTAAGAAAAGATATAATAATAAAGTGACGTAAACAAATGTGGTTTGGGCCCTGCCCTTGTCAGATGGACTATCGATCTGCAAGCAGGCAAGATATGCCGTGAGAAGAGGCAAAAGTAGGGAAAAACAATTTCAAAATCTTCCAAATTAAGGACTTAATAGCAGCATAGCATCGCACAACAATTCTTGCTTGGGTAGGTAGTCCCACTAGGGATGTTGAGCAGCGTCCTGAAAGAAGAAAAATGTCAAAATATTTCATTTGCAATGCATGAATTATTTTAATTGGCCCGCCCTCAACTACCTTACTCATAACACTAGGAATATCATGAAGCACCAACTATTAGTAATATACAGATTGATTCTAATTTTCAATCAACAATTCTGGTGAATCTATTCAAACTAAGTGATTTTTCATGAGTTTTCTAAACATATTAATATTCAAGTCTGAAGATGCTATTAAAATGGAGAGGATTCACTTATGATTCCACACCACCAAATAATATGTTTGTGCTAGAGCCCTTCCATACCAGCGTTTTTAATTCAAAATAGACCCTACCTTTAACCATTAATTTGAATGTGCAGACAAGATATTTTAAAGTGCTCTTAATATGAAAAAGAATTGTGTTATTTGTGATTTGTATAATATAACCTCACTATTTAACCAGGGTTATTTGCTCTGATAAAAAGATTTTACACAACTTTTCTTTTTCACCTCTTCTAGAACAAATGCTCCAAAAATAGTTAGCAAACAGCGATTTGGAGAATGGACTAGTCTTCGACGTCGTTCAGTAGGGGTAAAAAATGCAGGTCACCCCAACTCTCACCCCACCTATTTTTTAATTTATAGAAGACATCATTATATTCTATTATTTCTATATTTGAACAAAACAATCGCTCGATTAGGTAGAAAATCAGATTTTCATTTGATCTCTTAAGCACATAAAGTATAGGGAGATTATTTAGTGGTGTGATACCTTATTAAGACAACAAACAATACCTGAAGACGGTTATTTTGGTCTACTATTTTTTTCAGGCCAAAAATAAATGGGACATCATATATATATATGATTTGTACGACCTGAATAATGATTTGTACGACACTCCTTATTCTGCAATAATGCTCATCACCAAATATGATGTATTGTTTGACATGTCCGTGTTACTTGAATGAAGCAAACTTGAATTGTGATCAGCATGATAGAATGAAGAGAGAATATACGCTGGTGTGTCCAACACACATGAAATGTGATATTAGATGCGAGAGAAGATGCAACGTGTTGTGTAATATAAATAAAAGGTGACTTACGAATTGTGCTTCATGTTTTATTTGATTCTATTATCTTAAAGATGTGCTAGGCAAGTCATTCTGCAAATAGAATTTTATTTGGACTAACGAGTTGAACAAATTGTAGAGTGACTATTTTCTGACAAAATAGAGAAACGCAGTACAAAAATTCGTTTGCGGAGTAAATTTAAAATAGCTGCTTCATGTTTAGGAATATAAAAGTTAATATATCTGACATTATTTCTGCCACTAATTCCTTTGATGAGATGACTGACTTAACGGCGGCTGGTTTCCAATTTCGATGCGCAAATGCAATGCATGGACGGTTCATGGGCAAAATCGAAAGAAAAAAACACCCGGGTTCTGACCACGCTGTATGTAAAGCTTTGTATTACTTTCATCCGATTGGTCTTATAATTTTACCAAATAATGTCAGATATATTAACTTTTATATTCCTAAACATGAAGCAGATATGTTTCCCATATTTAAAGTTATAAGCTCTGAAAGTTTTGGACCCAGTTTTTTGGGACACGCTGTATAGTTGTTATGTTTTGAAAGTCGCCGACGGCCAGATAACATGGGTGTCCGATTTCATGTGATTGGATGTTAAGTATATCCTTGATCTGTACGATGTGTGCGTCAAGTACCATTGTACTGATCCATTAGGAGCCCTAATGGATATCGACGGGATATTTTGTCAAACGAAATGTTATAACCAATTTACGATATCATCCTTATGGACGGTGTCAGCAGATGTTTAAGCCAGAAGAGGTGACTTATCTGTCAATTATAGTAAGATGTCAAGAATTAAGATCAAATATTCTTCTAAATCTCCGTTCAGACTATATGATTTCTCATGATCTGAAGGTAATCTACTCATAGATTTCCTGCTCCATTAAATCTCTCGGGGAACCCGTGAGATGGTATTTACACGGTCAATTGCATTCGTGGAAAAACTCAACATATTCATTTTCATAAACGTCAAATGCTGCGAGTATTGAACAAAAAAGAAAACATTCGGACATATTTTAGGAATATCTCAAATTCAGAAAAGGTATGGGTCGTTCGGACGTTTTTAGGGCATAATTAAAGCTTTGGTTTATTTCACATCAACATGAGGTGACTTCGTTGAAGATGTTCATTAGGACTGTTAGATTAACATCATCATCATCATCATCATCCTTCGGCTGCAGAGCAGGCGACCACAAGTTTCTTCCATGCACGACGGTCTTGAGCAAGAGTGTCAATCTGTCGATCTTCAATCTGTCGATCTTCAATCTGTCGATCTTCAATTTGTCGATCTTCAATCTGTCGATCTTTAATCTGTCGATCTTCAATCTGTCGATCTTCAATCTGTCGATCTTCAATCTGTCGATCTTCAATCTGTCGATCTTCAATCTGTCGATCTTCAATCTGTCGATCTTCAATCTGTCGATCTTCAATCTGTCGATCTTCAATCATGCCTTCATTGTCCCCTAGTAAGCGTTGTATATATGTAAGATATGATGTGCAGGGACGACCAGGTCTCCTTCGGCCATGTGTTGGTGCGTAGGTGGCATACTTTTTAGCAGGCTCTTCATCAGGGAGACGGAGTATATGGCCAAGGAATCTCAACTGGCGGCGCTTTACACGGTGGATAAGAGGCTCTGTCTTGGTCATGTCATAAATTGTGGTGTTTGGGACATGATCCATGCGCTTGATGTTTAGCATTATCCTGTAGCAAGAGGTAGCGAAGGCATTTATTTTGCATTCCATATATTGGGATATCACCCAGGATTCACATCCATACAGTAAGATAGTCACACAGGTGGTATTGAATAATTTCATCTCTGTTGTGATACCTATTTGAGGGCTCCTCCAGAGGCGTTCTAACTTCCAAAATGCGCACCATGCTAATGCCTTGCGTCTTTTAAGATCACTTGCGCCCGATGCCATCATTGAGCCAAGATACCTGAAATCTGTCGCATGGTTGATGGTATCCCCATAGACCTGAAGTGTCGGGTGAGGATTGCAGTTGGTAGTCATATACTCTGTTTTAGATACGCTAATGTAGAGGCCGAGGTCTTTTGCTGCTGCAGCAGTTTCTTTCAGCTGCGTCTGGGCTCGTGGAATTGTTGTCTCGAGTAAGGCAATGTCAGCAGCAAAGTCTAAGTCGTTGAGAACAATGGCAGGATGACGCCTCGAACGACGTGGATGTGTCACAACTCCTGAGTCAAGATCAGATGTGGCCTTCTTCAATAGGTAGTCTACCAATTTCACAAAAAGGAATGGAGCCAGAACATCACCCTGTAGCACTCCAGTGGCGACAGCGAAAGGATCAGAGATACTGCCATCGACCATCACAGCACTTCTCGAGTTGTTGTACAGTACACCTATAGCGTCGACTAAAGCTTTTGGGATTCCGTAATGTCGCAGTACTGCAAACATAACTTTCCTGACATGGGTTGGATTTATCATATCTATAGTCCGGGATTAAATATACCTTAGTGTTGATTGTCAATAGTATTGTTAGATACTTTTGCAACGAGAAGATCGTCGTATACGTGACGTAGGTCGTCACTACCTATCTATTGATGGTGTTACCCCCAGGATGTGGAGACCCGACTTGGAGTATTAATAAAGTAGAAAAGCGGATTAATGCGCCGAAAGAAAAGATGGAGAAAGGCAGTGGCAACATATCGAAAGGCATGGTAGTGCTACCGTAAGTTGATACTCCCTCCAATTATGGTAGTGCTGTCGTAAGTAGAGGGAGTATCTGAGAGGGTTTCTCGAACTCTTAAGACATAACATATCATGTCAGCCATATTTCAGATGCCTGTGTTACCTTTTATCTCGTGCGGTCGAGACCAAAAGTTCCCAACCAAAATAAACATATTCATGAGTTTTATTCTTTTTTCTGTTTTGCAAATGTAAGATTCAAGTTTGTGATCTCACATGGATCAGGCATAAGTATGTTATATAATAAACCTGTCCAGTGGGCAGTATATAAAAGAAATACATATTATCCGTTCCTGATTTCGATGGCGTATATAAATATCCTTACATCTCATCACACCGCGTTACATGTAATGATGCAGAAGTATGTGAATTAATCTCCTGTATTGTGCATGGAATCACAGAATAACTAAACCAATCATTCATTAGTGCTTGTATAAAGGTAGAAATTACGGTCTTCAGTCCCACTATACAAGAACTATGAGTTAAGAACTCTAACCCGTCACGCTGTAAGCGGGTGCAAAACTAATTCACGCTATTGTCGCTTTGCATTTCATCAAATTAAGGTAGTTGTCAAATCAAATGAAACACATGATATATATTAGACCAGATTACTAAATTATTTATTGTTTGGAATGTTTCGAAAATCTTAAGCAATCAACTATGTATGTTTGATTTCAAGAAATATGCCGATGCTATTGGCCATTGGAAGTAGTATGTTACAACCAATCACATGACAACCTTATGAACGATACAAGTATATGTTTGAAATGGATTAAAAAGGTGATGTATCAGTTAATATATTACGTCAATTGTTGAGATCAGCTCCCAACTATTTCATAACGCCATCTACGACGATGGGATGACATCTGACATCTCTGGACCTGCAATCAACATTCCCACAGGTATAAAGTTCCTTGAGACATCCTAGGTTGGCCCATGAGAGCGCGTCTATCCCGGCGTCTACACGATGAATCGAATGATTAGCATGCACTTTCAAAAGCCTCTTCTGTATGAGTCCACTCTCATGCCATTTTCCGGTTCACTTGTCGATTGAGCTATATTTGTCTTTAAATGAGGAGATAAAAGACTCGTGCAGTTAGATGGGTGCGTCAACGAGCGAAATAAAACGAATAATAGTGTAGTTACATTTTAAGAACAAGTTTGATCTATAAATCACTGCATATTTACTATAATCCTTACCTGAAACTACGACTATTGTCAGCTGTAACGAATATTGTTGATTTCCGACAAGGATAATCGAAAATGAGGACAATCGGGCAACCTTTGAAATTTGACCCCAGATGACCTTTGACCTTGGAAGACTTGAATACCTAAACTTGTTTCATGCATGTTTTTGGACAAAAACTACGGCATCCACGGCTGGGTACCGGCACATTTTAGGACCTGTAATATTTCAACAAGTTGTATATATAGCAAATACACTACGGCATCCACGGATGGGTACCGGCACATTTTAGGACTTGTAATATTTCAACAAGTTGTATTATAGCAAACGCACTACGGCATCCACGGCTGGGTACCGGCACATTTTAGGACTTGTAATATTTCAACAAGTTGTATTATAGCAAATGCACTACGGCATCCACGGCTGGGTACCGGCACATTTTAGGACTTGTAATATTTCAACAAGTTGTATACAGCAAATGCACTACGGCATCCACGGCTGGGTACCGACACAATTTAGGACTTGTAATATTTCAACAAGTTGTATAGCAAATGCACTACGGCATCCACGGCTGGGTACCGGCACATTTTAGGACTTGTAATATTTCAACAAGTTGTATACAGCAAATGCACTACGGCATCCACGGCTGGGTACCGACACAATTTAGGACTTGTAATATTTCAACAAGTTGTATAGTAAATGCACTACGGCATCCACGTCTGGGTACCGGCACATTTTAGGACTTGTAATATTTCAACAAGTTGTATATAGCAAATGCACTGCGGCATCCACGGCTGGGTACCAGCATATTTTAGGACTAATTGTAATATTTCAACAAGTTGTATACAGCAAATGCACTACGGCATCCACGGCTGGGTACCGGCACATTTTAGGACTTGTAATATTTTAACAAGTTGTATACAGCAAATGCACTACGGCATCCACGGCTGGGTACCGGCACATTTTAGGACTTGTAATATTTCAACAAGTTGTATATAGCAAATGAAGACGTGAGCGCAAGAAGTCAATAAGTCCATATTTGACATTTTGAGATACAGGCATTTAAAGTTTACAAAATATTGTAGGAATCAACGTAAAAGTTCAATTTGGCTGTTACTTGGTGAGTATATAGGTTATGTCTCTGGGATTTATATTCTACACAAAATTAGTACTTGCATTGTTTATTGATCAATATTATTCAATGTATTGATTTTGGACTTACGTACTTCTTGCGCTCATGTTGGCACCATAGGATTTGTATAGAGTTGTTTTTATTACCAATTCATAACAAATCTTGCAAAAAATAATTCAAGCCTTGAACAAGTAATACTAACATGTATTTAAATTACATTTCTAGCGATTATAGTGTAATTCAATGAAATTGGAAGTTATTTTAGGTAAATTATCCCCCTTTTTACCATAGATACTAAAAGTGAAGACAAACAGGAAAAATGACAGGAAAATTGGCTCTATTTTGTGGAGCTACAAACAGTGTTTCCAGACTCTCTTACACGGGCGTCAAATAAAATGTTAAAATCCTTGAGTCAGCGTGCAATAACATGTTCATATTCTATTTTCTATTCCAACAATGGTCATCGAGCATCAATGAATGATATCTTGCTTACTCAGTGCAATATCCTCAGTCCTCTCAGTGTTTTTCTGGGCACATTTCATTGCTAAATTTTTATATTTATGTATAGTGCAATACTTTTATTATGGAAAACAGGCTTTCCTGACCCTTTTGGTCCTTTTATCCCACAGTTTTAAATTGGTATTCATTTCCAGCTTTGTATGTTTTTATTTGTATGTGTCTGATTATAATGTATTGTGTGCAATGCCTGCGGATGATGGTGAAAGGCCCATTGCCAAATCCATCCTCTAGTCTGGCTTTATATGTTTACTTGTCAATGTTTTTAAATAAAATTGGAATGATTTAATAAAAAATAAAAATAAAAATAAATATAAAAACATATTTTATGATAAAACGACATATTTTACCCATTCAAATTGTTTAATATAGTGGGCCATTAACGAATTAATATATTTTGACTTTTAAGTGCAACAAAAAATTATGTTTTGTGCAGTAACATTGATAATTTACTTTGGTTCATGTTTTAGAAACACCATAATGGGTGGACTTACATACTTCTTGCACTCACATTGGTGACAGTGCTAAATTGGACCCCCTGAAAAACATATTTAAAAGTCTCAAATTTAAAAATCAGTAATTTGCCCATGTTTCTTACCCCTAAAGCTGCCCAAAACCATGTTTAACTCAATTTTGCCAAAATGGACTTATTGACTTCTTGCGCACACGCCTTCAAATGCACTATGGCATCCACGGCTGGGTACCGGCACATTTTAGGACTTGTAATATTTCAACAAGTTGTATATAGCAAATGCACTACGGCATCCACGGCATCCACGGCTGGGTACCAGCATATTTTAGGACTTGTAATATTTCAACAAGTTGTATATAGCAAATGCACTACGGCATCCACGGCTGGGTACCGGCACATTTTAGGACTTGTAATATTTCAACAAGTTGTATATAGCAAATGCACTACGGCATCCACGGCTGGGTACGGGCACATTTTAGGACTTGTAATTTTCAACAAGTTGTATATAGCAAATGCACTACGCATCCACGGCTGGGTACCGGCACATTTTAGGACTTGTAATATTTCAACAAGTTGTATACATCAAATGCACTACGGCATCTACGGCTGGGTACCGGCACATTTTAGGACTTGTAATTTTCAACAAGTTGTATATAGCAAATGCACTGCGGCATCCACGGCTGGGTACCGGCACATTTTAGGACTTGTAATATTTCAACAAGTTGTATACAGCAAATGCACTACGGCATCCAAGGCTGGGTACCGGCACATTTTAGGACTTGTAATATTTCAACAAGTTGTATATAGCAAATGCACTACGCATCCACGGCTGGGTACCGGCACATTTTAGGACTTGTAATATTTCAACAAGTTGTATACATCAAATGCACTACGGCATCTACGGCTGGGTACCGGCACATTTTAGGACTTGTAATATTTCAACAAGCATATAATGTGACCTGGCACCACAAAATGAGCGTAAAGTCGCAAAAATAAAATGATTTTTTTTCTTCACATTTTCAGAAAGTAGATGTCCTCAGGTTTAAAATTGCACCAAATTTGTTTCACACCTGTTCGCGTTTATACGAAAAAGTCCGATTTACAGGGCGACCTCAGTTTTCACCTTACTCTTTTGTTTCGCCTTATTTGGAAGTGATGTCCAAATTGATCGATATCAGCGTAACGAAACACCAGTTGGGCGCGATTCTATAATGGCGACGGCTGTGTACTGAATTTTGTTTCTGGCGCGGCGCACGGCTGTTTGACTGCTGTTTTATAGATAAAAGGGATATGCACCAGTTAGGACGGGGGGACTTTTAAAAACATTTTATCACTGCTAGGTCCATTTTCTTATGTTTAGCTATTTATATGTGACGGTGGCCATACAAGCCCGATTTTACTATTAAGTGGTTCTAATTAATCTATTAGGTTTAAATACTTGCTAAAATCCATCATTGTTATCACATTTTAGGCTATTCAGCCTTTTGAGCCTAGGCCACGCTGTGAAAAAGAGTTTTTTCGTTGCGGTTTCAACGCCAACGTCATTTATTCCGTCAAATGTGTCGCGGATTGACTAATTCAATAACAAAAACACTATACGTAACTCAAAATGTGATATAATATCAAAAAAAGCAAATCGGGGGGGGGGGGGGGGGGGGAAGGGACATATTAGGATATTCAGCCTTTTGAGCCTAGCACGCTGTGAAAAAGAGTTTTTTTTCGTTGCGGTTTCAACGAGAACGTCATTTATTCCGTCAAATGTGTTGGAGATTGACCAGTTCGATAAAAAAACATTATACGTAACTCAAAATGTGAAATAATATCCCAAAAAGCAAATCGGGGGGGGGGGGGGGGGGGGGGGGGGGGCACATTTTAGGCTATTCAGCCTTTTGAGCTTAGGCCATGCTGTGAAAAAGAGTTTTTTCGTTGCGGTTTCAACGCCAACGTCATTTATTCCGTAAAATGTGTCGCGGATTGACTAATTCAATAAAAAAAAACGTAACTCAAAATGTGATATCATATCAAAAAAAGCAAATCGGGGGCACATATTAGGATATTTAGCCTTTTAAGCCTAGCACGCTGTGAAAAAGAGTTTTTCGTTGCGGTATCGACGAAAACGTCATTTATTCCGTCAAATGTGTCGCATATTGACCAGTTCGATAAAAAAAACATTATATGTAACTCAAAATGTGATTTGGAGTTACGTGTAACATTATTAATGACGAATCGGTGAAACAAAAACATATTTGCCGACTAAAATTTCTCCCGCGTTGAAATGGTTCCGCCAAATCTAAGCAATAAGTAGTGCCCCCTAAAATTATCCTTTTTTCATGTCATACATTTTCTTAAAGTGTAATTTTATCTTATTAATGATTCTATAGTACTATTTCAATTTTCTCATGTTAAAAAATGATATAAATAAAAACATTTTTCTTTTTCTTGTAGAATCAATTTGCTTTTACACAGAATTCAATACGAACACACGTTAGACCAAGGAGTTAACTCCTTGGTTAGACCTGGTTAGACTTCATCAACCTTTACGTCTGCCGACGCTAGTCTTTTGCCATGGCGTATGTATTGTGTGCCCAAATCTTCGCAATACGCAAAGTTGTTGTAAAAGGCTAGCATCGACAACGTTCAGCGATGAAGTGTGAATCGATCTGCGTGGTTAAAGCTACGTAGCTCGAGCAGGACAGAATCATTTCTTACAACTTGGGCGGAATCAATATTGGTTATTTCGGTAAGGCGAACATTGAGGTCGTCCTGTTAATAATAATACGCAAACAGGTGTGTTTATAATGGGTCACTCCAAAGTGAAATTATAATAAATTGAAGTTAATCACCGCTGAATATTGAATTGGAGAAAAAGGCCTTCAAAGTCAGTGAAGCTTATCGTCACTTGGCTCTTCAAAATATTCTGTCAAAATGTAATCGAAATATTGTTCATGCCAAAGACCTTTTATTAAACGGCCTGTCATTTGGGAATTAACAGGGTTCAAATTACTATTAATAGCTCCAGAAAGCTCTGACCTTTAAGACTATACCAAATTCGCCATAGGGGATATTATTTTAAACCCGTGGATATGACGATGTAAACAAGGTAATTTCGAGACATTTCGAGACATTTTTCTTTTCTTTTCGTTCATTTCTTGAGATGTAAGAATAAAACACCCTCTCTAAAATAACTTAAGAAACATAATTAGACCCAAAATATTGTCTTAATACTTCGGAATGTGATACATAAATATTTTATCTTTCCGAAAATGAAAATATCTCATTTTCGACCTCCCCGTGTAATATCGTCTACGCGAATTTACGCTCATTTTGTCGTGCCAGGTCACATATAGTCATGTAATTGAACCAAATAATATCCCAAAGTTATACAATCAAGAATAAATTAATTCAAATTTGAACCAGTAACAAGCAATATTTGATTGACAAGTGACAAGGTCGTTTTTCGCAATGCATAAAACATGTTAAAGGGACTGAAGGAAGTTTTTTTGTTGAATCTTGTGAGTGACCCAATTTTTTTGAACAAAGCTAACAAAAATAATTTTGAGTAAAAAATGCCCAAATCGCTTGATGATGATGTAAAGACACTAATGAAGGGATGAATGTTTTGTTTTAACCAAATCTAATATTTTCTGAAATTTTGACTAAAAAGTATAAAAAAATAATAATTTGTTCACGTTTTTTTGCACTTTATGGTCAAAATTTCAAAAAAAGATTAGATAAGTTTTTACAAAAATGGTCCCTTCATTAGTGTCTTTACATCATCGTCAAGCGATTTGGGCATATTTTACTCAAAATTATTTTTGTTAGATTTGTTCAAAAAAGTGAAAAAAATGAATTTTGTGATTTTCTCAAAAAATCAACATTTCTTGTCAAAATTGACGCCATATTTGGATTTTCTGATCCATTTCCGTTCCAAAAATATATACTTTTATATGTATTTGATAAATAGTTCAATAATTACAGCACTCACAAAATTCAAAAAATCAAATCAAAAACTTTCTTGAGTCCCCTCTTAAAGGAAGTCTAATCGATTGCGGGAACATCATCTCATATCACGTTCTTACCTGGCCGATATGTATTTCATCCGAGGATATAAACTTAGGCAATCATGATGTGATTGAATACGGCTAGCAATATTGTACGTAGGTTATCGTATTCCAAGTGTTTTTAAGATGATTGTGAAATGTATAAGCACTACGTGATCTCCTGCAAGCATACATATGGTAATATTGAATTGTTAGTCTAATATGGATGATTTCATCTACTATCTTGTCAACAAATGGGCACATTAGTGAAGAGGATAGTCAGTGGTCAAGATGAAATTAGGTTATCCATTGTAAATCATGCTTAGCTTGACATTTACCATTGATGGTATTAATACTCTTCCATCTTGGTTTTTAATGAAAATGTAATGACAGTCTTCCTGGCCTTTGAAAAAACATGTGCGTTTCTATTAACATTTAAAGCATGATATTTGACTGTAAGCATTCCCGACATGCCAAAAAAATGGGTACTAAGGGCAGATGAACGAGGCTGATGTGTGCCTATGTTACGTGTAATCCAATGGGACACTTATTTAGTGCTGTGCCTCTTATGCTGTGACCAGACTTCTTTCCTGACGAACATCGGCATGTGGGCGCAGTACTCGCCGTTATGATTGTCTTAAGACGCTCGTTTCGTAATTCAGAAGGATTACATAGTGTCATATTCTCATTTGATGTTAAAACAATAGTCCCTAATTTGTATTTGCATAATTTAGTTATTTTTTACAGTAATTTTAAAATTGTGTATTTTGACCACCCTGTATAAATATGTCCTAATAAGCGGACCAATCAATATTGTATATGGCTGGATTGGTAATTTGCTCCATTAAAACAAAAACATGTCTAGCCTTTAAAAGGTCCTGCATTTCGACAATGGAAGAAAAAAGTAAATCATCAATTTGTATAACATTTTAATTGTTACACCCTGTATAATGTTTAGGTCACTCGGTATATTTGATATATACATGTAGTTTCCATATTATTAACAATCCTTAGATTATAAGCTTTCCAAATATATATGGTTTCATACCCTTTAGATGTAAACATTTTGATATATTCTACTGAAACTGCGAAATGAGGTATATTTCAAGAAATAGACCTATGTGCGCGAAAATGTTAAGGACAAGTCCAATTTATTTCAATCACCTTTTGAAGAGGATAAATTAAGCTAAGTTTTGATTCATTCAGCTAGAATATATAATATCAACATATAATAACCTTGTCTATTGGTTGTTTCGTGAAAGTGTAGTATTCCAGAGCTACATGTATAGTATGCATTGAACAGCCCATAACTATTTAATAATATAACAGCATTATATGTCAATCTAGGGTGTATACTAAAGCAATACATAATACGATACCCGTGTAACACCCACTTTAAACACGTAGGGTTAATGCAGACTATACTATGCATATCTGAATGAAAAGCAACTAAGATTTCCGACCGTATATATACTATCCCGCAATGGGAGACTAGGGATGCAGCGGCTACCAATCGAGTTTGCTTGGGTGATTTTCCATGTTCAGTAGCGTCAGGATAATAAGGTACCTTAACTTATTGTAAATTTGGTGGGTTTAAAACACCTAACAAGACTAGAGTGACATGGTAGTAACATGGGATTATGAACATTCTGTATTCTAGAATACAGAATCTTACAGAATCCCATGTTAACATTTGCTGTTTATTCCGTCAGAAAACGAGAATATATTCTGAGCATGGTTATTATGATGGGATTGAAGTCAAGCATCCCATGTTACTACCATGTAATTCTACATGTATTGGCTGGTTTAAAAAGCATATTGAAAGCGTTATTTACTAGAAAGAAATTAACATAGTGGATTGTATTAGAATGCACGACAAATTGTTCAAACGAAATCCGAAGAGATAATGTTTTCTAATGTAAGATCCCATGATACCCATTCCTATTTGATCAACCACGTGATTGTTTGTTATACATGAACACTTTAAAGTGTTTACGTAACACAAACAATTCAAATTATTAAAGCAACTCTCGTCGATAAAGGTTCATTAGTTTCATGTATCACGATTGCTTAGCTGCAGATAAATGAGAATATTTAATTTGTTTCCCCTCTTGTACGAATTTGTCAGTTATATTAGTGCCCTTCAAACGTGTCCTCTCTGAATAAATAGAATGTGCCCGATGAATGGTACCCATCTAGTGATTAATGCGATAACCTACAGGGTAGGTTTTACATGGATACATTAATAGCACGACAGGATTGCTCGAAGAATATGTTAAGCAATGAAACATTTATACATCATAAAGGTGGTTAGCCTATCGTGCTTAATGAGAACATTACATGACAAGTTCATGTTCAAGCAAATGTCATGCTAACTTTGCGCATAGAAGACATAAGGTTTAATGGGTCGTTAGGAACCGAAAATGTCATCTTAATCGGCAACAAGAGTTTAATGTTCATGTAGTGTCGAGTTTAAAAAAGTAATAGTTTCAAATATGCAGAAGTTGTAAACAGAAAAGGAGAGCGAGAGAGAGAGAGAGGGAAAGAGAGGGAGAGAGAGAAAAATGTGTGGGGGAGGGGGGAGATAACCATATTTTAACGTAGAAGTTCTTACCGAAATAACAAGCAAAATAACAAAATATCTTTTTTTGAAGATAAGGGAAGTAAATTGGTCAGGGGAACTTCTCTTTAATAGGGTCTAGATTAAATGTCCATGAGTACATCAAGATGTGTTTTTAAACACATCTTGATGTACTCATAGAAATTTAATAGCATTTAAAAATGCTATTAGCAATATCGCACACGTTTTTAAAAGATGACTGTGAAATTGATATTTTCAACGCGTTACCTTACACTCTTTTTATACAGTCTAGATTAAATTCCCACGAGTACATCAAGATGTGTATAAACGCTATTAGCTATATCGCACATGTATCAAGGGTTTTTAAAAGATGGCTGTGAAATAAAAATTCCTACGCGTTACCTTACAATCTTAGAAATGATGGTTTAGACAATGTCGTATATGATATACTGTACGATAAAAATCAATATGTTGTCTTTAAAGGCAAATCTATAATCAATAAACAATATGCCTGAATACACTACACATTACTCAATGACCCAAGTGAAAGAAATTTATACCTGATGGATATCAATAAGACGAACAAAATGTGTCTTTACTGGATGTGCAAGAAATGGGAAATCTACACTAACACCTGCCCATCGAATATTTTAACGAGAGTTTACGGCACTACTGAACTTCAACCTACTTCATCAAAATCAAGGATGCACATATTTTGAACGCCGTTCTTATCCATGGCATACTTTTATACACAGGATGAGGACATAGATAATGAGTCTTTTGAGGGAGGGTTAAGTTACTGTTCAACTGATCTTCGTCCTCGATCTGACAATGTTTTAGCTTGTATTATATTTGAATCAATAAGATTCGGGGAATGTTTATCATGTCCGTGTATTTTCTACTGCTTTTGTCCGCCTCGTCGAGCTGATATAGTTTCCTACGAACGAACAGTCAGAGTGTATATTGGTTGCAGAATCTACTCTTTATCCCAGAATAAAACACTACCCCAAAACGTAGTTTTGTTATCAATCTCGCTTACCTAGTTAGCCATGTGTTGGAATTCATTATTGCAACATAGAAAATAAAGTAGGCTCGACAAAAGATAACAATGGTACATTAAAGCACACAATTTAACGCAAAGACCCTCAAATAACAAAACATCACGGGGTTTTAATTTACGAGTGGCGAGCGGAAATGTAACGAACTTCAAATACGATGATTGATCGGTTAACGTTCGTGTTTTCTATTATATATACAATTTCTACCTACTGGCGGTTTAACCGATATGCTGCCAGATATAAAACCTTTACGAATAATCAGTACCTAGTTAGCCCCTAAGTGGGTCAAATTATTTACGAATATTTATTCAAATTATCAATGTTCACCTGAAATCGTGCCATAAGCAAATCAGAGTAGTAGATAAATCAGTATCGAGTGAGAAGCACAGTAGGTCAATCTGTATACATCTGAAACGACTTTCGGCATCACTTTAGTTAGCGTACGTTACACTAAATGGGAAAAAGTTTACTTTAGGTCCCAGATACCGGACTGTACTGTATTATCCGATACTGGAACACCCAGTATCGTACGATACTGGTACAAAGTCAATGTTCCAGTATCGGTCGATACTGGGATATTATAACATGTACCAGTATCGGGCGATATTAAAACAAAGTTATGTACCAATATTGTTCAATACTGGGACAAATATCACTGGTATCCCGCGTACCAGTATCGCCCGATACTGGAACATTCAAATCGTACCAATATCGACCGATCCTGGTAATTGAACGATATTGATATTGATATGCCAGTATCTGTGACCTAAAGTACATTTTTCCAACAGGTTAGCTAAGTTAAAGTAGCACATATCGATTATGATAGCTAGGTATGTTATATTGGAATATGATAATTCAATCGGAATGCGCTTTCAATATAGAACATAAAACACCTAGAAAGCTTGAATATTTCCATAACGTTATCTTAACATTTTATTACAAAATAATAGTAACCTGAAGGATTAGGTGTTCCATCTCATCCGTACCTAGAGCATACAGATATGGCGCTTAAAACTTTCTACGCGGCTATTAGTTTTACCATAAACGAGACAGATTTGTCAGAGACCTTCTCCAATACATGTATGATATATATATGATATATATATGAACCACGCAAAAATCAGTTGTCTGATGATCGTCTCACCGTCGTGAGTGCGTGAAACTTCAAGTAACATAGAATGGAATAATCTACGTGTTAACCATATTTATTAAACTGTCTCTACCTCGGTATTGAGCACCATTTAGCTATTTTGCGAAACAAATAACATTATTATGAACATGGTGTATGAGTATCTGGGACCTAAAATATACTTTTTGCAATAAAATAGGTGATTTTATCGTTCAATTATAGTAAGACGTCAAGAACTTCAAGGATTTGAAGGCAATCTACTCATAGAGTTCCTGCTCCATTAAATCCCTCGGGGAACCCGTGAGAAGGTATACATAAATCGCAATAGTAGAAAAACCAAACATATTAATTTTCATCAACGTCAAATGCTCCGGGTATTGGACAAAATAGAAAACATTCGGACATAGTTTAGGAATATATTTCAAATTCAGAATATTATGGGTCGTCCGGACGTTTAGGCCATAATTAAAGCTTTAGTTTGTTTCACCTTCACGTAAGGTGACCGCCATATCACTTTATCAAAGATGTTCATAAGGAGTGTTAGATTAACACGCAGGTTTTTTTCTTCACATCTTGTCCGGGATTTAAACATACCTTAACGGACTTTTCTGTTCTCTTTATCAATATTAATGATGGAGCGACAATCCAGTGTTGTATGTATTCTTTCTGGTTGCTTGCCAATATGTTATAGATATGTTTACAATAGACGATCATCGTATACGTGATTTAGGTCGTCACTATCTATATATATCTATCAATGGTGGTGCCATAAGGTTGTGGAGACCCGACTTGGAGTATTAATAAAGTAAAAAAGCAGATGAATGCGCCAAAAAGACGAAAGAAAAGGAGAAGAAATGCAGTGGCCACAACTCAAAAGGCATTGTAGTGCTATTGTAAGTGAAGGGAGTATCTGAGAGAGTTTTCGAACTTTTAAGATAAACAATATCATGTCAGCCATATTTTAGATGCCTGATTTATCTTTTGTCTGCGGTGGAAACCACGGAGATATTTTGGTAATAAAACGAAAAATGGACTAAGTACCCAACAAAAATAAACATATTCATGAGTTTTGTTCTTTTTCTGTTTTGCAATTGAACATTCAAGATTGTGATCTGATACTGTAAATGAACAAATACGATTTAAGCTTGGAAAAAAACCTGGAGTCCATTGTTTTGATTTCACAATTCAATTTACCAAATCTATTATAATAAATGACATGCAATGTATTTTGTAGAAGTGAGGAATCGTTTATTTGTCGTCGTATCCGCCCGCGACTGGGAACTCGACTTGTTCCTACAATGCATTTCGCTCGCAAAAAATCTTACTCTCCAGGCCTGCTTGCACCGAAAATGAAGCTTATGCAAGGTGAAGTCACGGTGCTGTTGTGTGGAGACCCCATTCCGAGCGGATCATCCTATCAATCATCACATGTTTATTTGGCTGAAAAACGTTCACTCTAACTCTTTATTTACATGGATCAGGCATAAGTACAATAAACCTATATGGGCAGCATATACAATGAATATATATTCTCCGTTCCTGATTTCGATGGCGTATACAAATATCCTTACACCTTACCACATCGAGTTACATGTATAATGACGCAGAAGTCTGTGGATATAATTTTGTGAGATCAATCACCTGTATTGTGCATGGAATCCAGAATAACTAAACCAATCAGTCATTAGTGCTTGTATAAAGGTAGAAATA
Source organism: Ophiura sarsii (assembly GCA_035610835.1). Taxonomy (NCBI): domain Eukaryota; kingdom Metazoa; phylum Echinodermata; class Ophiuroidea; order Amphilepidida; family Ophiuridae; genus Ophiura; species Ophiura sarsii. Next base: position 28,687,976 of record CM069451.1, on the reverse strand, counting down.
ATGGCCTTAGTCCCACTATACAAAAACTATGAGATAAGAACTATAACCCGTCACGTACAGGTTGTAAGCTGGTGCCAAAGTAATTCATGCTACTGTCGCTTTGCATTTCATCAAATTAAGGTAGCCGTCAAATCAAATGAAACACACACTATTGTATTATACCAGATTACTCAGTTATTTATTGTTTGGAATGTATCGAAAATCATATGCAATCAAATATGTGTGTCTGATTTCAAGCGATATGGATGCTATTGGACATGGAAGTAGTATGTTACAGCCAATCACGATGACAACCTTGAACGATACAAGTATACGTTTGATATGGATTGAAAAGGTAATGTATCAGACCTTAATTCAGTATTACGTCAAACTATTGAGATCCGCTCCCAACTTTGTCATATTATTACCATCATAGACGGGATGACATCTGACATCTCAGGACCTGAAATCAACATTCCCACGGGTACAATGCTCCATGAGACATCATAGGTTGGCCTGTGAGAGCGCCTGCACGATGAACCGAATGATAAGCATTCACTCAAAATTCTCTTCTGCATGAATCGATTGAGATATATTTTTCTTTGTATGAGGAGATAAAAGACTAGTACAGTTAGATGGGTAGCAAATATTAATTAAATAACATTTTAAAAATAATTGGTCGAAAAGTCACTGCATGTTTACTACAATAGTAGCCTACAGTGTATGGTGAGTGAATAGTCTATTTTTAATTTAGCCTTACCTGAGACTACCACTAATATCAGCAGTAACGAAATTTTTGATTAACGACAAGAATACACTTTAGCGATAGCTTTCAGCTCACAATGTCTTTACAATAACGTCTGTGACACGCCTATAGAGTCCACACAGCACAGATTAGATTTATTCCGTTAGCGCCCTCAACGGAATAAATCGCAATAACACTAGTTTAAGATTACGTACAAATATAAAATACGTACAGTATACGTATTTTAGATTAGACACCTTGGAAATCATATTGATACATAATTGCATGCCAAAACACTCAGGGGGTTGGTGGTCGGGGAGGTAAAAACAAGGATGGCACAAGCTTAAACTATAAATTGGATATCCTACAATCTTAAACTAGTGTTATTGCGATTTATTCCGTTGAGGGCGCTAACGGAATAAATCTAATCTGGATCTAACCCCACAGAATGCGAGACGAATGCTGTGTGGACTCTATAGGAGTAAAAAGACTCTATAGGCGTGTCACAAACGTCGAATATGTGTTATGACCATCAGAGTTACTGCACGAACTAGTGTATTAACAGTTATTGGTAACACCCAATAGTATACAAGTGATGCTTCCTGCCAAAGAAGACTGTACGGTGTTCCCACAATGCATTGCGATAACGCCAGCCAACTAAAGGTCTTTTTCACACGATGCATTTGTCGAGCTCTTAAGTTTTAGAAATAAGAAAAAGGAACACTGATAACTAACTTGATGTAAACTACAACCTAAGAGCTCCAACGATGAACGCGTTATGATGATTGTGTGCATATTGTCTACGAGAACCGAGACAAATTGGAGACCAGAATTAGGGCATTTTGCAAAAACGCAATGCATTGTGATGGTGTCTTAAAAATATTCTTTGGCTTCATGCTAATAAGTTTACGTTGTAGCAACGGCTTAATAAAGTTGTAAGTTAGTTTCGAAAACGTTATGATTCAACATTATACAAAACGGCATTTTGTGGAATTGTACCTCAACGTTTTAAAAACGTTTAGTTAGTAACGTTCTTAAAAAGTTCTTAACACGTTAGAAGGAGCGTAAAACACTAACGAAACGTTGTATAAAAGTGCTAAATTAATATTTTCTTACAACGTTATCCCAATTTTGCATAAAGGTTTCTATGACACAGTCTTCGATCTATCCGAGTATGTATGTATAAAACAATGTAATCTTATGTGCTGATATATATGTCTTTATATTGCCTATGGCTGAAAACGTCTGTCGTTATCAGACAGTTCGAATTACAGCATAATCCCATCAATTTGTTAATAGCCACTGGCAGAAACATGCAAGAGAGAAATAGCATACGCTGTGGGCGACGAAACCCTGTTATACGGATGTTTGTTCCTCTCAGATTTTTTTTTTTAATGTTTCAAAAATATGTGGAAACAAATGACGAAACACTAGGAATATGGGTCAGATAGGACCTTATAACAATACAACTCTATTCCACACTTACGTTAAGAGTGCTCTTAAATGAAATCTTTTAGGTAATTACAAATGTCATGATGTACTCGAAATGGGGCAGGTATGGTGTGTATACCCCTGTCAGTGACACCACAACATAACCGCAGTATAACAAGCAGCAGTTGTTTTAAAAACCGGATGCATTTATAGTCATGTAATTGAACCAAATAATATAGCCCAAAGTCATAAAATCAAGAATAAATTAATTCAAATTTTAACCAGTAACAAGCAATATTTGAGTGACAAGTGGCAAGGTCGTTTTTCGAATTAAATGCATAAAAACATGTTAAAGGAAGTTTAATCGATTGTGGGAACATCATCTCATTTCACGTTCTAACCTAGCCGACATGTAATTCATCGGAGGACATAAACTTAGGCAATCATGATGTGATTAAATGCTGCTAGCAATATTGTACATATGTCATCGTATTTCAATTGCTTTAAGATGATTGTGAAATTGATATGAACTACGTGATCTCCTGCAAGCATACATATGGCAATATGGGTAATAGTGAATGCCAGTCTAGTAAGGATGACCTCATCTATTATTATAATATTGAACAAAACATAGAGATTGCCACGTCTCTTGTTATCATCATTTGGGCTGCCCCTTGCCCGATGATTTGAGAGTAGGTGCCCTTTCCTACTGTGAAAGAATTGGTGGCTCTGAAAAGAGCCGTTCAGATGGATTGCCGCTTCCACTGAACACGTAGGTTGCCACTGGCCTACTATATATAAATTTGGTTCTAATAGAACCTCCAAAGGACTGTCCCTTGACCAATGGAAATAACGTAGAGACTGCCCCTTGTCTACTACAGACTACAAAAGTCTAATGCACAGTAGTGCGGTCACTGATCTGTAAAGATCGTTTGACTATTATAATAATTTGGTCCTGAAGAAGTCAGAGCTAATCCTGACGAAAGCTTGACAGATTAAAACTCGTCCGACGGCGAACCCGTTAAACTTTTAACTTATATTATGAATACCCGTCGTAAAAGCCTATCTCACAATTTTCTCATCTATTATCTTGTCAACAATTGGGCATATTGGTGATTACATTGTTGGTGGTCAAGATGAAATTAGGTTAGATCCTTTGTAAATCATGCTTAGCTTGACATTTACCATTGATGGTATTAATTCTCCTCCATTCAAGATACTGTAATGGATACAAAAAACGCACCTGTTCTTCTCAGGAAGACATAGTGATTGTCGTTACATTTTCATTAAATCTACCCATATAAAATAACTTACATAACAGTGGCTAATAGACGGATTATTGGTCAAAAATATATTTAAAGGGGATGTTAACTCTGAAAATATGAAGTTTATCAAGCGCTCTATGTGATGTATATAAAATTTAAAAAATTTGGAAAGGAAATGATTCAGATCAATTTTCCCTTAAAATGATTTTTTGATTGGTTGAATTTTGACCCACAAAATCACTATTTGGGCTAAAATATTCGGACAACGTAACAAAATCAGTTTTTTGAAGAAAAAAATGCCGAAACTGTACCAAAATCATTTTCGAAACAATACGAACAATACATAATTTAGTAATCTGGTCTAATATATTCCCTTAATAATACTGAATTATCTGATACATCACCTTTTCATTCCATTTCAAACGTCCACTTATATCGTTTATAAAGTTGTCTTTGTGATGGGTTGTAACATACTACTTCCATGTTCTAGCATCCATATCTCTTGAAATAACACATACATATTTGATTGCTTAAGATTTTCGAAACATTCCAAATAATAAATAACCGAGTAATCTGGTCTAATACAATAGTGTGTGTTTCATTTGATTTGACGGCTACCTTAATTTGATTAAATGCAAAGCGACAATAGCGTGAATTACTTTGGCACCAGCTTACAACTTGTACGTGACGGGTTATAGTTAGATTTAATGCGGTGTGGTGAGGTGTAAGGATATTTTTATACGCCATCGAAATCAGGAACGTAACATTTAAATTTCTTGGATATGCTGCCCATCGGGCTGGTTTATTATATAACATACTTATGCCTGATCCATGTGCACATTAAACAGTTGTGACAGTATTTCAGCCAATCAATCATGTGATGATTGATGGGATGAACCCATCAAACGAACCTTGACTTTACCTTCGGTGCAACCAGACCTGGAGAGGAATATTTCTTGCGAGCCAAATACATTCCCAGAAGTGGGCGGATACGACGACAAATAATCGTCTACAAAACACTTGCATGCATTGCAATGTCATTTATTAGAAAAATAATTGGCAAAGCAAATCATAACAATGGACTTCAGATTGTTAACATCACGCTGAAAACGTATTTGTTCATTTCCAGAATGAGATCACAAACTTGAATCTTACATTCCGAAACAGAAAAAAGAACAAAACTCATGAATTTGTTTATTTTGGTTGGGTACATATGGTCTCGACCGCACCAGACAAAGAGTAGGGGATGGCATCCAGATTCGTACGGATTGAAAACCGTAGATCGGAGAGGGTAAACGCACTGGGATAAACGGACAGTTTTGTGTAGATAAACGGAACGCGGTTGAATAATGACCAACCAATACGTGTTTAGCCATGCTTAGCGAACGCATGGAACAACTCCCGTGAACGGACAGAAACTCTCTCAGATACTCTCTCCACTTACGGTAGCACTACCATAATTGGAGGGAGGGAGTATCAACTTACGGTAGCACTACCATGCCATTCGATTTGTTACCACTGCTTTTCTTCTTCTTTTCTTTCGTCTTTTTTGCGCATTGTTCCGCTTTTTTACTTTATTAATACTCCAAGTCGGGTATCAAAAACGTTAGGGCACACCATTGATAGATAGATAGTGACGACCTAAGTCACGTATATGACGATCTTCTGGTGGTAAAAATATCTAAAAATACTATTGGCTAGTAGTTTACCTTCAGATCAAGAGAAATTATCTCGTCTGAACGGAGTTTTAGAAGAATATTTGAAGTTGATCTCAATTCTTGACGTCTTATTATAATTGACAGATAAGGCACCTCTTTAATAGGCTTAACACTGCTGGTGATACTGTCCATAAGGATGATATCGTAAATTGGTTATAACATTTCGTTTGACACATAATATTCCGTCGATGTCCATTAGAGCCTTAATACGACACCACACAGTGCATTTCTATAACCCTAACCCTACTACGTCTCACAGTCACCTCACAGCCAGCACCACTTGGCTTGCTCGCGCACAAGTTCTATCTCCTGTAGCACTAAACTACGGGTATATATGGTCTCCGATTTTTTAGCCTGTGAAGCCCCCCCCCCCCGTGGCTGAGTGGTAGTATATCTCGCCTGTCACGCGGCCGACCCGGGTTCAATTCCCGGGGCCGGCGGACATCATTTTTCCCATTTTTTATTTAACCCCCTCCCCCTGTTCTTCGTTCCATCCCCACAGCCACGTTCTAGGGTCTAGGGTTAGGGTTAATGGATCAGTACAATGGTACTTGGCGCATGCACATCGTAAAGCTCCAGGATATTATATGACATCCAATCACATGAAATCGGACACCCGTATTATTATCTAGCCGTTTGCGACTTTCAAAACAATACAACTATATAACCTATTACAGGATATATCTATCACTCTATCATATATCTATCACTCTTGCAAACGACGCGGTGTGGTGAGGCAATAGCCTATTTTTGGGATAAAGCAGAAATCAAATGCAGTAAAATGTGCAGATAAACACGCACATTGCTATTTGCTATATGCTTGACAGAAATGTCATTAAGTATTAACTCCGCCAACGGGTTTGTACTGCATTTCTCAGTTAAAGTTACAGTTAAATCTTAAACGTACTTTACACTGAGTTAGTGTAATATAAAACACACCTCTCTGTTGTAATTTGTCATTGAACAAATTCTTTCTCTCACCAGAACCCGTTAGGCAGCTTAGGAAATTTAACTCTCACATTTTGGTTCTATATTGTAATACTGCCCTTATATTCAAGCCTACATGAGAATAAAATGGTCAATAGGTTTGGATCGCAAATGGTTCATTTTTATTCGATGTAGTTGTCAATATTAACCTACAAGTTTTGAATGTCATGAACTATATACATTCGTCCTCAGAGTGTTATGCTGTGGCGTGGCCCGAACTCTTTCCGGACGAACATCGACCTGCAGAGGGCGAAATATTCACCGCTATATAATAGTTGTCTTAAAGCGCTTGTTTCGTAATTTAGAAGGATTACATAGTGTCATATGTTTTACTAAAAATCCTAGTCCCGTGATAATCAATAATATAATTGTCCTGGATTGAATGCTCGACGATAGCAGACTTGCTTTGATTTTAGAATGTGTCTAAAGGGGGTGGGGTCAATACTTTAAATTTGATATTCCGTCACCACTGGACACATGCAATTTGTGGTGTGGAGAAGAGAAGCGTGTTCACATCTCTACAGACTTTACGCTACAAGGCTCGCTTAGCAGCGCTATAAATTGTTGCCCTAAAAACCGGCAACAAATTTAAATATTCGCCTTCCATCAAAGCTGGTTGCTATAAATGACATAATTCTCGTGTGCAACCAACCGGCTGTATTGCAATTCCCATTGAGTAGTTTAAACGCTTGTGTATGAATGTAATTTGCAACATAATGGAAACTCACCCATGCAGTTAGCAAGAAGTACTGCTCGAATTTAAATATACAACCAGGTAATCCTCTCGTAGTAATTGATAACAATAGGTATACTAGACCGAATTAATAGCGCTCCTAAGCGGGCAATTTATGTCATGATAAATGAATCCGATTTTGTAGACGTCAAAGGTAATTTGAAATGAATTCTAGGAGTAATCTAACACGCTGATGTAGTCTGACTTGTTGCATATTGATGATGACACGTAAAATCAGGAATACCCGAGACATATTCTATGAGGTGAAAAGTGAACATTAGATTCGACACTTAACGCTTTCCACGCGGCGATTGGTTTTACCATACAAGGTCTAATCTAAAGGATAACTGAATCTATACCAGGCATGTTTGTACTTATTTTAATGCATTTCTCAGGGTGATTCCAAAAATGATAGTTAAATTCAATAATGTTGACATTTTTGAATCATTTTGTGAAATTATGGAATGTCGTCTGCCGACGCCTGCCCCGTGGAAAGTGTTATATTACGAACATGTATGTAGAGAAGGTCCGTTAAATGGTGTTACAGACACGGAGTGAAAATAAGGACGTAAGACGGTTCGAATATGGTGCGTATCACTACAAATGCAATCTGAGACATAATTACCAAATCGAAAAACGTATTGTCATCAAATATTTTGTTAATTCGTATAGCCTAGTTATTTATTGACATTAAGTGAATTTTTTGGTGGCTACAAAGCAGCCGATTTCAAATATCTCCCAAGTCGACTGGTTGAGATTACAAACCCATCATTTAATTATCTGTATTTCTGACATTTTCCGTCAAATAATTCCATAAGTCAGTGAAACATTCTGCGATTATATTTAAATCATAATTATTCTAAAAATACGTTGTATTTCAACCAAAAACAATTTCAAAATATTTAAAAGAAATATTTAGAGACATTTATCAACCATTATTATGGATGCTCAACGATTCTAGAAAGGCCATGTACTGTTTTAATGATAAAGGTATATTGCAAATCGGCGCATTTTATAAGCTCCCGAAGTTGCCAGATGATATATTCAATTGTGTTTCAATTTTAAAATATTCATACAGATATCATACGCGGTATATTGCAGCTACCAAAAGTCGGCTAAGAATCGGACCAATATACGGTATTATCCACCTCAACACGTGTAACCCATGGAATTGGGTAAACATGGTAAATGGGTATAGTAATACCAAGAAAATGACAATACGTCAAGAAGACATTCAACACGATACATTACACTTGAACTAAGGTGTACAAGAGTGAAGGATTGTTTTGACTAATGTTTCACTCAAATTCACTTCCCGACATGTCATATACCGTATACTTGAATTCAAAAGAAAGAAATGTAAATCTACCAGGAGTTGGGGTGTGTATGTGCTCGACTCAGTGAGCCAATGTAAACGATACAACCGATTAGAACGAGCCTTCAAGGATATAACAGTATGCTTGATTATAGGACACAGTTAGAATACATGTGTATGTGATCGACTCAGTGTGGCATTGTAAGCGATATAACCGATTAGAACAAGCTTTCTTGGATATGACAGTATGCTTGAGTATAGGACCCAGTTAGATTACAGTACTTTGTTCACGTCTGGGGATCCTAGCCTCTGGGTGTTCAACCCATTACAAATCTAGAATAGACCGGTTCTGCTCGAGGGCAAATGGTCAATAAGATTTAAAATCTTATATTAAAGACAAGGACGGTTTCATGTCTTGACCAATAGCTTGTCCACTAAGCATTAGACATAGGACAATGTTACTATAATGAGATATGGCGATCGTGACGGAAAATGTGTACTTTATCGCTCGATACTGGTACAATTTTATTGTTCCAGTATTGTCCGATATTGGAACACAAAATTGTGTTCCAGTATCGAGCGATACTGTAACGTTTTTATATGTACGTATCGAGCGATACTGGTACACGTGTTTTGTTCAAGTCTGGGGATCCTAGCCTCTTGGTGTTCAACCCATAACAAATCTAGAATAGACCGGTTCTGCTCAAGGGCAAATTGTCAATAAGATTTTAAAATTTATATTAAAGACTTTATCGCTCAATACTGGTACAATGTTATTGTTCCAGTATCGTTTGATCACCAAATTGTGTTCCAGTATCGAGTAATACTGAAACGTTTTTTTATATTTACGTATCGAGGGATACTGGTACACGTGCTACCATTTATTTAGTGATTTGTCCCAGTATTCAACGCTATTGGTACATAATTTTGTTCCAGTATCGCTCGATACAGGAACATTTTATATGTGCCAGTATCGTCCGATACTGACACACTGACTTTGTACCAGTATCGTTCCGACAGATACTGGGTGTTCCAGTATCGGACGATACTATAGACTTGCTTCAAGTCTCTCTTGTTAGTCATCTCCATCTTATTTTTGGCTAAAGGTTCAATACCTAGTGTGCCATAATATCAGTCATGACTTTACTTGTCCTTAAATATAAGGTCACACCACCATTGACCCTAATCTATGTCTCTAACATCTAGATAGATAGATTTGGCAAGACTGTGACCTATTAGCATGATCATTGGTATTTACTTCTCTGGGGCTTATATTGTGCCAAATCTCAAACCCAATATCAATAATTGCGTCATATTAATAATCGCCCCGGTCACTGTTGCCCCGCCACGAGAGACTATAGAGATGTCTGTTTAAAAGCCAGATGTCCAGCTCAAGAGGTTTGTCTTCTGAGGTACCACTCAAAAAGTGGAAAACTCATGTTTCATTATTCAATGGGTTGTGACAAAATCACATTTATCGTATATATTATGTATTGACAACCGTTTCTGGTTAGACTAGCCATTGAACAAAGTGCTCAATACCGTAAACGGTAGAGCGTATACAAATTCAGAGGTATAGACCTTCCGGAATATTATCGCTACTCTGAGTTTCATGGACAATCCCATACGGTCATTTTGTCCAATCGTCAGGCGAAAAGATGTCTCTCTGATCGTAGGCCTTTGACACATTGAAAATGAGAATACACAATCAATGGTGTTAAAACCAGCGATCAGAGCAACAATATATTCCAAAGGAGATCTATACACATTTTAATGTGTATAGATTTAACGCTCATGGACAATCCCATACGGTCATTTTGTCCAATCGTCAGGCGAAAAGATGTCTCTCTGATCGTAGGCCTTTGACACATTGAAAAACAGAATACACAATCAATGGTGTTAAAACCAGCGACCAGAGCAACAATATATTCCAAAGGAGATCTATACACATTAAGATATCAAAAGATAATCAAAAAGTGCTCAACTGATAAATCAGGAGCGTAATATGTATTGACAACCGTTTCTGGTTAGACTAGCCATTGAACAAAGTGCTCAATACCGTAAACGGTAGAGCGTATACAAATTCAGAGGTATAGACCTTCCGGAATCTTTCATATATATTTCTTTTATTGCAAGTGTCGGAATGAAAATGTCAACATCTAGTGAACCTTTGAAAGAGAAATCAATGTTTAACCATATTTTAACAGTTCCATAAGGTGTATCGCAAATAGGTAAAAATCAATTGATTATCCTTTTCTGATGCATTTTGGGATCGCAAAGTGTACAAATTCTCGACTTTTTTTCTCGAATTTGCACGATAATTTGTACACTTTAATACTTTAATACTTTGCTTAAAATCAATGTTCCTAGGGAATCATTACCGTGATTTTATTAAGGTTGATTTTAAATGAAAATGTTAAGACACTTTTGACACCGCTACGCGTGTTATTGGCTCCGACCTGTGTGTTTCTATGATTTCTAGTGTATTATGAACGCTACACACAGAAAACACTATGTAAAAAAATTACACAAATTATGTAAAAAATACATAATCTGTGTAAAAATAGAACTCCATAATACTATGTATGTAAACAGTTGTGTTAAGCTTTTGCATATGAATTTACACAAGCTTGGGTATATATTACATGTTTTATGTAAACTCTTACATAATAATTATGGAGTTCTATATTTACATAATTTTTACATAGTGTTTTCTGTGTGTAATACTCATGATTAAGCGCGTGAAATGAGGAGTATGCTGAGTCGTATGAATCAATTAGCAGAATCCTCGATGAAGGGATCGAAGTAGATCGCGAAACCCGGTAAATGCGTCGGGTCAATTACTTATTACCATTGATAAGCACAGATAATCTATCGTGAACATATCTTGTCGTAATCCCCTGTCCCATTTTTTAAATCTTTATATTCAAACGCGATTTTTATACTAAAAAGTTTCTCATACAGTTTCCGTCTCCGACTATCATTTTTTAATATTTCATGTTCTACTGGTACTGATCATTTCTAAGTAAAAGTATTGTAATCCATCCTTGTTTTATCTTTCTCACTTGACAGTCATTATACACGTACCACTTACTGTGTTAAATCAATAACGAGGACAGTATCTCGCTTGGTAATCAAGGTTGTTATTGGTGCACAGACATATCGGATGTTAATGACTTTGTAAATCAGATATTACCGAATAGGGCCAGAATCGTTGATGCAATTATCTAGAGTGAAATTGCCAGGATAAATGTGTTTGTATAATGGCTGGTTTTACGTCTATTAGTTATTTAACATCGGCTTTTGATATTGATCTTAAACTCTCCGCATGCGACGGTAAATCGGTCAAAAGAAGAGTATCCAATTTCAAGATTCAATATCCTTTGTAAACTAACAGTTTCTGTTATTGATTGAATCGTAGTCCCCGTGAAATAAATCTCTTAATTGCCAACGACTCTTATCTCAATTAAAAAGATAACAATATGATTCAATTGGAGGAACAGCTGAGAAAATATATATATTTTTCACAACAGGTATTTTTAAAACAGCTGGTTTCTTTAGAGCCGATGTACGTGTTCATCTGGCGAGATGAAAATTGATATCTTGTGCACCTATATCGCATGGTCTGTACTTTAAAGTAGTAACCGTATATCAGGTAAATGAAGTGCAATATCACAGAAGCAAGGCCGGATTAGGGCAGTAGTCATATATAGCAATATGGCAACACAGTTCATAATGAGGTGACAGCAAATACAGCTAAAATTCCGCAATGTTAAGAAACACTCGAATTCCACTGGTTATAATACGACTATTAGCTAATGATAAGCAACGTTGATTCTCAAGGTTTTTTTATTTGCAATTTCTTTAACACTTTCCACGCGGCTATTAGTTTTACCATAATTTATGCAAAACAGATTTTTCAGAAACCTTTCCCAACTTTCAAAGTCTATCTTATGAATTACTGAACCAATACTAGGCATGTTTGTACTTATTTCAATGCATTTCACATGGTGATTCTAAATATGGTGATGAAATTCAATAATTTTGACATTTTTTAAACATTTTGAGAACTTTTGGAATGTCGTCTGCACACGCCTGCCGCGTGGAAAGTGTTATGCTGAAAACATACTAAGGTCGCTTTGCGATTAAATCGCTCCTATGACGAGTTTTACGTCATATAAAAAACTCCGATACATCGATCAAGAGATCGCTTGACTGGAAACGACCAGTCGCCACCAGTTGACTTCAGTTCAAATCAAAAGATCGGTCGCTCATGACGTAATGAACACCATACTTTTTCAACCAATGGGGGAGGTTATTTTCCTTCGAAATTAGCATAACCAATCAGCAGCAATTACCAGGTTTGTTGTCGTCTGCGTATTCGGGAAATACCTGCGACTACCGGCGATTTAGTAGCTCGATGCGACTTTTGGTCGCACCAAGATACTTTTGAGCTAGCGAGTACTACGCGACCTGTTGCGACCAGCGACCGGCTAGTATGTTTTCAGCATTAAGTGAGTAAATCGATTGATGGAACATCAAATCTTGTTATGTTTTACTTTAAGTGTCAAGAAATTATGTGTTTATTACATCATACATAAATAAGATAAGTCTGACGTTTCTATTGTGAGCATCCAATTACTCAATGAATTGATTTTAACTGAAAGGAATGATAATTGTTTCAGAAATCGATGGATGTTTAAGACACGGAAAATCTACGTTCAAATCATGCCTAATCATCAATATCAATCGCATATCTTTCGGTTATTTTTCAATTATTGTTACAAATATTATTAATTTGTAATTTTTTCCTTTAAAAGGCGCTCAATCTGACAATATTGCATGCCTCCAAGTCTTACTGGATTAGTAATGAAATGTAGAAACGTTTCTTGTACATTGCTAGCAATGACAGATGATATTCACCTACTAGTACTAGCTTGTACTAGTACTAGTGTACTACTAATTCATTTATTCACTGTGACAGGCTGTCGAAATTATTCAATACTGTGCATAAACTAATCCGTTATATCTCTCGATCGTGTTTTGATGGACACTTAAACACGGTCACATTGAATCTGTAGAACTCTATATTGCGTGTGCCACTATGTGCGTCAAAGTGAAGGTGTCAAATTGTAGGTATCATTTAATTTCCGGAAATTATCACTATTTCTTTTACGTTACCGCACTTAATCTGCCTCTTAGTAACCCTATATGCCCTGGAAGGTTCATCTTTTGGAAGACTTTTTAAATATAATAGGATATCAAATATGTGTTTGAACTTGTTTTCCATCCTTCCCACGCTATCTCATCCCGGGTTCCTTTGATTTATACTTTTTGCAGATATTAAATATGTCAAAGTGACAAAATTGTTAACATTTGTTACGAAATGAAGCTAAGATGATAATATTAAGCGTCTAAGGGCATGTTTACATTAGAGCGAGTTCGCCCCAACTATTTTTAGATGTGTTGTTGAAAATGTCAAAAATGTCTCTAAAATAATGTAACGTCAATTATCTTTGAAATTGGAGTAGGTAATGCATACGTTTTCATTATTAACCATAAACCATGACACCCCTGCCAATAAAATTTCTTAAAATCAACAGGAAGCGATGCCTCTTATTTAGAGCCATTAATAATTTAGATTTGTTATTCAAGTTTATCAGAAAGATTTTGCACAGATAATTAACGTTTTGGTAAAACTTAACAATTTGGGTCGGGAGGGCAACAGGAAACTGGGAAACAACTTCCATTAGCCTAAGAGAGCCACAGGATATTTTTGACTCAAAACCTGCAAAAAGAGACAAAAGATGCCGAATACGGCAGAAATGACACATGGAACAAATGTTGTATTGCAAATGTCAATTTTTCCTAAAACACCACAAAGTACAATCACTTTGAAATTTAAAATAAAGTGTATGTTATATCAATATCAATAGGGGGGGGGGGGGGAAAGCATTTGCACTATTCATGGTGCTTTTTCAACATATCGTCAGCCTGCCTCGATAATTGCCTAACTCACTTTTCATATTTTTGATGTTTTCTCAAAACTTGAGTTAGGCAATTAACGAAACAGGCTGAAGAAATTGTTTTAAGCTACACATTATACACATTATACACAATTTTAAAAACATGAGAAATGATTAAAAATTACAGTCCTACTGTACAAAAACCACAAGCAAGTTCATACAAAAATGTTAATCAGTACATCTGAAGAAACAAGTCTTTAAAGCTTTCTTGAAAGCCACAAGTGATTATATTGCACGAATGTCAGCAGGCAAGAAATTCCAGATGGTTGGTGCAGCTACTGAAAAAAGATCTGCTACCGTATGTAATTGTTCTACAAATGCCGGGATGTTTCAGAAGAAGCTAGTTGAGATGAAGAACGTAGTGAGCGAGTCGGCTTGTATTGCGGTATGAGATCAGTGATATAATCGGCATATCAGTTTTACCATACACAAAACAGATTTTTCAGAAACATTTCCCAACTGTCAAAGCCTATCTCAAGAATTATTGTATCAATACTAGGCATGTTTGTGCATTTTTGTCGATGCATTGCCAATGGTGATTCCAAATATGGTGATGAAATTCAATAATGTTGACATATTGGTAACATTTTGTGACATTTTGGAGCAGTCGTTTACAGACGACTGCCGCGGCGGGGACAGTGTTTAAGTAACTCAAGTAACTCAAGTCCTATTATGTACAATTCCCGGATAAATTGTACTTTGGGTCCCAGATTCTGGACTTTACTAGTATCGTCAGATACTGGAACACCCAGCATCATTCGATATTGGTACATAGTCAGTTCCAGTATCGGACGATACTTGCATATATAAAATGTTCTAGTATCGGGCAATACTGGAGCATAAATATGTACCAGTATCGTTCAATCAATACTGAGACAAATCGCCCGATACTGGAACATAAACACGTTCCAGTATCGCTTGATACTGGAACAATAATATTATACCAGTATCATATAGTGTACCAGTATCTTGCGATACTGGCAAATTGTATGTACCAGTATCGTACGACCAATGTCTGGGACCTAAAGTACACTTTTCCCAATTACCAACAGCTGGCTACAATATTCAAAGATTCCTTATCTGCCATAGTATGTCCTATAACACGGGCTCACAGTGCAGTTAGGGTTAAAGGTCGGCAGCGTTTCCAAAGAGAGAAAAACGGAATGATAATGTATCTCTTAAATAAAAGGAGTACACTTAAAACCGTGCAGACTGCGTTTTGACTGAAATCTTAAGCGCCTTTAGCACAATGCATGTCGCATAAACTTATCTCAGACTATAGACGCAAAACTTTTTATTTACTATTATTTCCAAGAAGATGAATCTGAGATAATTTCTTTAAACGCTACGTTTTGATTCCTGTATGTGTATCAAATATTGTATACATCTAACACACCATGGTGATATGAACCCACTTTATATTGCCATGAACAGTAATTTACTCACTCCTTAGATGAACTCATTATAAACTCTATATGCAAAAAAAAAAAGCTTGCCATTTGAGCCCAGCTATCGCGAAACTTGTTCAAAGTCGCCAATACAGTATTAGAGATCGAGGTCAATAAAGTTATCAAAATCAATAAGAAACCTGAAGATTTTCAAGTGCAATAACAATAACATCTCGAGTGTAATACATCACGTATGTCTATTGCTTAACACTTTCCACGCGGCCATTAGTTTTACTATTCAAAATAAATTTGTCAGAAATCTTTCCCAACTTTTAAAGCCGATCTCAAGAATTACTGAACCAATAGTAGAAATGTTTGGACTTATTATAATGCATTTTTCATGGTGATTCCAAATAGGGTAATGGAATTTAATTATTTTGACACTTTTAAAACATTTTGTGAACTTTTGGCATGTCGTCTGTAGACGACGGCCGCGTGGAAAAGTGTTAAAACATAAGCGTTTTAAATCTAAGGTAAAATCTTAAATCATTTTCCAACTGTATCCCGTTTTCATGGGAGCAGGTCTCCATTCACATTGACACGACTTTGTCATGTTGTTCTGTTATGAAGCATGATACAGCCAACATGACGACATTGGAGGATATGAAGAATTCATATGTCTACACATCCCTTGAGCTAACCCGACAAGTTATTAATAATATAACTGTACAAGCCCAACCATGTGTGTTATCACATAAATCATTGGATGTGGTGCCATTTACCATCTATATAGTGCACCCACATAACTAGATATTCGTGGTTGAAAAAAACAACCCAGTATAACAATATCTTCATAAATCAGCAGCTAGGCGATTGTGATACAGTAAAGATACATGTATAGGTCCGTATGCACAAAACCACTTAAACCTTGTGTAACTTTAAACCTGGTCTAAACAAAAAATAATCCTTCCCGAAAGGATATTTTTATAATTTGATGAGACCATTCTACATTATTATTAAACCTTTTTTTAAGAGGCAATACATGTACTGTTATATTAGCCTAATTAGGCAAAACTAATGTTACTGTTTGGACTTTATTAAGGAGTATAAAAGGGACATACAAGAATAAAAGGTTCCTTCCAGAAGAACTATTCGTCACTAAGACTAGGTCTAACGTTAGACCGGGCTTATCTTGTTATGTGCATACCGACCATAGTCTTGAAATACTGCATAACCTTGATTAATTGACCTTCGACGAGGGTTAATCTTACTCTAACAATTAGGTGATCACAATTTGCTACCTACCACACGTTACTGAACAAAACCTCGAAGTGTAAGACACACTCCCGTTGATGATCAATTGGGATGAAGGTTAACGTGGGTCCCTACCTGAGGGAACCACTTTATCCCCAGAATATATTTTCCAATGTCTAACAAACGCAAAAATGCACTCTTAATTGTGGGTAAGTATTGCTAGTGAAAACGAAGTATAATGACTAACACTTTCAATATGTTTTCTGTTAAAGTTACCAAATTTAACAGAACTTTCACCCTAATGATCTTCAACACAAGCACTCAATTTACCAAACATTGCTTATGGAAAATCTACGTTCAAATCATGCCTAATCATCAATATCAATCGCATATCTTTCGGTTATTTTTCAATTATTGTTACAAATATTATTAATTTGTAATTTTTTCCTTTAAAAGGCGCTCAATCTGACAATATTGCATGCCTCCAAGTCTTACTGGATTAGTAATGAAATGTAGAAACGTTTCTTGTACATTGCTAGCAATGACAGATGATATTCACCTACTAGTACTAGCTTGTACTAGTACTAGTGTACTACTAATTCATTTATTCACTGTGACAGGCTGTCGAAATGATTCAATACTGTGCATAAACTAATCCGTTATATCTCTCGATCGTGTTTTGATGGACACTTAAACACGGTCACATTGAATCTGTAGAACTCTATATTGCGTGTGCCACTATGTGCGTCAAAGTGAAGGTGTCAAATTGTAGGTATCATTTAATTTCCGGAAATTATCACTATTTCTTTTACGTTACCGCACTTAATCTGCCTCTTAGTAACCCTATATGCCCTGGAAGGTTCATCTTTTGGAAGACTTTTTAAATATAATAGGATATCAAATATGTGTTTGAACTTGTTTTCCATCCTTCCCACGCTATCTCATCCCGGGTTCCTTTGATTTATACTTTTTGCAGATATTAAATATGTCAAAGTGACAAAATTGTTAACATTTGTTACGAAATGAAGCTAAGATGATAATATTAAGCGTCTAAGGGCATGTTTACATTAGAGCGAGTTCGCCCCAACTATTTTTAGATGTGTTGTTGAAAATGTCAAAAATGTCTCTAAAATAATGTAACGTCAATTATCTTTGAAATTGGAGTAGGTAATGCATACGTTTTCATTATTAACCATAAACCATGACACCCCTGCCAATAAAATTTCTTAAAATCAACAGGAAGCGATGCCTCTTATTTAGAGCCATTAATAATTTAGATTTGTTATTCAAGTTTATCAGAAAGATTTTGCACAGATAATTAACGTTTTGGTAAAACTTAACAATTTGGGTCGGGAGGGCAACAGGAAACTGGGAAACAACTTCCATTAGCCTAAGAGAGCCACAGGATATTTTTGACTCAAAACCTGCAAAAAGAGACAAAAGATGCCGAATACGGCAGAAATGACACATGGAACAATTGTTGTATTGCAAATGTCAATTTTTCCTAAAACACCACAAAGTACAATCACTTTGAAATTTAAAATAAAGTGTATGTTATATCAATATCAATAGGGGGGGGGGAAAGCATTTGCACTATTCATGGTGCTTTTTCAACATATCGTCAGCCTGCCTCGATAATTGCCTAACTCACTTTTCATATTTTTGATGTTTTCTCAAAACTTGAGTTAGGCAATTAACGAAACAGGCTGAAGAAATTGTTTTAAGCTACACATTATACACATTATACACAATTTTAAAAACATGAGAAATGATTAAAAATTACAGTCCTACTGTACAAAAACCACAAGCAAGTTCATACAAAAATGTTAATCAGTACATCTGAAGAAACAAGTCTTTAAAGCTTTCTTGAAAGCCACAAGTGATTATATTGCACGAATGTCAGCAGGCAAGAAATTCCAGATGGTTGGTGCAGCTACTGAAAAAAGATCTGCTACCGTATGTAATTGTTCTACAAATGCCGGGATGTTTCAGAAGAAGCTAGTTGAGATGAAGAACGTAGTGAGCGAGTCGGCTTGTATTGCGGTATGAGATCAGTGATATAATCGGCATATCAGTTTTACCATACACAAAACAGATTTTTCAGAAACATTTCCCAACTGTCAAAGCCTATCTCAAGAATTATTGTATCAATACTAGGCATGTTTGTGCATTTTTGTCGATGCATTGCCAATGGTGATTCCAAATATGGTGATGAAATTCAATAATGTTGACATATTGGTAACATTTTGTGACATTTTGGAGCAGTCGTTTACAGACGACTGCCGCGGCGGGGACAGTGTTTAAGTAACTCAAGTAACTCAAGTCCTATTATGTACAATTCCCGGATAAATTGTACTTTGGGTCCCAGATTCTGGACTTTACTAGTATCGTCAGATACTGGAACACCCAGCATCATTCGATATTGGTACATAGTCAGTTCCAGTATCGGACGATACTTGCATATATAAAATGTTCTAGTATCGGGCAATACTGGAGCATAAATATGTACCAGTATCGTTCAATCAATACTGAGACAAATCGCCCGATACTGGAACATAAACACGTTCCAGTATCGCTTGATACTGGAACAATAATATTATACCAGTATCATATAGTGTACCAGTATCTTGCGATACTGGCAAATTGTATGTACCAGTATCGTACGACCAATGTCTGGGACCTAAAGTACACTTTTCCCAATTACCAACAGCTGGCTACAATATTCAAAGATTCCTTATCTGCCATAGTATGTCCTATAACACGGGCTCACAGTGCAGTTAGGGTTAAAGGTCGGCAGCGTTTCCAAAGAGAGAAAAACGGAATGATAATGTATCTCTTAAATAAAAGGAGTACACTTAAAACCGTGCAGACTGCGTTTTGACTGAAATCTTAAGCGCCTTTAGCACAATGCATGTCGCATAAACTTATCTCAGACTATAGACGCAAAACTTTTTATTTACTATTATTTCCAAGAAGATGAATCTGAGATAATTTCTTTAAACGCTACGTTTTGATTCCTGTATGTGTATCAAATATTGTATACATCTAACACACCATGGTGATATGAACCCACTTTATATTGCCATGAACAGTAATTTACTCACTCCTTAGATGAACTCATTATAAACTCTATATGCAAAAAAAAAAAGCTTGCCATTTGAGCCCAGCTATCGCGAAACTTGTTCAAAGTCGCCAATACAGTATTAGAGATCGAGGTCAATAAAGTTATCAAAATCAATAAGAAACCTGAAGATTTTCAAGTGCAATAACAATAACATCTCGAGTGTAATACATCACGTATGTCTATTGCTTAACACTTTCCACGCGGCCATTAGTTTTACTATTCAAAATAAATTTGTCAGAAATCTTTCCCAACTTTTAAAGCCGATCTCAAGAATTACTGAACCAATAGTAGAAATGTTTGGACTTATTATAATGCATTTTTCATGGTGATTCCAAATAGGGTAATGGAATTTAATTATTTTGACACTTTTAAAACATTTTGTGAACTTTTGGCATGTCGTCTGTAGACGACGGCCGCGTGGAAAAGTGTTAAAACATAAGCGTTTTAAATCTAAGGTAAAATCTTAAATCATTTTCCAACTGTATCCCGTTTTCATGGGAGCAGGTCTCCATTCACATTGACACGACTTTGTCATGTTGTTCTGTTATGAAGCATGATACAGCCAACATGACGACATTGGAGGATATGAAGAATTCATATGTCTACACATCCCTTGAGCTAACCCGACAAGTTATTAATAATATAACTGTACAAGCCCAACCATGTGTGTTATCACATAAATCATTGGATGTGGTGCCATTTACCATCTATATAGTGCACCCACATAACTAGATATTCGTGGTTGAAAAAAACAACCCAGTATAACAATATCTTCATAAATCAGCAGCTAGGCGATTGTGATACAGTAAAGATACATGTATAGGTCCGTATGCACAAAACCACTTAAACCTTGTGTAACTTTAAACCTGGTCTAAACAAAAAATAATCCTTCCCGAAAGGATATTTTTATAATTTGATGAGACCATTCTACATTATTATTAAACCTTTTTTTTAAGAGGCAATACATGTACTGTTATATTAGCCTAATTAGGCAAAACTAATGTTACTGTTTGGACTTTATTAAGGAGTATAAAAGGGACATACAAGAATAAAAGGTTCCTTCCAGAAGAACTATTCGTCACTAAGACTAGGTCTAACGTTAGACCGGGCTTATCTTGTTATGTGCATACCGACCATAGTCTTGAAATACTGCATAACCTTGATTAATTGACCTTCGACGAGGGTTAATCTTACTCTAACAATTAGGTGATCACAATTTGCTACCTACCACACGTTACTGAACAAAACCTCGAAGTGTAAGACACACTCCCGTTGATGATCAATTGGGATGAAGGTTAACGTGGGTCCCTACCTGAGGGAACCACTTTATCCCCAGAATATATTTTCCAATGTCTAACAAACGCAAAAATGCACTCTTAATTGTGGGTAAGTATTGCTAGTGAAAACGAAGTATAATGACTAACACTTTCAATATGTTTTCTGTTAAAGTTACCAAATTTAACAGAACTTTCACCCTAATGATCTTCAACACAAGCACTCAATTTACCAAACATTGCTTATGGAAACACACTTCCACTTAGTGTGATTGCAACTCCTTTAAGGATAATTGAAATAACTACTAATTCCCCTTGGGCTGCTTGTTGTAAGTCAGATATGTTTAACTAGAAAGAGCTGTATTTATATTACGCAAAACGTAGTCGAGCTTTTGGGTATACTGTTTACTAATAGAAATCAAAGCAATACACTTTTTCTAAAATAATTTATGATGCTACGAGCCTTGCCCTTACATTGGGTTTCATTCAATAATAGTTGATGTCTTAGATTGTTCTCAGATGTTTATTCCTTACTGTTATCTTGACACTGAATTTACCCATTAATACGAGTTGCATATGGCCATACTTCGGTAAACACGCTGATTTAAGATACTATTTATTACTTGTTGTTGAGCCTGTTGTTGCCAAAATATTGTATAATGTATTTTTGTAAGGTTTGTGATAACCGGTATATCTTAACCATTGAAACCAAGTTTCCGATACTGATGTAATGGCGATATATCAATTGTTTTCCTTAATAATGATGAAGTCATCATAATGAGGCGATGTCTTAATTTATGTTTGAATTAAATGTTATCTAGGGAATAAATAGAATCATTCGAAAAGCCCTAGAAATGAAAGGCAACCTCCATTATTCATAGGATGGACGGCAAAGGTGTTAGCCGATTATGGAATGGCCTATTGACAATAAACAATTCCATTACCATATTCGGAATCACCATGAGAAATACATTGAGAAAAGTACAAACATGCCAAGTATTGGTTCAGGAATCCTTAAGATAGACCTTGCGATTTGGGAAAGGTTTCTGAAAAAAATTATATTTGGTCAAACCAATAGCCACGTGGAAAGTGTTAAGGAACTTAAACGGGGAGGGGTGAGGACGAAGATAAAATGGACCGTGCCAAATCATTGGTGTCCTTGCTCTGTATTACTCGTAAATGATGAACATAGTGTTCGAAGCATGTGCGTCCTAACTGGCACTGGTGTAGGTTAAAGTTAAATATTGCTCTAAGCGCTTGTTTAGATGTCCGATGGGAAGGTGTTAAGTGTTGATTTCCCGTTTCTTGCACATCCAGTGATGACACACATACAATTCTCCCTATTGATACAACATAAATACAAAGCTATCATGACGTAATTCATTCAGATCGATATATCGAATAAATAACAGTATTGTGTAAAGGAAATCAGGCATGACTGTCCTGTTCACAAAGCTGCCGATGAGTTATCTGTACTAGAATGTCATGTTTACTATTCCGCGAGAAAGAGATGAAACGCTTGAAGGATACTAATATAACTATTCCTGCGAGGAAAACAAATAAAATCATTAACCATCATTGATGATAACTTTCAATGATATCTCAGAGCTAAAAAAGTGTATTGTCAATTGAATAATTTAGATATTATAACGCGTTAATTTTGATTTTACATCAGGTGTCTAAATTGAGTGTTCCTCGAGTATACCCTTGAGTGGCAAGTAATGCTTGTGTATTTTGAGTGGCCGAGGGATGTTTAATGCATGATTCTAACGTCCTGAAATACTACACTTTCATTTATCAACCAATATGCAATGTTCATTATACATGTGTGATGGTTTTTTTTTTTAAATCTGGCTTATTGAAACAAATGTCCACTTAGTTTGATTGCTATCCCTTAAGGATAAATAAAATAAATATATAATGTCTTGGACTGATTACAAATCGGACATTGGTTTACCAATAGGAGCTGTGTATCATATACCTATTGTTATGACTGCTAGAATATTATACATCTTCGGGCGTAATTATATTATATTATATTATATTATATTATATTATATTATATTATATTATATTATATTATATTATATTATATTATATTATATTATATTATATTATATTATATTATCTGGTGTTGAAAAGCAATGCTAAAGCGACCTATTCTATATGTAATATAACGTAATCTATTAAGTTCAACGGATACGGATGACGCTTAATTAACAGGTGTAACTTCCAAACTCGGTATTGGTCCGGGTCTCGGTAGATAGGTAGGAACCAACAAAGGTCATCAGTAGATGCTTAGTGCTATCGATCTATCGATAGGTCCTGAGAGCGGGATTTGGTTACATCCGTGATGTATACAGGATAGTAACCTGCCATCGCCAATATATATAGTTTATGATACAAATTATACATGCTTATAAACTCTATATTATGTTTCCTGGGCAATATTAAAGGGTAATCCAGTTGGTATTATGTTTTTTGTTGCAATATCCTCCATCGCAAAAGCATACTTGAATCACCATTTTTGTTGATTTTAAGTCAAATATTGCCGTGAACTATTGTTTAAATATCAATTGTCAAGGTTTTAGGGTAGATTTTTAGTTTCTTGCACATCTAGTGATGACACATACGAGTAATATCCAATATTAAGGTGTTAGGGTAGATTTTCCGTTTCTTGCACATCGAGTGATGACACACATACGAGTAGTATTCATTGTTAAGGTTTTAGGGTAGATCATATTATATTATATTATATTGGATTATTCTATGTTATGTTATAATTCTAATAAACCCTACAATGGAATTAACATTTTAAATTCAAGTCTTATTGGTAATTGTTCTGAGATTGGTCATTTCCTTTGTAACATTGAATTTCATGCTGCAATAGTTCCATTCTGATGACCAAGCCAATGCACCGTGTATTGTGGACACAACCTTTCCCCTCAAAATAAGGTTTAGCTTTTAAATCAAGTATCACCGTAATGTGATTGGTCATGGCTTCAGAAAGGATGAACTCATCTCTTGACAAGTCTTATTATTTTGTCAATGGAATTACGTTAATATTTGGCCCTTGGTTTATTTAAAAGTGTATTCAATTACAAGAGAGAATAACTATATTTCTATTCTATTAATCTGGTGTTGAAAAGCAATGCTAAAGCGACCTATTCTATATGTAATATAACGTAATCTATTAAGTTCAACGGATACGGATGACGCTTAATTAACAGGTGTAACTTCCAAACTCGGTATTGGTCCGGGTCTCGGTAGATAGGTAGGAACCAACAAAGGTCATCAGTAGATGCTTAGTGCTATCGATCTATCGATAGGTCCTGAGAGCGGGATTTGGTTACATCCGTGATGTATACAGGATAGTAACCTGCCATCGCCAATATATATAGTTTATGATACAAATTATACATGCTTATAAACTCTATATTATGTTTCCTGGGCAATATTAAAGGGTAATCCAGTTGGTATTATGTTTTTTGTTGCAATATCCTCCATCGCAAAAGCATACTTGAATCACCATTTTTGTTGATTTTAAGTCAAATATTGCCGTGAACTATTGTTTAAATATCAATTGTCAAGGTTTTAGGGTAGATTTTTAGTTTCTTGCACATCTAGTGATGACACATACGAGTAATATCCAATATTAAGGTGTTAGGGTAGATTTTCCGTTTCTTGCACATCGAGTGATGACACACATACGAGTAGTATTCATTGTTAAGGTTTTAGGGTAGATTTTCCGTTTCTTAAGAAAGTGATGACACAATCACGAGTAATATTCAATATTAAGGCCTTAGGGTAGATTTTCCGTTTCTTGCACATGTAGTGATGACACACATACGACTAACTCGCATTTAATACAGCTACAAACTTGCACGCTTTAATTTATTTAGTTATCAATATCAAAATATCGGGCAAATAAATGTGCAGTGTGATACAAAACCAGGCACAATATGATTTGTATAATGTCTATTGACTACTCTATTCACATACTTCTTATATCTTACACTTTATTTTACTTACAGTTCTACACACACTGTATTTTGTGTTGGTTAAAGGTACGTATGCAAAGTTACAGTTTTTGATGTAAACTAGGTTTTAATATCCCCATCGATGTACCGCTTCTGGCGCCACGTCTGTGCATACAAGTGTTGTTTAATGTTACGGAAATGTATTTCATTTCTGGGCTTGAGGAGGAGATAAAAAAGGAGATGAATTGTAACAGTAAAGATATGTGCAGTATGTTAAAGGAAATTACAATTTTTTGCTTATCATCTGCAAACAAACTTGTGCGATAATGTGCAATCATTTTAAATTTGTTGACCAGATTTTGTAATTACATTTATATAAGTGCAAATATTTTCATTTCATTTTTACCCTCAAGCTCAGCTTACAATAGAATGAATCAGATACTTGTAATAAGGAGGACCCATTTTTTTACATTGGGCAAACGAAAGCACCGATGAAATCATCCTTTTGCGCGATACTAAATCAACAGTCTCCCTCAACGGTTGCCACAAGGGAAATTATAGATGAATCATGTCCATAAAAGTACAATTGTATCGATTTGTTCAGATCATCACTCGTGTATTTGGAGAAAAACTTAAATATTTGCTCTTCTTAAAAATTTCTCTTGCTAATATTATCATAACAGTGTGTTACTGTGATTGTGTAATTTCAAAATGCGACAGATATAGAACTATTATATGAAAATCGATCTTCGCAATTATACTTTGAGTGTATGTCAGACTTGCAGTTTGCTTTATTAGTCAAATAAATTCAAAACAATCCTTTGATTCTATGTAGGAGAGGGGATACGTGAAGTAATTTTAGATAATCAAGCTATGTAAATCCTGAATATGACTCACTTTAATGCAGAAAGATATTGTCATTTTTCAAAAATTATTATTTCCATTTGTACTGTCACTTTTAGATTTCATGGGAATTTGGTCGTTCGTTTAAATTTCGAGATTTACTTGCGATTTCCCCAAAGTCAAGGTACTTTAATATGAGTATGAAAATTATATTGTCTCCTTCTTGTTATCTTGATAAACAACCGATTCTCAGCGCTGCGCGCTTAACAAGTGTTTAGCTGTTTATTTAAGATTATTACGCTAAGTAGCCTAAATAGAATGGCATTTCATGGAGTTTTAGTGCTCCTTTACGAGTCTTATCAAATAAATCGAATATAAATATGGAAACTCAATGCCACTTCAGTTAAAATCTCAGCAAGACCAAACAAACCCAGAAACTTCAAAGCATATGATAACATTTGGATAGAAAAGTTTGGTGACTATTTATTTTTTCGCCATCGAATACATAAATAGATGGAATTGTGGTTTGTTTTCGAGTTGTAGAAGAATAAAGACTAATACTGGAACTTACTTGTTTGATTTTGATTGATGAAGACGGCTCGGAATACCCCGAAGGGCCCGGTCCCAGGTGTGTGATAGCTGAAATCGCAGTCCTCCTGACTTGTTTAAAGAAGGTCGCTCGACCCTCTCCCAGATTGAATTCCAAGCCGTCTTCATCAATCACGTGACCCTACATTATCAGCGGGTCAGTTGCCTGATGAAGTGTGATTGTTTCACACTCAACGTAGCAATTGTAAAAGTAATTAAATAAAGTCTTATTATATCGTTTTATTCTCAACGACTGGATGACTGAACACATTCATATTTATACATCTGGAAAATGTTTTTGACAAATATTTAAGAAGAAAAAAATAATAAAGGAAAACATTTTCGTTACCATGTAAATCTCTATTACATCTGACTTGAAGCACAGTATCTCAATATATATATATATATATATTCCCAATAATATCTTTTAATGCAGAGGGAATGGAATGTAAATCGTAAAAAAGTGACTTTTAAATGGATGCTGCGGATTCTTTGCTACAAGGCTTTGGTGGATGGCTCACGCGCAATCGCGTACAAACAAAAATCTTCATCTTGTACACTGATTATTGAGATAACATCTCGCATGGATACACCGATTAGAGAGAACCCTTTGTTAATTTAGGAAAATATATCGGAATATTATTTTTGACAGTGGCCGAATATGTTGAAATATATATTCCCTAGACAAAACATTAGACCACTATGCAGTGACGTCAGAGTGTATCCTAGTGATCGGCGTAGCATTAGCCATTAATGAAGGGGTATAGCTGACAATCGCATGTTTCTATTTGTGGGAGGCCAACGACGCTACAATTACGGTAACACGTTAAATAAGGCGCCATCATTTCGGTGCTATTGGTAAAATAATCATCGAGCACTCTTTAATGAGGGCGGTATGGCCGCGAATCTAATGTCACCGGTCAACAGCGGAAATAGTCATGTTCATAAACATTGAAGGTGAAAAATAACCTACATTGCAGTACTGCACATTTTGGGGATTAAATGATTTAGTTAAACGTATGATTATTGTTATCATACAGGGTGTATGAGAGTGATTTTGACCGGAAAAGGGTGCATTTATTTAGCCATGAACACCATTGTTATAATTCTAACATGTACATTTAGGATTTTAAAAATTGTATTTTAAGAATCGGACGTTTCCTGTTTTCATATCCACCACAAAATGAATAGATATCAACTGATATCAAAAAGTTTTTGCATGAAGCAATATCTAAATGGTGTAAATTTAAAACTGTTCTGCTTGAGTGATTTATATTATACTTTCTCAAGCCGCTCTTTTGAAGCTTGTTGTGACTTTTATAAATTGAAATACGCCGAAAGTGAAAACAAGTTTTCACAAATTTTCAATAATGTCCGGAACCG
Organism: Ophiura sarsii; assembly: GCA_035610835.1. Classification (NCBI taxonomy): domain Eukaryota; kingdom Metazoa; phylum Echinodermata; class Ophiuroidea; order Amphilepidida; family Ophiuridae; genus Ophiura; species Ophiura sarsii. The sequence goes on along the minus strand of CM069451.1, from coordinate 28,659,943 downwards.
ATAAAGATATTTCGATGAAATTGTACAGACACTTTAAGATTATTATCAAAACGTTATCGTGCATTTTAATTTCAAGATTTAAGTGCATCATAATGTATGGCAATGATAAAACTATGTTACAAGCATGCACAACCTGGATGTCAACAGAAGTAGGTTGAAGTTCGATATTTCTCTAAGCCATCTATATAAATATAGAAGATGTTAATATATATTTCCCGTTTCTTGCTCATCCATTGACGACAAATAATCGCCCTATTGATAAAAATCAGTTTCAAACTGAACAAACAAATAGACAAACAACCCAATAAAAAGAGACAAACACCAAAACACCCAACAAACCCACAAACAAACAAACAAACACCCCAACAAATTTCCTACCTTAACACTCAAACAAACAAACTTTATAACTACCTATCAAACAAAACTACCTATCAAACAAAACAAAATAACAATTATAACAAACAACTAATAAATAAATTAAAAAAAACAATTAAAAAAGCCAAACAAACAAACAAACAAACAAACAAAAACTTATCAATCAAAATACAAATAAACGTACAGTCAAATTGTTCTAGAATATTTCATTAAGCCAGGTAGTTCCTTCTTGCGTGCCACCGTATTGATCTTCAGCATAACCAATAAAGAAATATCTTAAGTGAATCCGGTAAGTCTCATCATTGGATATAAGAGCTCAAATCCAAGTAAAGTAATGTGACAGTTTTCGTCAAATTAAGCATGATATGTTATCCTGGGATTTATCTCATTATTATTGGATTCTTTGTAGAATATATCCAATTGAATGACTTTGCGTATAGAAAGCCGATACACATTTGATGGATTTCAGATAAGATTAGTTGATAGGATAGTGATACGATCCGTGACTTAGGTAAAGCCTTAAAATCAGATTTAGTTACTGTTCGGCATTGGAACGTGGGTTACGCGTATGTGTGTGAGATAGATTCGTAAACTCTTAACAATAACGACTTTCATATACTTACCTAGGAGTACCGAAGGACCTGGATACTCTTGGGAAGATTGAGATAATCATGCAGTCTGAACAGGGCGTATAAGCGTGTTTCAATAACGTATTGACGTCAAATTCTATGTGTCATAGGTAACTGGTAGGAAACGTATAGCAATTCTGACAGTTAGTCGTACCGTCGCGTGAGTAATGGTACGAGCACGCTTGCCTTGATCATTTTTTAACGAGTTCATCGCGTCAATGTCGATAAGAGCTAATAATGGGTTAAATTCATGGTACTTGACTTAGTACTCCGTATCTTAAGGGTTCAGGATATAGAGTGCATGGAGTTAAACACTCATATTTGTCTATGACCTTCAATAACATCGCAAACAATATCAAAATACCAATATTTCAAATTTCAACCTCAAAGATCAATTCACTTATAACAATTACACGTACCTCGTAACAGTTATTGTTTGGCATCTTATCTTGACAGTATTTAAAAGAATGTTTTACATGAAGATATAGTGATATTGAAGTTCTGTACTGTATAATCATTATTTCTAGATTATTGATTCTTTGTTAAATTTATTCTAGGAAAAGACGGAGAGACTTTGTTTAAGCTGAATAAATGTCCCACTAGTCATATATATAACTCACAAAAAAGCATTGTGCCCCAAAGCAATACATGAGCCTCTTATTTTATTTGTATGCAAATAATTTAGTAAAACGTTAAAAAAAATTAGGGAACCTTGTTGTTTTAATGAGCATACCCAAGTTAACGTTAATATTGATTGCATTTCATTTTATTGCATTGCATCGCATCACATTGCATCACATCGCATTGCATTGCATCGCATAGAGTTGCATCACAATGCATAGCATAGCGTTGCATTGAATTGAATTTGCATTGCAATTTAATTTAGTTTTAAAACTTCCAGCGCCACTTGCTCATCTATTTTCAAAAATGAGTTTCATGTACAAATGTCGCATCTAGTTCTATTCCGTATGTGTATGTCAACAAACCCGTACTTTTAGTTTAGTACTTACGCCGCTACCATTGAAGTAATTTAGTTAATTCAAAATGTCCTTAGTGTCCCGCTCTACCCGGTTATAATCTATTCAAAAGATCTAGCACAATATACATATAGATATAAATAACAGCTTCAGCTTAACAAAGAATGTGGCTCTAAAACATTTTTTTCTTCATTATTTATTCATTTATTTATTTGTTCACTGTGACAGGCTATCGAAATTATTCAATCGTCCCTTAACGCTACCGAAATACTGTGCATAAACCAACCCGTTATCTCTCTCCGATCGATCAAAGCTCAAAATTCCTCCATTAGCTTTCATGGCGTAACCCTAACTCACCTTTTGATATCCTAAAACCGGGATGAATGCGTAATGAGTAAATTCTTCGTGTGGGGATCTCTGGTGCATACGTTATTATCAAGGCGTGTTTTGATGGACATGTAAACATGGTCACATGTAGAAATCTATATTGCGTCTGCAACTATGTGCGTCAAATTGTAGGTGTCAAATTGTGTCAAATTTATATTGCAATGAACAGTAATTTACTTACTCCTTAGATGAACTCTGTATACACTCTATGTGCAAACAAAAAAAACACTTGAGACAAGCTTCCGCGAAACTTGTTAAAAGTCGCCAGTACAGTATTAGAGATCCAGGTTAATAAAGTTGTCAAAATCAATAATAAACATAAGACTTTTCAATTGCAATAACAATAATATCTCGAGTGTAATACATCATGTATGTCTATAGCTTAACACTTTCCACGGAGCCATTAGTTTTACCATTTCAACACATTTTCTTCAGAAACCTTTCCAAACTGTTAAAGCCGATGTCAAGAAATACTGAACCAATAGTAGAAATGTTTGTACTTACTTTAATGCATTTCTCATGGTGATTCCAAATAGGGTAATGACAATTAATTATGTTGACACTTTTGAAACATTCTGGAATGTCGTCTGCAGACGGAAAGTGTTAAAACATAAGCAATTTAAATCCTATATCATTTTCCAACTGTATCCTGTTGTCACGGGAGCAGCTTTCCATTCACTTTTACACGACTTTGTCGTGTTGTTCTGTTATGAAGCATGATACAGCCAATATGACTGCATTAGGGATATGAAGAATTCATATGTCTACACATCCCTTGAGCAAACCCGACAAGTTATTAATACTATAACTGTACAAACCCTACCATGTGTGTTATCACATAAATCATTAGATGTGGTGCCATTTGCCATTGCACATATTTTCCACTATAGAGTACACCCACATATCTAGATATTTTAGGTTCGTATGCACAAAATCACTTAAACCTGGTCTAACTTTAAACCTTGTCTAAGCAAAATATATATCCTATATATATCCTTCCCGAAAGGATCTTTTTATAATATTATGAGACCATTCTACAATATTATCGAACCTTTATAAGAGGCAATACATGTAGCGTTATATTATCCTAATTTGGCAAATCTAATTTTACTGTTTGTACTTTAATAGAGAGTATAAAAGGGACATACAAGAAGAAGAAAAAGGTTCCTTCCAGAAGGATTATTCGTCACTTAGAACAAGTCTAAAGTTAGACCGGGTTTAAGTTGTTTTATGCATACCGACCATAGTCTTGGAAATACTGCGTAGCTGCGATTAATTGACCTTCGACGAGAGTTAACAATTAGGTGATCACAATCTGCTACCTACCACACGTTACTGAACAAAACCTCGAAGTGTTAGAAAAAACTTCCGTTGATGATCAATTGGGATGAAGGTTAACGTGGGTCCATACCTTAGAGAGAACCACTCTCCCCAGAATATATTTTCCGATGTCTAAAAAACGCGACAATGTATTATACACTCTAATATGTGGGTAAGTATTGCTTGTGAAAACGAAGTATAATGACTATCACTTTCAATATTTGTTCTGTTAAAGTTACCAAATGTACCAGAACTTTCTCCCTAATGATCTTCAACACAAGCACTCAATTCACCAAACATTGCTTATTGAAACACACCTCCACTTAGTGTGATTGCAACTCCTTTAAGGATAATGGAAATAACTACTAATTCCCCGTGGGCTGCTTGTTGTATTAAGTCAGATATGTTTAACTAGAAAGAGCTGTATTTATATTACGCAAAACGTAGTCGAGCTTTTGGGTATACTGTGTACACCTAAATAGAAAAAGGTTAAAGGTTTCTTAACACACATTTTAAAAATCAGTAATTGCTATCAAAAATGAACATATTTCAGTTTTTTTTAATACTAGCTTTAGATTTTGAAAAAGGCTGAATAATAACACCTTACAAGCAGCCTTTTGGCTAACTGCAATGAACTGGACTACTAGCTCATGCATACAAGAGACGAAAGTGACCGGATAGAATTAACTTGATGGAACACTTAGTTAGGTCATAGTTTCTAGTTCGTAATATTTTAGTTACGTGTAGGTTTAATGTTATGGTTAGTTATCTCTAATTTCGAAAGTACAGAAGACGGAGAGGGAAAGGAGATGGAACACAACAGCGAGAACATGAGTAATAACTAAATAGAAATATATTTCTAGTGTAATCTGCAATCTCCCTATTGCATGCAATACTGGGAACATATCTTAACGGATAATTATGAGGCGATGTCTTAATTTATGTTTGAATTAAATGTTATCCACCAACTCAGCTTAATAAAATGAATTATACATCGACAGTAAGTAAGTATAACACCTCCAACCTATAAGCTGGTATTAGTATTTACTGGTGAAAACATGCGAGAGGTATTTCAATTTCCCGAAGCGGTTGTCACGAGGCATGGAATTACAGTTAATTATATTGATTGGATTCGATCCAAAAGCTTGGTAAAAGTAGCCCATCTAGGGGAAAAAAGAGAATCATTCGAGAAGCCCTAGAAATGAAAGGCAATGAAACATCCATTATTAACAGGATGGACGGCAAATGTGTCAGCCGACTATGGAATGTTCTATTGATAGCAAACAATATCCGAGTTCAGTCAATCGTGCAAAGTAATGGTCAGTCAGCCAATCAGAGCACAGCTCATTCAACCAATCAGAGCACAGCTCGGTCAGTCAAAGCTCTTGCTTCTCGCTCCTTTCTATAGTCCCGAGGAAGTCATAGACACTACTGACGAAAGTTCGACCAATACAGTCATCCGATGTTGTACTCGTTTAAACCTTTCAATTTGTTATGATTGTTTAAGGTATTACGTTAACACTTTCCACGCGGCAGGCGTCTGCAGACCACATTCAAAAATGTCACACAATGTTCCATAAATGTCAAAAATATTTAATTTCATTACCATATTTGGAATCAATCATCATGAGAAATACATTGAGATAAGTACAAACATGCCAAGTATTATTTCAGTAATCCTTAAGGTATACTCTAGACATTCGGGAAAGGTTTCTGAAAAATCTGATTTGTATTTGGTCAAACCAATAGCCGCGTGGAAAGTGTTAAGGAACCTAAACGGGGAGGAGCGAGGATGAAGATAATATGGACCGTGCTAAATCATTGGTGTCCCCGCGTTGTATTACTCATAAATGATGAACGTGGTGTTCGAAGCATGTGCGTCCTTACTGGCACTGAAGTAGGTTAAAGTTAAATATTGCTGTAAGCGCTTGTTTATATGTCCGATGGGAAGGTGTTAAGTGTTGATTTCCCGTTTCTTGCACATCCAGTGATGACACACATACAATTCTCCCTATTGATACAACATAAATACAAAACTACGGATTGCAATATCGAATAAATAAAAATGTTGTGTGAAGGAACTCAGGCATCCATATTGTCTATTGACTGTCCTGTTCACAAAGCTGCCGATAAGTTATCTGTACTAGAATGTCATGTTTACTATTCCGCAAACCGTCATCTCTATATGTGTAGGAGAAAGCGTAGTATATATCAATAGAACAATATTCCTTCAAAAAACAACTTGATATTCCATTATTTGTCTGCAATATTGCTAGCAGCATTTAATCACATTTTGATTCACTAATTTTATATCCTCGAGGGGAATATAACTAGGTCACTTTGATACATGATATGATCAATTGTTACAACCACCGAAACCGATTTATTTCATTTTCATACTTATCAAAAACAACCTCGCGAAATATAACAATCACATATTGCGTGCCATTGATGAAAAATATTGTAGGATTTCAAGGGGAATATTCAATATACCTTAAACAACTTTTGTTGACGAATATATCTAATAAATCGATAAAATTTGAATAATAATTATAATACGTATCTATTTGAAACAATAAGAATTGTAAACGTAAATCATATCAGCCTTAACCCAAGTCTCATACACTTCATAGCCTTTATTGGTTTATGGTTAAACACCATTTCGACTAAACTCTGTTTAGTTAACTTGTTTACGTTAGTTTGACATGATCAACATGGCAAGAGAAATTTCCTGGTGAAAGTTCCGTCAGATCTCTGCCAAAGACCGCATTTTAAATGTTGCCAACATTAAAATCGCTTAATTGGGCTGAAAAGCATACAAATGTGTTTGTCTGAGCATAATTATGTCATATATGCATGCTTCAAATACAACAAGCCTTTTCGACGTTCGATTTGACGATATTTATTTGAAGAATTTACATCTCTGCGTTACTCGAGCAAAACTACCATGATATTGCCAACATGTAAGTGTAATCTACTTGTGGGGTATCACATTAATCATTAGATGTGATACAATGTGTAAATGTATTACGATGTGCAAATGCACATTATTTTCTATAAGAGAGGACACGCTTGAAGGACACTAATATAACTATTCCTGCGGGGAAAACCAATAAAATCGTTAATCATAATTGATCAGCAATTCATGATAACTTTAAAGGATATCTGCTTCAGAGCTTCGAGTGTATTTTTACCGCATTGTCAATTGAATAATTTAGATATTTAATAATATAACGCTTTAAAGGTAGATGACCCGATTTTCAACTTGATGTTTTCTATTTTACATGAAAGGTCATCCTTAAAATTGTTGCATTCCAAAGTTTGAGTTGCATAACTCCAATGGTTCTATTTTTAGAAGCGCAAGGTCAAAAGACATGTGCCCATTGAGTAGTACACAGTCTGGTTGGTGGTTAACAACCTTTGGCAGTAATTCACCACATTTTAGCCTTTAATTTCAAAATGAAACATTTCTGGCCCTAATATTTTACAGACATAATTAGAAAAATATGGGGATTCTTCTGATACCAAAATATCTTGATGTGAAAAAAAAAATCATAGCCCCAAAAAAGTGATCGGGTCATATACCTTTAATTCTGAATTTACATCAGGTGTCTAAATTGAGTATTCCTCAAGTATACCCTTGTATTCCTCGTGTATTACATCTAATGATTAATGTGGCAAGTAATAATTGTGTATTTTGAGTGGCCGAGGGATGTTTAATGCATGATTCTAACGTCCTGAAATACTACACTTTCATTTATCAACCAATATGCGATGTTCATTATTATACTTGTGTGATGGGTTTTTTTAAATCTGGTTTATTAAAACAAATGTCCACTTATATAGTTTGATTGCTATCCCTTAAGGATAATTCAAATAAATATAAAATGTCTTAGACTGATTACAAATCGGACATTGGTTTACCAATAGGAGGTGTGTACTAGTATCATATACCTATTGTTATGATTGCTATAATATTACACATCTTCGGGCGTAATTATATTATGTTAACTCTTATAAACCCTACAATGGAATTAACAGTTTAAATTCAAGTCTTATTGGTAATTGTTCTGAGATTGGTAATTTTCTTTGTAATATTGAATTACATACTTTAAGCACCCGATACACATAGAGGCACACGTGTTACACTCTATGCCTAAGTTATTTCGGCATACAGTGTAGACTGTGCTCAGATGATCATCCTATCACCTGGACTATCCAGATTAGATTTATTCCGTTAGCGCCCTCAACGGAATAAATCGCAATAAAACTGACAAAATAGTTTAAGAATGTTGGATATCCGATATTAATAGTTTTAGATTTAGATTACTGTACGTATTTTATATGTGTACGTATACTGTACAAAACAAGGATCGCTCAATCTTAAACTATTAATATCGGATATCCAACATCCAGCACGGTCTACACTGTATGCCGAAATAACTTAGGCATACAGTGTAACACGTGTGCCTCTGGAATGGGTCATAGTTTATCCAAAGATTGATCTCAGCGTTCCATTCTAATGACCAAGCCAATGCACCGTGTATTGTGGACACAACTTTTCCCCTCAAAATTAGGTTTAGCTTTTAAATCAAGTATCACCATAATGTGATTGGTCATGGCTTCAGAAAGGATGAATTCATCTCTTGACAAATCTTATTATTTTGTCAATGGAATTACGTTAATATTTGGCCCTTGGTTTATTTAAAAGTGTATTCAATTACAAGAGAGAAGAACTATATTTCTATTCTATTAATCTTGTGTTAAAAAGCAATACTAAAGCGATCTTTTCTATATGTACTATAACGTAATCTATCAAGTACAACGGATACGGATGACGCTTAACAGGTGTACCTCCCAACTCGGTATGGGTCCGGGTCTCGGTAGATAGGTAGGAACCAACGAATGTCATCAGTAGATGCTTAGTGCTATCGATTTATCGATAGGTCCTGAGAGCAGGTGTGGGTTACACCCGTAACGTATACAGGGTAGTAACATGCCATCGCCAATATATATAATTTATGAGACAAATTATACATGCTTATAAACTCTATATTATGTTTCCTGGGCCATATTAAAGGGTAATCTATTTGGTATTATGTTTTATTGCAATATCCTCCATCGCAAAAACATACTTGAATCACCATTTTTGTTGATTTGAAGTCAAAAATTGCCGTGAACTATTGTATAAATATCCATTGTCAAGGTTTTAGGGTAGATTTTCCGTTTCTTGCACATCTAGTGATGACATACGTACGAGTAATATCCATTGTTAAGGTTTTAGGGTAGATTTTCCGTTTCTTAGTTATCAAGTGATGACACACACACGAGTAATATTCAATATTAAGGGGGACTTAAGGATGTTTTTGATTTTATTTTTGGAATTTTGTGAGTGCTGTAATTATTGAACTATTAAAGGTAAATGTTCCGATTTTCAACTTGAAGTTTTCTATTCTTCATGAAAGGTCATCCTTAAAAAAGTCGTGTTCCAAAGTTTGAGTTGCATAGCTATAATGGTTCTTATTTTAGACGCACAAGATGCTGTGAACTGTACCCATTGATTAGTACACAAACTATATCGGTGGTTACCACCATTCGCGGTAATTCGACGTTATTTCATCGATTTCTCCGTAATTATACCGATTTAGGCCGTCAAATTTCAGTATGATGATGAGAAAAATACGAGCTTTCATATGATATGAAAATCTCCGTATGTTTGAAATAATTCTGTGTTACGAAAATGTGATCGGGTCATCTACCTTTAATCAAATGCATATAAAAGTATACATTTTTGGAAAGGAAATGGATCAGAGAATCCAAATTTTGTGTCAATTTTGACCAAAAAAGTAGATTTTTTGAGAAAATCACAAAATTAACTTTTTTGACCCAAATTCTTTTGAACAAAGCTAACAAAAATAATTTTGAGTAAAAAAGTGCCAAAAAACGCGAAAAAATGTGTGGTATTTTTTTTTTTACACTCTTTTGTCAAAATTTCAAAAAATATTGGATTAGGTTTTTTAAAAAAAATCGTCCCTTCATTATTGTCTTTACATCATCATCAAGTGATTTGGGCATTTTAAACTCAAAATTATGTTTGTTAGCTTTGTTCAAAAAAATTGGGTCAACATTTTTTGTGTGTGATTTTCTCAAAATATCAACATTTTTGGTCAAAATTGATGCCAAATTTGGAATCTCTGATCCATTTCCTTTCCAAAATAGTATACTTTTATATACATTTGAGTCATAATTCAATAATTACAGCACTCACAAAATTCAACAAAAAACTTCCGTAAGTCCCCCCTTAAGGCGTTAGGGTAATTTTTCCGTTTCTTGCACATCTAGTGATGACACAAATACGAGTACTATTCAATATTAAGGCGTTAGGGTAGATTTTCCGTTTCTTGCACATGTAGTGATGACATACATACGAGTAATATCCATTGTTAAGGTGTTAGGGTAGATTTTCCGTTTCTCTGCACATCTAGTGATGACACACATACGACTAACTCGCATATAATACAGCTACAAACTTGAATGATTTAATTCATTTAGTTATCAATATCAAAATATCGGGCAAATAAATGTGCAGTGTGATACAAAACCAGGCACAAATATGATTTTTATGTCTATTGACTACCCTATTCACATACTTCTTATACATTACACTTTATTTTACTTCGATCAAGTTCTACTCGATTTTTTAGAAACAATTCCGAGTTAGGCATGTTTGTACTTATTTCAATGCATTTCTCATGGTGATACAAAATATGGTAATGAAATTGAATGATGTTGACATTTTTGAAACATTTTGTGACATTTTGGAATGTCAACTGCAGACGCCTGCCGTGACATTTTGGAATGTCAACTGCACAGTGTTAAGGAAAAGGTTCTTAAACCATCTTTTGCAAATATATGCAAGTGAATGAGTAGGGTTTTCTTGATTGCTATTGCATGCTACGGTTATAACAGTACACATGGCCAAAGAACTTAAAGTTACAGTTTCTGATGTAAACTAGGTTCAATATCCCCATCGATGTACCGCTTCTGGCGGCAAGTCTGTGCATCGAAGCGTTGTTTTATATTACGGAAATGTATTTCATTTCTGGGCTTGAGGAGCAGATAAAATGGAGATGAATTGTAACAGTATTAATATGTGCAATATGTTAAAGGAAATGAAATAATTGTGCTTATCATCTGCAAACATACTTGTGCAATATTGTGCAATCATTTTAAATTGGATGATCTGATTTTGTAATTACAGTAATATAAGTGCAATTATTTTCATTTACATTTACCCTCAAGCTCAGCTTACAATAGATGAATCAGATACTTGTAATAAGGAGGAGACGTTTCTTTAACATCAAGCAAACGAAAGCACCGATGAAATCATCCCTTTGCGCGATACTAAATCAACAGTCCCTCAACGGTTGCCACAAGGGAAATTATAGAGGAATCATAAGTACACGTAATTGTATTGATTTGTTCAGATCATCACTCGTGTATTTGAAGAAAAAAACCTTGAATATTTGCTCCTCTTAAAAATGTCTCTTGCTAATATTATCATAACAGTGTATTACTGTGATTGTTTAATTTCAAAATGCGACAGATATAGAATTATATGAAAATCGATCTTCGCAATTATGCTGAGTGTATGTCAGACTGAAAAAATACAACTTGTCAAATAGAATAAATATAATCATTCGATTCTATGTAGGAGAGGAGACGGGTGAAGTAATTTGAGATAATTCTGCATAAAGCTGTGTAAATCCTGAATAAGACTCACTTTAATGCAGAGAGATATTTTCATTTTTCAAAAATTGTTATTTCTATTTGTACTGTCACTTTAGACTATTATGGGAATCTGGTCGTCCATTTAAATTTCGAGATTTACTTGCGATTACCCAAAGTCATGGTACTTTGGGTGAATATGAGTATGAAAATTATATTGTCTCCTTCTTGTTATCTTGATAAACATCCGATTCTCAGCGCCGCGCGCTTTACACGTGTTTAGCTGTTTATTTAAGATTATTACGCTAAGAAGCCTAAATAGAATGGCATTTCATTCAGTTTTAGTGCTCCTTTACGACTCTTATCAAGTAAATTGAATATAAATATGGAAACTCAATGCCACTCCAGTTAAAATCTCAGCAGTACCACACAATCCCAGAAACTTCAAAGCCTATGATAACATGTGGATAGAAAAGTTTGGTGACTATTTATTTTTTCGCCATCGTATACATAAATAGATGAAATGGTTTGTTTTCGAGTTGTAGAAGAATACAGACTAATACGGGAATTTACTTTTTTGATTTTGATTGATGAAGACGGCTCGGAATACCCCCGAAGGGCCCGGTCACAGGTGTGTGATAGCTGAAATTGCAGTCCTCCTGACTTGTTTAAAGAAGGTTGAATTCCAAGCCGTCTTCATCAATCACGTGACCCTACATCATCAGCGGGTCAGTTGCCTGATGAAGTGTGATTGTTTCACACTCAACGTAGCAGTTGTAAAAGTAAGTTCCAGTATTAGTCTTATTATATCATTTTATTCTCAACGACTGGATGACTGAAAACATTCATATTTATACATCTGGAAAATGTTTTTAACAAATATTTAAAGAACAAAATAATAAAGGAAGACATTTTCGTTACCATGTAAATCTCTATTACATCTGACTTGAAGCATAGCATCTCAATATATATATATATTCCCGATAATATCTTTTAATGCACTGACTTTTTGCAGAGGGAATGGTTTATATGTAAATCATAAAAAGTGACTTTTAAATGGATGCTGCGGATTCTTTGCTGCAAGGCTTTGGTGGATGGCTCACTCGAAATCGCGTACAAACAAAAATCTTCATCTTGTACTCTGATAATCCAGATAACATCTCGCATGGATACACCGATTAGAGAGAACCCTTCGTTAATTTAGGAAAATAAATCGGAATATTATTTTTGACAGTGCCCGAATATGTTGAAATATATATTCCCTAGACAAAACATTAGACCGCTATGCAGTGACGTCAGAGTTTATCACTTAGTAGCTATAAATAGATACAAATGCTGTAATCTGATTGTTCATGGGCCATTTACCAGCAAGGTGATATAAAGTCGCATTTGCGTCGTAATCAGCTGTTCTGGTAATGTTTACAATATCAACAACGTAATATATTTCGTATTGCGTAGTAATCAGCTGTTCCGGCAATGTTTACCTTTACTACCAGGATGATATATTTCGTATTGCGTAGTTGGGATGACTCTTGCACGTGTATGTACTCTACGTTTGTTTATAACACTAACTCCATAGGGAAAGTGAAAGTGCAGTATCTGTGTAAGAGGTTAAAAATGAAATCTGTCTAATAGTTCGATTGTATGATGTCATGTATCAAGCTTGGTTTTATTTGGTTCTTGAAATTATAACAAACTCATGAATATTAATAAAATATTTGCATATTCATGATATTTTGTGAATATTCATCGTAGTTTTTCCAGTAATGACATTTTTTGCTACAACAAACGAATTATATGATCGATCGATCGGCTGCAATTAAACAAAATGGAGACGAAAACGGCGTTACGCCAACTTACGGTAAGTACCTTCGCGCGGGATGTTTGAATAAAAAAAGACACATTTTGCAAGATTTGGTATCCAAGGAAGCTTAATGAGGTAAGATTTATGCAAGTGGTCCGTATCTCGTATCCCGTTACTTTTGCTTGTAAGCTCAGTCGTTTTTTGAAATAAGCTTTTGTAGTCTACAATTCACGATGGATAAAGCAATGAATTATGCTACCAGCAAGCGATTTGTACTGCACACTCGAGAGGAAATCAATGAAAAGAGGGATAATTTGATACCAATCAACACCAAACGAGCGAATGTTAAGGCAGGGAGAGCTTTTAGAGCATTTCTTATGGAGAGAGGTGATGGAACTGGCCCAGTGGATTTTGAGCATTTTGACGCGCCTGTACTCAACGAATGCTTGTCAGAATTTCATTTCAGCGCCAGAACACTGAAAGGCGAGAAGTACTCTATGGCGTCTTTGATTAACCTGCGGCACAGCCTCTCACGATATCTAAAGTCGCCACCATTCAATCAAACTGTTGATATAATAAAGGACGCCATATTTCGCGAGTCACAGGAAGCATTCAAAGGAGCAGTTAGGGAATTGAAGGTAGAAGGAAAAGGGGTTATCAAACATCATCCAGAGATCGAGGATGGAGATCTGAACAAGCTTTACCAACAAACGAAGAGCTTTGATGCAGCCAATCAAACAGAACTACAAGATAAAGTACAGTTCGACATCAGGTTATATTTTTTCCGTAGAGGTTCGGAAAATATGCACTCTATGACCAAATCAACATTTGCTGTTCAACACACCCCAGAAGGCGACCGCTATGTATGCCAAGTGCTCGATGAACTTAACAAAAACCATACACAAAGTTGTGCAGAGTCGTACACAGCATTCATGCCGGAGAGAAGAGGCGATCCTAAGTGCCCTGTCGCATCCTTCCTCAAATATGTCAGCCACCTTCATCCAGAGAGCGACAAACAATGGACCAGACCAAAGACTGCCACATCATCCCAGATATGGTACTACAACCGTGCAATAGGTTGTGATAAGCTGCGTGGCTTTATGAAGGATATGAGTTTGAAGCACAGCCTTTCTAAGATATACTCAAACCATTCCATCCGAGTGACGGGAGCAACCATACTCACCCGCGATTCATATGCATCATCGCAAATCAAGGAAGTGACGGGCCACAAATCAGTATCAAGTTTGGCCATATACCAACGGGTTTCAAATGGAGAAAAAATGCGTATGGGACAGAGCCTCACTGACAAAACACTAGGGAATCCACATCAACCTGCACCTGTATCAGTGAATATGAGGAAACCGCAAGCGTCACCTGCTCTTCCATCAATTAATACACCATCTACAAGTTCTTCTACTACTGAATCTGACATGATAGAATACCTTGATATGGACGTCGAAAGCTTCTTGGAAAACTTCCAACACAGCTCAGACACGGAGCCTCAGATAAGTCCATCCATGCCACTTCCTTTGATGACCACTCCTGCTCCAGTTCATGCACCTGCAACAGAATCAGCTTTTTCAACACCTTCAACTGCACCAGCCCCTCCTTTGATACCATTACCATCCATGACCACTACACCTTCAGCTTCATGGACACCTTACAATGGTCCAGCAGTTTCATCTTTAGGAAGACCTGCCACGCCTCCATCATCAGAACTACAGTCTATTGACTTTAATTTGAGTCCATTCCTCCGTGATCTTTTGGATGACCCAGAATTTGAAACAACACAGCAGCTCTTGGTTCAAACGACTGCTCGAGGTCCAGGTAATCGAGGTCATCAATCTTCAATGATGCAGCAATTCCACCATGCATCTCCTAATCCTAGACCAACACGCCCAGTAATTTTTTCGGGATGTAGCAATATCACGATCAATAATCTGACAATCAACGTACAACCTCGCTCAAATCAAAACTAATCAATGTGGAGAGACTGTAAATATGTAAATAATTTGATTTTTTTGTTGGAATTTTGAATATTGAGTTGAGACTATACTGTTTGTTGTTGAATTTTAAAAACCGGAATTCTTCTTGGAATTGATATATGAAACATTGGATCATTGGATGGATTAAAAACATTTGCATGAACAATAATTTATTGGATTTTTAACACTGGATCAAGGCTTTGCTGTTGAAGATTATTCAGGTAAGTTGATATCGAGTAAATCATGTTTTATTTTGTGTAGGCCTATAATAGGCCTAAACACTGACCCTTCAATTTTAACCCCCCCCCCCCCCCCCCCACACCAAGATAATGAATCAACCCAAAACTTGTATTCAGCTAACAAAGCAATACAGGATATATCACCTCTTTTGAAACCCAGACCCCTACATAGACATAATGGATCAACCCTAAATGGTAGTTAACCAATCAGAAGCTGCCATCAAGCTTACAACGCAATACAGGATATATCGCGATGTTCCTAAGTGATAAATTCGTTATCCAATGTTTGATAACGCAATACGGTAGATACCTATGGTTGGGTGCCATATCACATTCGGCCTCCGGCCTCATGTGATATGGCACTCAACCATAGGTATCGACCGTATTGCGTTATCAAACAGTGGATAACTAATAGTATCCTAGTGATCGGCGTAGCATTAACGCGTGATTACCGGGAATCAAATTCGATTGCGCCAATCGCGCGATCATGCGGTACGGTTATTGGAACACGCCGTGACGTCACTGCATTAACGTATCTCCCGGGGGTGCCCTCCCCTGACGGCTTTGACGGGAAGGCCAGCCCAAACTACCGTGTTAAAAAGGGCGAAGTGAAGGAAGACAGGAGACAAGGGAAGATTTTAATATTAGGTAAACCAGTCGTCATATGACGATTTGAATAAGGTATATTCGAGTCGTGTCTGTTGTCTGTCTGTTGAGATAAGCATTTTCGGTTAATCGAGCTCAATTTTGCGCGCGTCAGCTGGATTGAGAACGCCACGCTACAAGCCCGCCCCCCCCCCCCCCCCCCCCCCCCCCCCCCCCGCCCGCCCACCTCGGCTCTCAAATGTCTGACACGGAAATTAAAATTAAATTCTGACTCATTGACAATTCTGAAAAGCAAAAGGTGACAGCCTGGTAAAGTGTAAATTCCACCGGGATAAATTCATTTGCCTCCTCTGAAGGGTGACTCCACATACGCCACTGCCTCGAGTTATTAACGAATGGGGTATACATATAGTACCTTTCTATTTGTGGAGGCCAATGACGCTACAACAACGGTAACACATTAAATACGACGCCATCATTTTGGTGCTATCGGTAAAATAATCATCGAGCACTCTTTTATGAGGGCGGTATGACCGCCAAACTAATGTCATCGGTCGACAGGCGTGTTCTCAAACATTGAAGGAGAAAGAGTAATACCTTAACTGCACATTTTGAGGATTACATAATTAAGTTAAGCGTATGATTATTGTCATTGAATCCTACCGGATGTCCGAGAATGATTTATATAGGGGGAAAGGTTGCATTTATTTAGCTATAAACACCATTGTTATTGGTCAAAGTGCTTATGATTCTAATATCTACATATATTTAGCTTTCTTAGGATCTTTTTGACGTTTCGGACAGAAAATAATGAACCCTTTTGTAAAATTGTAAATTCAAGCAAAATGTGAATGATGTGAGGAAATTGTTCTGCTTGAGTTTTTTTTTATATCATACATTTCTTAAGCGGCAGTTTAGAAGTTTGTTGTAAGTATTATCAATTGAAATTCCGCTGAGAGTGAACACAAGTTTTCACCGATTTTCAATAATGACCGGAACAGAAAAAAATACTTCGATGAAGTTAACAGAGGTAGTAGAGAACATGTTACCCGTTGTATTGCAAGCATTAGAGTTGGACTGCAATGTTGTTGTTTTTGATTTTTCTATTTCTATTTTTCCAAACACGGTTTAAATAATTCCTGTATAATTAAAATCCATCCATGTTTACGTTAATACCAATGGAAAATAAAAATTCACGGCTTTACCGTGACAACCATCATCTAGGTTTGATGTTTGGAATTGTCGGTGGCTTAATATTTCCCAAGGACTATAGATCGTCTAATATTGAAAGTGGTTTGTGGAATAAATGGCAGTTTCAAAGAATTTACAATATAAAATCAAGTCGCATGTTAAATTTGATGTCCAACACACAGCCTGCCATCATGCGCCCATGCAAACCCACACGATGCAATCGATGTTCAGTAGCATTTATTTCGGAGAGTAACACGTCGTAACGCTAACAATCATGAACAATTTGCTGCTTTTGATTGATTTATAGTCTTTTGTAGTAACCAGGGTTTAGGGCTACGGTCTTTCGTATTAAACCGGGCTTAGGCTACGGTCTTTCGTAGTAACCAGGGTTTAGGGCTACGGTCTTTCGTATTAAACCGGGCTTAGGCTACGGTCTTTCGTAGTAACCAGGGTTTAGAGCTACGGTCTTTCGTATTAAACCGGGCTTAGGGCTACGGTCTTTCGCAGTAACCAGTGTTTAGGGCTATGGCCTTTCGTAGTAAACAGGTTTTCAAAATGTTATTAACTGTGTTTTCTCAATATTATCATGAAAAGACGATCAGATTTAAGTATGGGTGCTTTCTTTGTCATTTTAGTTTATTATATGACTTCAACTGACTTTATCGAGGCAATAATGTTAACGTGATCTAATGCTTACTTCGACAATAATCACAGAAAGCCGTGCAACGATTGTTCCGCTCATGTATGCTTTTATTCTTTAATATTGACAACAGATATTATCTAAAAAAATAAACCTTTACGCATTCCAATATACATTTTTATGTAATACAAATCTAAAACTGCTCACAAAAAGTATCGAAACACTTAGAAATGATCCAATATATAACGGCTCGAGAGGGTATGCATTATTCGAAGCAAATAACCTAGTGCATCATTTTGTTCTGCGTATTTTGACACCTCGATCGATGAGATACGATGCTGCGGAGCGGAGTTATTGTCATTTCAATGGTCGTGGGTCCAGTTTCAGAAGTGACAATCATCATATAGAAAGAGGTTTGCATTACTGTTTATAATGATCAGATTCATGATTTTCAATAGGGATGAGTGTCACTTTTGAAACGGGACCCACGATCATTGAAATGACAATAACTCCGCTCCGCAACAAAATACGCAGAACAAAATTATGCACTTGGTTACCTGCTTCGATTAATGCATACTTTTTCGAGCCGTTATATATTGGATCATGTCTACGTGTTTCGATACTTTTTGTGAGCAGTATACTATAGTATGATTACGAATTGAACGAACAACAGCACGCACGCAGCATAGAGTGATAGCGCTCGAATTATCACGCTTTATGGCTGTGCACGCTTCACGCAATGTACGCAATACGCTGCTTCAATGTGTTCATTCAATTATAAATCCGACTCAAATCCCCATTCCCAATTACAATCATATCTAATTTTCTTTTAAAAGGCAACGTTTTATTTTATAATCCTTTATATAGATCTTTCACTATAACACAAAAGTAAAACAATAGTCTATTGAAATGTGAAATCAACTTTAAAATGAATGAAAGCTTATCGAATATTAAACATTTTAAATATTTTTAACCACCTATATTATTAAATTATATATAATTCCCAACAAATATTTACATTCATATTATTCATTTCTTTCGCACTGCAATAAATTACCAGAAAGTACTACTACTATTTTGGCTTTACAGTAGTAGTATTATAAAGTATTCACCATATTATGCTGTGCGTATTGTTCGATATTTGGATCGTTGACTACCGAAATACCAACAAACAAACAAAAATCCCTATAGTTAGAATTAACTTAATCGGTTTCATTAAAATGAGGATATGGGACAAGTGAGGTATAATTGTAATCATTTTTCTACAGCAATACAAATTGTATGATGGAATACACATTTATAAATTTTGAAGAAAACCCGATCGCTTTATTGCGGTCTACATTAGGAGTTAAAAGAGATGCAATAGTGATAATACACCTATCAGTTGTAAGACGCACTATACGACCCCCGGGAGAGGTGCGTCGTGGGTGCGTCGTTTACCAATAAATCTTGACGTCAGTGGCAGCCTTTGGTCCGTCAAAAAAAGGACGGAGGGTGCGTAAAGAACCGTCACTTTACATGGGTGCGAATGGGCTGATAGTTGACTGAGGGTGCATATTTGGATGGCAATGGTCCGTCATTTTTTTTGACACAGGGTGCGTCATGGTACATGAGAAGTTGACGCACCTCGGTAAAGTGACGCACCAGTCCCGGGGGTCGTATAGTGCGTCTTACAACTGATAGGCGTATAATGGCACCTATAGGGAATCATCTGTACATTGTCGCAAACACACAGATAAAGGCAAGATTACTTAGACTAATAGCTTAAACTCGGTAAAATAATTTATACCCGTTTCTAACAATTCTTTTTTTTCATGGCATCAGCTTCAAAATATCCATTCAAATAATTGCATTTTTTACATCAAATATCTCTCCTATAACCGTTGTTCGAATCCCTCTTTTGAAAAAAGGTGCTTGATCATTTGGTAAGACTTGCCGCTTGCCGATTTGAATTAGGTATACCCGTCGTTAAAAAAAGTGTACTCAATGGTCATGGGTCCTCCTACAAAATGGGAATTATTGAACAGGTGCCTACCTGTGTCTTGTAGCTAATGAATTGTTTCAAAACGTCAAAATAATAGGTTCAAATTAGACACCGCTGTGTATTACCGAGGTTAATAAGATATCACGTGTACCTCATCAATAAACTAATATTATAAACACTCTTCTTTTTTTTGAATTTGTTGACGCGTTAACGAAGAAACATCTCGCTTCTTTATGTAATAGTACTGATATGTTCATAGTACTGATATTATTATCTTTAACTAGTACTGTATACAAGTTTTAAAATACACAAAAAAACGTGTTAATGTACACTAAAAAAAACCATAATTTATTGAAGACAATTATTTATATCTTGTACATCTGTGTATCAAGTAGAAAACAAAGTATTAACGTCAAAATAATCCTAGGTTCCAACAGGACACCGCAGTGTATTACCGAGGTTATTACGATATCACTTGTACCTTATCATTTAACTATTATTATAAACTCTCTTGTTTTAATTTGTTGGCGCGTTAACGAAGACCCATCTCGCTTCTTTATGTAATAGTACTGATATGTTCATAGTACTGATATTATTATCTATAAATAGTACTGTATACAAGTTTTAAAATACAAAAATACCGTGTTTATGTACACTAAAAAAATTGTTTGAAGACGATTATTTATATCTTGTACATTGGTGTATCAAGTAGACCACAAAGTATTAAAATTGATTAGTCTAATTACGAATTATTTTATAAATATGAATCATTCAATGCGCCGTTAAATAAACGCCTATCTCTCCTATTGTATCCATCATCCAAAACTACCCTGTCCCCTACACTTCCAACATATCTCGGAGCGGAGTCACCGCCCACTAGCAAGGCTGGTCTAACCCTGGAGGGTGCGTATCGCGGGGCAAGGGGCTGCTCCACAGCCCTGACCATGCTAACAGCCATGATTCTCTTGGTTCGTGGTCTTTCCTCCCTTATTTCTACCTCTTGCACAGTCCTACGAATGAATGGCCGTGGTGACGGACGTGGTGGTGACGGACGTGGAGATGGTGGTGGCGATGGCGGTGGCGACGGTCGCGGTGGTGGAGGTAAAGGCTCTTTCTCTTGGTAAATCTGAAATTGAAGTAAAATCAACTTACATGAGAAAGAACGAAATTAAAATGAATAAGTGAGTATTGTTATCACTGTCTAAGGGAATTGCACTACCAAATAAATAAACTGAGCCTATTCTATCCACGTAAAGCACCTATTGCTAATACACGGGGGCAATGTTTGTGAAAAGGAGATGCATCGATCAACTTCAGTTTTCAATATTTTTTCTTCAGCATTCTAAATCTATAGACCTGAATGATTTATATTCTTATAAGCAGATTATTAATAACATCCCTTATAAACAGAATAGCCATCGACATTCTTTTTAACAGATTAGTACTTTTACTAATACTGATATTAAGAGCATACTATCAGAATTTGGAACCTTTGTACTTTGTTCAGTATCAACAGAAAAAGAAGGCCCATATTTGAGAGGAAACAGTTAAAAAACAAACTACATCCACTTAGGCAGCTAATTGTAGAAAATAAAATAAGTTTGTTACCTGTTGAATAAAGCCCAAAGGGACATAATGTAATACAAAATTCAAAGTTTTTACAATATGAATAATGACCTGCTGTCGATCCCCTATCAGTGAAGTCGTCAATAAAAAATACTGATCATTGTAAATGTAGTACACTGATAATGTGAAACTATAGTGGTATAATTGGCCATTATCTTTAACTAAAACAATGAATAGTAAACAAACTCGAAGTGCCTTAATCTAAAGCGCAATACAGTACCGACATTCAACATGTACTACCAAATGTTCTTTTAATTTGGCACGGGTTTTTAAAATATTGCATAAAACAATGATTATGTTAAAGTTACCACAGTTCGTCGTCTTCTGCAGAAAAGTAACAGACAAATAGCCGCAAGGATCATCGCTAGCAGAAGTCCTGCAACCACAAGGCCAGCAATGAGTCCAATGTTGGGTTCGTATGCTGTTTAGGAAAACATGAAAATAAACAAATAATAAATATATCTTTAAACAGGTTCGCTGTCATAGATAGAAAAGAGACTATTATGGGGAAAAGATCTCGCCCTGTAATCCAAGCCCTAGCCAGGACCTCTTGCTTACAGCGCAAGTGCTTTATCCATTGGTCCACAAGACCTCGCATGATAAAACATCCTATATAAATTCAACACCTAAGCTATAACGTATCCCAGTCTCCTGCAACTATGTATGAAAATAAATGCTTACAATTTTGTAAATGAAATACTTACAAATATATAAGATCAGATGCTTTTCTATATTAGTGAAAACAAATTAAGGGCATCTTTTTTCCTTTTTTTAAAAATTAAATCCTGAAATGACCTTCTTTCTTATAAAGAGCTAGGATTTCACCAGCAAGCAATAAGATATCGCCTCATGTACTTACGAGCAGGGCATGAGTCTGCATTGCAGTTCAGATTCTCGAAGGATGTTCCCTCACAGGTGTCATCAAACTCTTGTTCAAGACTATTGCAGAATCGTTCACGACGTCTCTGACCCAATCCACACGAAACAGGGCAATCATTCCAAGAATTCCATGTACCCCAGGCTTGAATGAAAAAGTAATAATATCATAAATATAAACCTAATTTCAAGCTTATCGAACCCGGATCAAATATAATGTTGCTGATCATGTTATGATCATGTTGATAGCGCTGGACAAACAATGTAACACGTGTCCGGAAGACTTCCTTGATTTCCATTTTTTTACAATACAGTAGTATTCAGTAATAGATCAAATTCGATATGCATCTACTGTAAATATATATTGTGGAATTGAAATTGAAAGAAAACTCTGTCCCAGATTATTCAGGATTGTTCTACTTAACATTCTCCATACAATCAGAATGTGGCCATATATTCTCCATACAATCAGAATATACAAAAAGGTATGTGGCCATTTATTTAACCTCATAACACTCATCGGTGTACAAATTAAGTAAGTATAACAGTTTTAGAAAATCTCATTGGATTATATTGGTTCAGCTTCATAACCTGTGTGACTGTTGATACAATCCTTGCACCTACCTGCACAGACCGCCGTGTTGCATGATTGGTAATCAGTAAGACCACCTGGTGAACAGGTAATTCCATCACTTGGCTCAGGATCGTTGCATGTACGAGTACGTATTTGCTCACCACCACCGCATCGTCGTGAGCATACACCCCAGACTGACCAGCTGTTCCACGTGGGTGCTAGTATTTAAACAAGAAAAAAGGAATTGGTCTGTGTCGGTAAAACAAAAGTTTCCTTCGTACGCAACACAATGCTTATGAATTAATAAAACAGAGGATTTTAATCGTTAAGTTTATTGTAATGATTGTTCTGTTTCTGCACCCGGGCTGCACCCTCACTGTGGAACAAACATCAGGGATGCATGTCCACTCTCTGGTTTCAAGAATAAGTCTCATTTCTATCCATCATATTGACTCTGTTTGCATCAGTTAGTTTTTGTTTTTGTTTATTTTTCTTTCATGGCTCTTCAATATTTCTGGAAAGGCACCTTATAAATGTTGTTTATGTATCCGTATTCCTTGTATTGTGGTGTGGATATTAAGACCGTTCTGATGCATCCATTAAAATCGACAATTATCAATTTATTTTACGACGTGCATATTATATGCATATCTGCCGTTTAAATAACACTCATCCGCTCATGGCTCAATGCTCTATGTCGTAATCCGAAATTTGCCGGTTCGTTTCCAGCTAAAGGTTTATGGTTTGCTCAAACCTAAATTGTGCGCTTGTCACTCTCATAGAACTGATTTTAATGATTCGCACATTATAACCCTGAGATATTTTATATAATCTTACTCCAACCATCGGCTAATATATTCCAACTTACGTCCAGGACACACTTGTAGATTACACGGTACGCTGTCCCGTTGGGTGCCGTCTCCAATACAAGTATCAAAATCAGATAGGTCTGTATCACTACAACTTCTGGCACGGTCTCGTATACCGCCTCCGCACGTGACACTGCAGATATCCCATATTCCCCATTGGCCCCATTGTGGCGGCACAATAACTGGAAAGGAATAGAAAGATGTAAAATTTGTTGTTTAATTTTATTGTTATTCCAAAAATGAATGGTAATTTTCCTTCTAATCTGAAGTCACATAGGAAAAAAGTATCTGTGTAAACCAGTATTAATGTTCCCATATTTCTGGTTAATACTTTCCACACAGCTATTAGTTTTACCATTATACAAAACAGATTTTTCAGAAACTATCTCAAGAAATACTGAACCAATACTAGGCATGTTTGTACTTATTTTAATTCATTTCTCAAGCTGATTCCAAATATGGTAATGCTCTTAAATAATTTTGATATTTTTTAAACATTTTATGAAATTTTGGAATGTCGTCTGCAGACGCCTGCCACGTGGAAAGTATTAAGGTCTGGACTTAACATTTTGAATATGCATAAAGAAGATAATTCACCTGGGCAATTCTCTGGGTTGCATGGGACAGAATCTGGTTCAATATCGTCTCCTTCACAGAATGTTCCGGGAGGCGCTGTTGCAGGAACATTACAGGTTCTTTCTCGGTTTCTAACACCGCCGTCACATGTTACACTACATCCTTCCCAGACACCCCATTGGTTCCATACTGGCACTGAGAGAAAAGAAAAGTCGAAAAAATGAAGTTGCCGTTGTGCGAGAATTGTGTGTTTTCGATAACGCTAGCCTATCACCACGATGGTTAGTAAAGAGGTTCGTAATGAGCTAAAATGTTTTAGTATTTTTGTCTTCTTTTTCTGATATCATATTTCTTTCATAAACATGTATCTACTCCGATTCAGACCTGTACCACAGCTTAAAATGTGTGTGTTTACCTATATTTTCAATATTAATAGAAAAATATTTTTGTCCCAAAATGTCACTTATGACCCTTTTGCATTTAACCATGTACCGCGTTAACAGTTTTAAACAATTAAAAAAATCATCCTATATGACGATTCAATAGCGGAAATGGAAGAACAAAAGCATGTCCATCGACTAATAAAAGTTGTGACATTGGGTTAATTAGAGACTAAGTAAAGACCAACATACCTGGACAGGATGTCGTATTACATTGAAAAGGATCCATTTCAATATTTTCTCCAAGACAAATGTCCAAGTCATCAGGGTATGGGTCCGAACATGTTCGGAAACGAGTCCTTTGACCACCTCCACATGTAACACTACACGTCCACGGTTGCCACATATTCCATTCTGCGACTACACGAACAAACAAAACACAATAAATCGGTCGTGACTACAGTGCTGAATAAGAAGCAATAAGTAAGCGATTGCTAACATTTGGTTCAATTATATACTTCATTTATAATTTCGTTTTTATTTTCGATGTTAGTAACTGTATTGTTCGTAGCTGGACGGGAAAATCTGTTCTTTGTTAATACTCCTCCCTGAGATTGCGGGGAAAAGTTATCTTAACAAAGAATTTTCAATTGTAGATTAAAATTGTACGCGATAGAATCAACATCTCTGAGACCAGGTTTTCTGAGTTGCAGTGAACCAATTGATTGGCGTTTCAGAGTTCTTTGTAGTAAATAAAAGCAGCTTTTGCATAGATTTTCATTCAGATGGTGTTGTGTGGGATTCGAGCTGAAGAATTTAGGGAAAGATCAAGTCATAATTCAGATTGTGATCTCCCCATGTTCTCAAGTAAAGTGATTGCTACAAATGGGGTATCGTTGGAAAGAAAAACACATCAGCTTTTCATAGAGAGGACACACAATGTGAATACATAACGAAATACCCGGAAAATTGGGGATTGAAAAATGTTTCCGATTTTGTTGTTGTTGAGGACTTGATGTGACATTACGTACCAAACTCAGGTAGAAGTGTAGGAGAATAATACAAGGTTTCCATAGCTTGATCTATGTATGGGAACAACTACGTACCAAACTCGGGTAGAAGAGTAGGGGAATAATACAAGTTTCCATAGCTTCATCTATGCCCGGGAAGCGATATCATTTACCGTAAACAACATTTGAATAGGGAGAAACTTATGTTATGTATCGTAGTATACATGTGTCATATTTATCTTACCTCAGTTTCAAACTTCATTTCACAAATCAAATAGCTTACTCACTTAATAACATTATTCAATTGAAAGAAAGAGAGGTTGGACAATTATTCGAATCTGCAATCTTCCGCACCATAAGCGAATCCTGTTGTTTACGGTTAATTAATACGCGCCCGGGAACTATGTGACATTACGTACCAAACTCAGGCGGACACGCTCCAGCATCGCATATTCGACTATCCGCCCGGTCACCGTTAATGCAAGTCTGATCATCTGACGTATCGGGATCATTACATGTCCGTACACGTTGCTGTAGACCTATACCACATGAACGACTACAGCCAGTCCACGGTGACCACGTACCCCACAATGCTGCATCTGTTAACACGGTGAAATGATAGAAAATATAGGTACTGTATAAAAATCCGGGTTTTTTTTTTAAAGAATCATCTTTCAAATCATGTATAAAAGTGTTAAACAGACATTACCTTGATTACTTTAGGTATGTTGCTCTTTATAAAGCATCGATTTCACAAAAATGGCGACTCGTTTTCTAGGCCTCTGTGAATTTACGTAGGAGCTTATTTCGCTGATGAAGATCATCTGACTAGTGGCGGCATCAGCCTCATAATTGGGAGGGGGCAAATGGGGGATCAAGAATTTTTTTAGGGGGCATGAAAAAAAATGATGCGCGCAAAGCGCGCAATTTTTGGTACCACTTTACGCTTAAATGGTCAAATTTTGTCTAATACTAACTAATTTGGTATGAAAATGCGCGCTTGCGCCCAAAATGTAGCTGTTTTATGCTAATATTGTCAACATTTGGTCTAATTAAACCTAATTTAGTAAGAATATGTGCGCACAGCTGGGAAAAAATTGCCTTTTTAAGCTTAAATTGTCTATTTTTTTCTTATTTTAACTAAATTGAAATTATTATTATTATTATTTTTTTTTTTTGGGGGGGGGGGGGAACTGGGGGGGGGGCAAATTCCCCCCATGCCCCCCCCCCCCCCCCCCCCCCGTGGTACCGCCACTGACTATTTCAATTTCAATTCTAAAGGAAGGGACGCACATGCATTCAAACTACATAACCCCTACACACATACACTATGTTGTTTTCTATTGTTAATTCTTTCTATGTGTTTTACAATATTCTTCATCGAATAATATATAATAGAATTAACATTTTTATTTCGAAAATTTGGAGATCTTCGAGATAGCGAAAGAGTCCAGCTGCACATGCGCAGTGTCATAATTATTACGTGTGTCATTTTCAAGTAGGGAAAACTGGAAAGTGTACTTTAGGTCCCAGATTCTGGACTATATATATAGTATCGTCCGATACTGGAATACCCAGTATCGTTCGATACTGGTACAAATTCAGTAGTCCAGTATCGTCCGATACGTCCGGTATGATTCCAGTATCGTCTGTTACGGGTACATATCAAATGTTCCAGTATCGGGCGATACTGGAACACAATTATGTACCAGTATTGTTCCAATCCTGGGACTACTGGTAGGAGGAACACAAGTATCGCCCGATACTGGAACATAAAAACGTTCCAGTATTGGGCGATACTGGAACACAGCTTGGTGTTCCAGTCTCGACCGACTGGAACAATAAAATAGTACCAGTATCAAGCGACACTGGCAACTTTTATGTTCCAGTATTGAACAATACTGGTATACCAGTATCTGGGACCTAAAGTACACCTTTTCCCTCTATTTGCTAATTCTTTCTGTATTTGTACAGTATCCTCCATGGAATAAAGCGCAGCATAATCATCACATTTTGTGCGGATCTTCAGATTAAGCAGAATAATACATTTACCTCCTGTTACGTCACATGGTTGAGCATTGCATGGGAATGGATCCGTGTCCTCACGAGGACCCTGGCAATACACGGCGTCATTTACATTGGGATCGTAGCATGTCCTAACTCGTTGTCGGATTCCCCCACCGCATTCAACTGTACAACCGCCATACGATGTCCATGGGTTCCATTCTAAGTGTTATGTACACACAAGAACATTATTTAGGTCATTATCATATACGTAGTTTACAATTACATTTAGGGAAGGAGAAAAACATATTGTGATGTTGATCACAATACTAGATATCGACAACCATCACCTCGAATGTTGAAAAGACCGAAATTGGACAGAAAGCGCCTTTCATTACGTTGTGCATCTTAGAATAAAGTGTCTCGTTGTAATTGTAATCCAGGCACTTTAATCTACGTAAACTTGAAATTGTACATCGGTAATAGGTTGTTTATACATTTACACGTAATGGATTATTTGTTTGCGCTTAATAAGCTTCATAAAGTTCATGTACGTATGATCTTTGATTTACTAAATTCATAAACCTGAAAGTTCTGCGAACTATGACTCTGAAATTTGACATTTGGTTGCGTCCTCATTTATCATAACACACTTTAAGTGTTAACAGAACATATAATACAATTGACATTCCAACAAAACCTACAAGATGAACATACAATTGTCTTTTTGCACTTTGGTTTAGTCCTAAAAGTTAGTAAAACCAGGATTCCAATATATTTTCTTTTTCTTTCACTTTTTTTAAATTTTTAAATACTACGATTTAGGATAAGGAGAAATACAGCTCACATCGACTTAACAGGTGTGGAATTGATCTAGAGTGCACTATTTTCCAACCCGCTTACCCGTGCAAGGCTCTGGACTGCATGGCTCTGGATCCGTGTCCGTATTGCCTCCGTCACACGTGATTTGGTCGAACGAATTAGGGTCGTAACAGGTACGTATTCGTTGTCGAATTCCACTGCCACAAGTCACCGTGCAGCTACTCCATGATGACCACGTATTCCAGTCTATATTGCGTTTGAGAGAAATTGGTACAGAAATATGATTGACTGATAATAAATACATAAATGTCCCTATATTTAATGAAGAGTGTGTGACCGGAGTCAAAACCTAACGCCCGCATTGTCCTTATAAAGGTAGTCATGCGCAACGGAAGGGGAATCGCACCCAGCCTATTCGACATTCAATTGAATTGGTGCATGACGTTCAATTCATTGCATGAGCCATGTTACCAAATTAGCCTAGCTATCATGAAACAGGTGTTTCTTATTTCTGAAAATCTTAAACACAATTATTATCATTCCCGACAAGATGGCAGCTAATCCGTTAATATTCCAATTATTCACCTCAATCACTGGCTTCGATGAACACAATGTTACTCATGATTTACCTTTAAAAACCTAATGAACTTATACAACAATGTGATGGATAACTTCTACTGAAATATTAATATCAGAATACGCCTGCAAAATATTAACACTTTCCAAGCGGCTATTAGTTTTACAATAAAAAAACAGAATTTTCAGAAACCTTTTCCAACTTTCAAAGTCTATCTCAAGAATTATTGAACCAATTGCCAGGCATGTTTGTTCTTATTTAAGTTATTTTAATGCATTTCTCATAGTGATTCCAAGTATGGTGATAACATTTACTATCTTTGACATTTTTAAAACATGTTGTGAACATTTGGAACTGTCGTCTGCAGACGCCTGCCGCGTGGAAAGTGTTAAGACTACGACGAAACGGTTCCTTCAAATGTACGTACAACGTAAGCAGAAGTAATGAAGCAATGTTTTTTTTATTCACATCAGAAGATATTTGGAGCCACTAGAGTGATTGAAATCAAGTTTTTGAATAACACCTCTTCTGGAGTACCTTTAGAATACCCTACCATTTCGAAGCTGCCCTTTTTTTAACAATCTTCTTCGACGCCGCGGATCGTGATGTATACCGTAATGATCTTCAACAAACGAGCTAAGGGACAACACTTAGAGAAAATATCGCGCTGATTTTTCTAAGTACAAGGCAGAATAGATAAGCTCAACCTTTTTTCAAAACAATCAACATCGGCGAAGTCCCGGTGTTGAAGCCATCATCTTCGACGGCGCGAAGCTCAACCTTTTTTCTAAATAAATCTACATCGCGAGGAAGAACCGGTGGTGAAACCATCATCATCGACGGCGCGAAGCTCAACCTTTTTTTCTAAAAACATCTACATCGTCGAAGCGCCGGTATTGAAGCCATCATCTTCGACGGCGTGAAGCTCAACCTTTTTCTACACAAATCTGCATCGGCGAAGTCCCGGTGTTGAAGCCATCATCATCGACGGCGCGAAGCTCAACCTTTTTTCAAAACAATCAACATCGGCGAAGTCCCGGTGTTGAAGCCATCATCTTCGACGGCGCGAAGCTCAACCTTTTTCTAAACAAATCTACATCGCGAGGAAGAATAACCGCTAGTGAAACAATCATCATCGACAGCGCGAAGCTCAATCCTTTTTTCAAAACAATCAACATCAGCGAAGCACCGCTGATGAAGCCATCATCATCGACGGCGCGAAGCTCAATCTCTTTTTTCAAAACAATCAACATCGGCGAAGCACCGCTGGTGAAACAATCATCATCGACGGCGCGAAGCTCAACCTTTTTTCAAAACAATTAACATTGGCGAAGCACCGCTGATGAAGCCATCATCATCGACGGCGCGAAGCTCAATCTTTTTTTCAAAACAATCAGCATCAGCAAAGCACCGCTGATGAAGCCATCATCATCGACGGCGCGAAGCTCAATCTTTTTTTCAAAACAATCAACATCGGCGAAGCACCGCTGATGATGCCATCATCATCGACGGCGCGAAGCTCAATCTTTTTTTCAAAACAATCAACATCGGCGAAGCACCGCTGATGAAGCCATCATCATCGACGGCGCGAAGCTCAATCTTTTTTTTCAAAACAATCAACATCGGCGAAGCACCGCTGATGATGCCATCATCATCGACGGCGCAAAGCTCAATCTTTTTTTCAAAACAATCAACATCGGCGAAGCACCGCTGATGATGCCATCATCATCGACGGCGCGAAGCTCAATCTTTTTTTCAAAACAATCAACATCGGCGAAGCACCGCTGATGATGCCATCATCATCGACGGCGCGAAGCTCAATCTTTTTTCAAAACAATCAACATCGGCGAAGCACCGCTGATGAAGCCATCATCATCGACGGCGCGAAGCTCAATCTTTTTTTTCAAAACAATTAGTACCTACTGTTTTACCATCATACTTTGGACACTGTTCGCAACGTCCGGGCTCGCAATTTAAATAAGATTTGGGACATGTTTAATGTTAACGCTATGGCAGAGGTCTCCCCTTCTCTTACCCCTCCCCGGTAAATAAATATTGACCCTACCTATGCTTTTAATAACATGGGATCAACCTATCTACATTGTCTAGTGGGAGAGGGCAATGCGTTCCTTCTTTCGGACAAAGGGTATCAACCTTTGTTTGTTCATGATGGGTCAATTAATTTTAGTGAATCAATTTACAATGTTATGGAAAATAATTTTACGTGGATAAAATTATAAATGTTATGGTTAATCAGTGTGTCCATGTATGATTGTGGTTTGTCGTCGACGTATTGTTATTTATTTCACCCAAGTCCCCTACATCACCCCCCCCCCCCCCCCCCCCAGGCTGTCAGATCTCCTCCCGATCCCGGTGGTATGCTACACATATAATTATAGCTCTGGAGGGTGTCATAGATACTGAAATTCGGTCCCTTGTGCAATATCAAGGGGTAAAGAACGACCCATAATGTTCCAATGCAAAAAGACCGACCCATAATATATTTTGGCCAACCTGTCCCACAATGCAATAGTAAGGGACAGTCCAGCACCTCATCAATTTGGGCAGTCCAACACCTCAACAATTATAAGGGGCGGCGTCCAACAATGCAATATTAAGGGGCTGCCTCATGAATAGGCGGTGTTATTCTACATACAATTTGGACAGCCCATAATCTATCTTTGGACGGGGCTTTTAAAGAACGACCCATAATCTATTTTGGCCAACCTGTCCCACATGCAATGTTAAGGGACAGTCCACACTTCATCAATTTGGGCAGGGCTTTTAAAGAACGACCCATAATCTATTTAAGCCGACCTGTCACATGATACTGAACTTCAGTCCCAATGCAATATTAAGGGGCAGCCAAACACCTTAACAATTTCGACGGGACTATTAAAGAACGATCCATAATCTATCTTTTTTCTACAGCCCAGCGGGGCTCATTACAATCCGAAATATGTCCCTGTGCAATATCAAGGGGTAAAGAACGACCCATAATGTCCCAATGCAAAAAGAACGACCCATAATCTATTTTGGCCAACCTGTCCCACAATGCAATATTAAGGGACAGTCCAGCACCTCATCAATTTGGGCAGTGCTTTTAAAGAACGACCCATAATCTATTTAACATGTTTAAGCCGACCTGTCACATGATACTGAACTTCAGTCCCAATGCAATTATTAAGGGGCAGTCCAACACCTTAACAATTTGGACGGGACTATTAAAGAACGACCCATAATATATCTTTGGACGGGGCTTTTAAAGAACGACCCATACTCTATTTTGGCCAATCTGTCCCACATGATATGTTAAGGGACAGTCCAGCACCTCATCAATTTGGGCAGGGCTTTTAAAGAACGACCCATAATCTATTTAAGCCGACCTGTCACATGATACTGAACTTCAGTCCCAATGCAATATTAAGGGGCAGTCCAACACCTTAACAATTTGGACGGGACTATTAAAGAACGACCCATAATCTATCTTTTTTTCTACAGCCCAGCGGGGCTCATTACAATCCGAAATATGTCCCTGTGCAATATCAAGGGGTAAAGAACGACCCATAATGTCCCAATGCAAAAAGAACGACCCATAATCTATTTTGGCCAACCTGTCCCACAATGCAATATTAAGGGACAATCCAGCGCCTCATCAATTTTGGCAGGGCTTTTAAAGAACGACCCATAATCTATTTAAGCCGACCTGTCACATGATACTGAACTTGCAGTCCCAATTAAATGGCAGTCCAACACCTTAACAATTTGGACGGGACTATTAAAGAACGGCCCATAATATATCTTTGGACGGGGCTTTTAAAGAACGACCCATAATGTCCGAATGCAAAAAGAACGACCCATAATCTATTTTGGCCAACCTGTCCCACAATGCAATATTAAGGGACAATCCAGCGCCTCATCAATTTTGGCAGGGCTTTTAAAGAACGACCCATAATCTATTTAAGCCGACCTGTCACATGATACTGAACTTGCAGTCCCAATTAAAGGGCAGTCCAACACCTTAACAATTTGGACGGGACTATTAAAGAACGGCCCATAATATATCTTTGGACGGGGCTTTTAAAGAACGACCCATAATCTATTTTGTAAAATCTGTCACATGATACTAAAATTCGGTCCCTGTGCAATAGGGCAGGGCTTTTAAAGAACGACCCATAATCTATTTAAGCCGACCTGTCACATGATACTGAACTTCAGTCCCAATGCAATATTAAGGGGGAGTCCAACACCTTAACAATTTGGACGGGACTATTAAAGAACGACCCATAATATATCTTTGGACGGGGCTTTTAAAGAACGACCCATAATCTAGTTTGGTAAATCTGTCATATGATACTGAGATTCGGTCCCTGTGCAATATCAAGGGGTAAAGAACGACCCATAATGTCCCAATGCAAAAAGAACGACCCGTAATCTATTTCGGCCAACCTGTCCCACAATGCAATATTAAGGGACAGTCCAGCACCTCATCAATTTGGGCAGTGCTTTTAAAGAACGACCCATAATCTATTTAACATGTTTAAGCCGACCTGTCACATGATACTGAACTTCAGTCCCAATGCAATATTAAGGGGCAGTCCAACACCTTAACAATTTGGACAGGACTATTAAAGAACGACCCATAATATATCTTTGGACGGGGCTTTTATAAAGAACGACCCATAGTTAATGGGACGCTAAAGTACTGACTGACACTTGAGTTGGTTATACAAGTCCAGTGGTTTTAGGATAAAATAATTTAATTCCCACGTGTGATGAATTTTATAGGGGGATATATGATCAAAATCCATTATTGCATTGAAACCAACTGAAATTCAAAATTTACGGCCGTTCGTCGTGTCCGCCATCGTCTGGGTGCCGGACGGTAGTGCCATTGATCCTTAATCAAGGATTTAATATCACACAGCATATCATAAAACCACATTATTATAATCAACCCACTAGACGTATAGGAGCTAATAGTTTTGGAGTTAGAATATATTTATTACCTGGTCAGTTACTTATTTTGAGGACTGTATTATGTCATTGAGGTTTGAAAATTACTATTGTTTTGAAAAAAAGCTTGAGCTTCGCGCCGTCGATGATGATGGCATCATCAGCGGTGCTTCGCCGATGTTGATTGTTTTGAAAAAAAAGATTGAGCTTCGCGCCGTCGATGATGATGGCTTCATCAGCGGTGCTTCGCCGATGTTGATTGTTTTGAAAAAAAGATTGAGCTTCGCGCCGTCGATGATGATGGTTCACCAGCGGTGCTTTCGCGCTGGCGAAGGTGATATTGAAAAGGAAGACCTTTCCGATGTTGCATTATTTTCTAAAAGTTTGAGCTTCGCGCCGTCGAAGATGATTTAAAAAAAGAGGAGCTTCAAAAATGGTAGGAAAAAGAAAATTGAGCTTCGCGCCGTCGATGATGATGGTTCACCAGCGGTGCTTTCGCGCTGGCGAAGGTGATATTGAAAAGGAAGACCTTTTCGATGTTGCATTATTTTTTAAAAGGTTGAGCTTCGCGCCGTCGAAGATGATTTAAAAAAAAGTGGAGCTTCAAAAATGGTAGGGTATTCTAAAGTTTAGCCCCTCTTCTTAAACATCTTCACGTTTAATAAAACATCATACATGTACAATAATCGAATCACTCTTTTTTATACCATATAAGGAAGCACTGCGTAACAAGTCTGAAAGACTTATCCCTTAGAATGACTTATCCCTTCGACTTGTTCGAAAGGCATGTCCGTTTACTTACGAAAACTTATACCTTCCCCACCAGTAAAGCAATCTATTAAGAATCAAAACTTGTTCTAGACTATATACTTGTCCGTTCGAGAAATCTACCCTACCCGATTGAGCCAATTAAGTGGCACTTGACGTATATTGATCAATCGATTTTAGCCCTATTGAAAGGCCACTCTTGGCGACGCGAGTTTCGTAGAACTGCCTCGTAAAACGATTAACTTGTCTGGTTATCAATGGAGTGCAGTTGACCATTTAAATTGGTGAGTTCACACGTACAATCACGTGCCGTGTATACAGACGATTCGTATTGACACCAAAAGAACACAAACATCTTTTGTTGTTTAACTATTTCCTCTAGATAACATCAGCCAACGGACGACGCCTGAACGCAACAAAATTCGAGTTATCATTATTTAAAACGACACGCGGCCCGGGTGTCATTTTAGTTTAGGCCTATTATTGTGTAGTATTGGTTTTCCCCTGGATGGGACTAAATATTATTAATGTTAATAATTATGTCTAATAAAGTTAATTAGGACACAATATTATATTTCTCCCCTACGTTTCACAGTTATTTTGAGATGGATCATTTTCAAATAAGAGCCACATAATGGTGCGTGTTAATTCGGTTTAACGTGAAATTTCAATTTCTTGTACTGGTATGGTAAATAACAGGTCGGAATAAAAGTCTGCATACTCTAGGGATGTCGTTCATTACTTTTTTATATTTCTAATGTTTTAATTTATATATTTTTTCTATCGTATTATACGCCGAAAATAGCAAAAAATACCACAAAAATATTGTTTGAACTTTGACCTCCATTTATACAGAGATGAGATAAGATATCATTGTCATTCTTGTTGTTAATCAATTCGCATTTTGTGTTCTCCATTATATCCAAAGGACATGGACATTAATTGAAAGAAATCCTTAGAAAAACATTTTTTTAAATAAGTCGTTTTTCAAAGTTTAGCAAAAAATGGATATCAATTACGCTTAATTTAACTTTGACCTCTATTTATTCAGAGATGAGATAAGATATTATTGTCATTCTTGTTGTTCATGAATTCGCATTTAGTGTTCTCAATTGTATTCAAAGGACACGGACATTGTTGGAAGGGAATCCTTAGAAAAACATTTTTAAAAATAAGATCTTTTTTCAAAGTTGTGCAAAAAATGGATACAAATTACGCTTCAAATAATCCACGCGCGTGGAGCGTGTTATTTTGGTTTAACGTGAAATGTTGAATGTCACTAGATTTTTCTTTTTTCTTGTACTGCTATGGTAAATAACGGGTCCGAATAAGAGTCTGCATACTCTAGGGTGGTCGTTCATTACCTTTTTATGTTTCTAATGTTTTAATTTAAATGTTTTTTCAATCGTATTATACGCCGAAAATAGCAAAAAATACCATTTTTTTTAAATTTTTGAACTTTGACCTCTATTCATACAGAGATGAGATAAGATATCATTGTCATTCTTGTTGTTCATCAATTCGCATTTTGTGTTCTCCATGTTATCCAAAGGACATGGACATTATTTGAAAGGAACTCTTAGGAAAACATTTTTTTAAATAAGTCGTTTTTCAAAGTTTAGCAAAAAATGGATACAAATTACGCTTATTTTTTTTTACTTTGACCTCTATTTATTCAGAGATGAGATAAGATATCATTGTCATTCTTGTTGTTCATGAATTCGCATTTAGTGTTCTCAATTATATCCAAAGGACACGGACATTGTTGGACGGGAACCCTTAGAAAAACATTTTAAAAATAAGGTTTTTTTCAAAGTTTTGCAAAAAATGGATACAAATTACGCTTCAAATAATCCCGCGCGTAGCGTTTTATTTTGGTTTAAAGTTTAGAGTTTAAAAAGTTTAAGGACATTCAATAATCATGATAATGTAGGTTAAAAAGCCGCTTCCAACACGCGCACATAATTTGGCTAAGGTTCCGCGTAATTTGGATTACATTTGGATAAACTCTGAAAAAGCCGTATCGATTAAATGTTTGTCAAAATCATATTTTTCATCGAAATCTCATGTACACAGAAAGAAAAAAGTGAGTCATCATCGTAAAATGAGTCACTACACGGACAAAATGACTCATTTTGAGCCATAGTGTGTCACTACACGGACATAGTGTATTATCAATACAATGGAATAAAGAAATTTCTCTGTTTGGAAACACGAAGAAAAAGAATGATATCTTGAAAAAAATTGAGGACAAAGCTTAAGTTTTAAGAAAGAAGTTATGTTGTTGCGTTATTTTCGGCATATAACAGACTTGAAAATCATATAAAGTATAAACATTAGCAATTTAAAAAAGTAATGACCGACCTCCCGAAAATGTATAATCTTATTCCGATCTGATATTTATAACAAATGTAGGTACAAGAAAAAGAAAAAGTGACATGCAAACGTTTACGGTAAAACCGCTTCCAACTAGGCCTATGTTTCAGAGTAATTTGAATGATTAACTCTGGCTAAACTCTGACAAATCCGTATCGTGTAAAATGTTATTAAACTTTGTTTTAAATATCGTGTCAGAATCAGATAGTACACATTTTGGGAATGTCAGTCATCGCTTTAATGTTTCTAATGTTAACATTTATATCATTTTCCACTGTTATATGCCGAAAATAGAAGGGGGAAAATGACATTTTCTTAAGTGAACTTTGGCTTCATTTTATTGTCGGAGATGAGTTGCAATTATTTGTTTTTGTTCATTAATTCCAAAAGTGTCCTCTAGATTTTGTTCCGAAGTTCCAATGAAGGTCAGAATTTTGTATTCAGTCAAAATGATTGTATATCTTTTTGGACGATTCCTCTCATAAAACATTATTATCTACCTGATTACAAAGAAAATCATATCAGTATAGGAGAGGTCTACACAAAGAAAACATATTTGCGCAATTATATATGTGTGACGAACATTTTATACCATTTTAATTGATTTAAATTTTAAAAAATCATTAATATTTTTGAAGGTACCAACGTTAGAATAATAGCCCGGATGAACAGACAAGAGAATAACTTTGCTTATTTCAAAATAATCTGAAACTTTCCACGCGGTAGCCGTCTGCAGACGACAGTCCTATACTAAACTTCACAAAATGTTAAAAAAATGTCAACATTATTTAATGTCACGGTCACCATACCGGAATCATTATCAAAAGTGCGGGTTATTTTGAGGATATATTAGTTTTTGAAGAAATGAAAATAATATAAAAAAATTGAAAATAAATTGTGCGATAAATGGTGAAAAGTGCGGGGTTTAAGAGAAAGTGTGATATTCGTTTTTCTTGGTCAATTAAAAGTGCTTAAAGTAGTGAAAAGTGCGGGTTATTTGACAGAAATGTTGGTTTTTGAAGAAATAGAAATTAAATAAGAATAATGAATATAGATAGTGCGTAAAAGGTTAAAACATTCAGAGTTCAAGTAAATTATGTTAATTTTTCTCGGCCAAAATGCGGAATCTGGTCGAAAATGCGGGTTATTTTACGGAGATGTTCGTTTTTGAAGAAATGAAAATGAAATAAGAATGATTTTTTTTTGCGGGTTATTTTACGGATATATTAGTTTTTGAAGAAATGAAAATAATATAAAAATGTTGAAAATAAATAGTGCGATAAATGGTGAAAAGTGCGGGGTTTGAGAGAAGGTGTGATTTCATCATTCTTATTTCATTTTCATTTCTTCAAAAACCAACATTTCTGTAAAATAACCCGCACTTTTCATTAGTTTCTGCACTATTAATTGACCAAGAAAAACGAATATCACACCTTCTCTCAAACCCCGCACTTTTCACTATTTATCGCACTATTTATTTTCAACATTTTTATATTATTTTCATTTCTTCAAAAACTAATATATCCGTAAAATAACCCGCACTTTTGACCAGTTTTCGCACTTTTCACTGACCAGTAAGAAAAAAGTAACACCCCTTTACTGAAACCACGCACTTTTTACTATTTTACGCACTGCTGAATTTCATAATTCTTATTTCATTTTCATTTCTTCAAAAACGAACATAACAATAAAATAACAAAAATCTAATTCTAACTTCTACCCTGTCCTAATAAAAAACCCTTTAAAAAGGGAAATGCTTGTAACAAGTGTGAAACATATTAGAGTTTTATGTGAGCAATTCCCATATCATGCATCCAGAAAATATCATATAATGTGCCCAGATTTGCTTTTTAGGATACGATATCACATTTGTAGCTACGTATAATATCAGTGTCACTAATCGATCAATCCGCAACCAATTTGACGACATAAATGACGTTCACATTGAAATCGCAAAAATTGTGGTTTTTCTTCAACCAATTCCGGAAAAAAATGGCTAATTATCATATAATGTGCCCTGATTTGCATTTCAGGATATGATATCACATTTTGAGCTGCGTATGATATCTGTGTCACTAATCGGTCAATCCGCGACCAATTTGACGACATAAATGACGTTCACGTTGAAATCGCCGGGAAAAACATGGTTTTTTCCTAGCAATTGCGGACAAAATAATCAAAATTTCATATGATGTGCCCTGATTTGCTTTTTAGGATACGATATCACATTTGTAGCTACGTATGATATCAGTGTCACTAATCGGTCAATCCGCAACCAATTTGACGACATAAATGATGTTCACATTGAAATCGCAAAAATTGGGGTTTTTCTTCAACCAATTCCGGAAAAATAGGCTAAATATCATATTATGTGCCCTGATTTGCTTTTCAGGATATGATATCACATTTTGAGCTGTGTATGATATCTGTGTCACTAATCGGTCAATCCGCGACCAATTTGACGACATAAATGACGTTCACGTTGAAATCGCCGGGGAAAACAGGTTTTTTTCCTAGCAATTGCGGACAAAATAAACAAAATTTCATATGATGTGCCTTGATTTGCTTTTTAGGATACGATATCACATTTTAGCCACATATGATATCGGTGTCACAAATCGGTCAATCCGCAACCAATTTGACGACAATGACGTTCACATTGAAATCGCAAATCCAAATCGTGATTTTTTTTTCTTCAACCAATTCCGGACAAAATAGACAAACTATCATATCATGTGCCCTGATTTGCTTTTTAGGATACGTATCACATTTTGAGTTACGTATGATATCGGTGTTATACTGATCGGTCAATCCGCAACCAACGTGACAACATAAAGGATGTTCGCGTTGAAATCGCAATGATTTTTTTTCTCCAACCAATTCCGGACAAAATAGGCTAAATATCATATAATGTGCCCTGATTTGCTTTTCAGGATATGATATCACATTTTGAGCTACGTATGATATCGGTGTCACTGATCGGTCAATCAGCAACCAATTTGACGACAAATAGCGTTGCCGTTGACATCACACAAGGAAAAACTTTTTTTCTTCTTCTACCAATTAGGGACTAAATAGACAAACTATCATATAATGTGCCCTGATTTGCTTTTTAGGATACGATATCACATTTTGAGTTACGTATGATATCGGTGTTACTGATCGGTCAATCCGCAATCAATTTGACGACAATGACGTTCACATTGAAATCGCAAAACCTAATCGTGTTTTTTTCTTCTCCAACCAATTCCGGACAAAATAGGCTAAATATCATATAATGTGCCCTGAATTGCTTTTCAGGATATGATATCACATTTTGAGCTACGTATGATATCAGTGTCACTGATCGGTCAATCAGCAACCAATTTGACGACAAATAGCGTTGCCGTTGACATCACACAAGGAAACACTTTTTTCTTCTTCTACCAATTAGGGACTAAATAGACAAACTATCATATGTGCCCTGATTTGCTTTTTAGGATACGATATCACATTTTGAGTTACGTATAATATCTGTGTCACTGATCGGTCAATCCGCAACCAATTTGATGTCATAAATGACATTCCCTATGAAATCGCAAGGAAAAACAGTTTTTTTACCGACCAATTCAATTGTGGACAAACTAGCCATATGCTAAAGTATCTTCATATAATGTGCCCTGATTTACTTTTTAAAGGACGATATCACAGTTTGAGCTACGTATCATATATCAGTATCACTGCACGGTCAATCCGCAACCAATTTGAGAACATAAATGACATTCGTGTAGAAATCTCAAGGAAAAATGTGGGTTTTTTTCAACCAATTCCGAAAAAATAGGCAAATATCATATAATGTGCCTTTATTAAACCGGGCTTTATTTGCTTTTTATGATACGAATTTGAGCTACCTATAATCAGTAACAGATTTGTGATCAAAAGACATTCGTTGTACTAGATGCCCTAGCACCATCAACATGATTATGGGTGGTTAAAATCTCGGATTAGAAATATCAAAGTCAGAAGTTGTAAGCTTAAAATGGTAAGTAAGCTTACTATAAATTCATTCATTGGTTAAACTGAAACTGGCCAAAAATCACTCAAAAATAATAATGCAGACAAAAATCAGTTGCAGACCTGTTATAGAGATAACTCTCTGATGGATCAATTGGAAAACAATTTCTCAAAACATTACGTAATATACATTTCCTATATAAGACGAAAATCAACGTATTTTTCATATGGCGGAAAGCATACGAATTAAACCTTCCGTCTACCAAAAATTAAACTCCAAAATTCACCGTATGAGTCAAATCGAGTCTCAACTTGATCTAAGATTATGAGCTGTTTTTAAAAGTGTAATAAAAATGTAGTACACGGCCCTTTAATCTATAGGTAATAAAGAAGACAACTGCGATCTATCACGCAAATCCACTTCAAAATTTCACGAAAAGTTCAATACGATGACACAGCTAGCCTATTAGGTAGGCGTTGTAACTGGTACTTATACCGAACATTGTATGGGCGGCCAATGAGGTTAAATTGATTGAATATAGTCTAAAATCGGGGTAAAAAAAGATAAATTATAATTTTGTAATGACTACTAATTTGCAATAATGAATTATAATTAACATGAATATGAATGATCCGGATTGAACTGAAATGGTCCAGGTTGAACCGAGATCAGTGGCGTAACAGAGGTTGGTTGTCAGGGGGGGGGGGGCACAGCCCAAAAAATTATGGTTAGAATAATTCCGTCCCGGAATTTTTAAAAGGTTGCCCCAATTTTTTCCCATTCAGTCACCTCGTGAATTTCACGTAGGTGTGTGTGTGGGGGGGGGGGGGGGGGGAGGGTCAAAACACTTTCGCACGGTCACACAATTTCGCACGGTCACAAAATTACGCAAGGTCACAAATTTCGCACGGTCACAAAATTTCGCACAGTAACAAAATTTCGCAGTACAAAAAACACAACAGTCAACAATGTGTTGACTGTTGTGTTTTTTGTACGGCGAAATTTTCTTTCTTTCTTTCCCTTTCTTCTTTTATTTCTTTCCCCTTTTTTTCTCCTTTTCCTTTTCCTTTTTCCTCCCTTTTTCCTTTCTCTCTCTCTTTTCTTTCCCTTCCCCTCCATTTTTCCTGGTGGGTAGGTTTGAATTTCCTGCTGAGCACCTTCAGGGGGGCACTGTGCGACCCCCCTACCCCCCCCCCCCCCCCCCGGCTGTTACGCCACTGACCGAGATAACCGAGATGATTCAAGAGGATCCCAAATTAATCATGGATATTCATATTACTTATTAATATTCATTATAAAAAAGTTATCATTTATAAATCTCTAACAAATTCCAAGTATATATTCAATATATTTAACCCCATTGGCCGCCCATACAATGTTCGGTATAAGTACCAGTTACAACGCCTACCCAGTTTAATATTCACTGGCGATGATATATCAATCTCTCGTCCAATCAAAACCATCGACACGGATGGCACACTTCTCGTCCATCAATTATGAGCGTATGAAAGTATCGTTTGGCATATTATACCAGTGACACCAATTAGGTTTTCTGTGCAAAGTGACACTCGGAACGGAGCCATACATAACGCGTACTAATTCCAAGCCTATATATGCTAGTTCGCCTTGGCGAACAAGCAAAAAAGCCCTTAAAGAGGGGGGGGGGGGGGGGGGGGGGGGGTTGGATACACCTGAAAAGAATACAGTTAGAAAATCTTCGTTCTAACTTCCAATTTAAAAAAAAAAAGTTTACCTGTGCGATAGTCTCGATGTAGAAATGTTTCACAGTGTTCAACTGCGTTACCACACCAACCAAAAGTTGAGCAGCATGGATAACCCCCAAAAGCTCGGCATATTCCTTCCTCACCGTTTGATCCTGGATAATCAGGCCCACAATGTCCATCTGCTCTCGGTAAAACTGTTTGAAATCAATAGGGGGGGGGGGGAGGGGGGGGGGGAGGGGGGGGGGGAGGGGGGGGGGGGGAGGGGGGGGGGGTAGAAAAATAGGGGTGCACGCAATAGAGAAAACGTAAGTGAGGGGAGGGGCTGATAGATACCGCACGATTTCGGGCCAAACAAAATCCGACCCTTTATTGGAAAGACAAAAACCTAAGTGCACTTTTGAGAATACAAAATTTCTATTATTCATACTTGAAAATCGTCTTTGTAAGTGGGAACATAATAGCATTTTTAACTTAAACAAATTACACGGTTAGAAAATCGCTCGTTTTGAACCACAAAATAGAACAACCAATCACAAGTTATGTGTCGGAATTATTACCTAAGATCAGAAATAAAAAATAAATAGCACACGAGAACTAAAATAATTTTAAAATCACGTATTATATGTTTGACACTTACCGACACAAGGCCGCAAGAAGCATTGTCGAGTTTGTTGGGACGCAATGCCATAGCCATCAGGAATACATGAGATAAGTGGATTGGGGGCTATACAGGTCCTCTGGCGTCTCTCTATTCCTGCACCACATGTTTGACTACACGGACCCCATAATCCCCATTCGTCCCAATTTGCTGCAATTTACAAAATCGTTTAATGGCTATTAATGAAATGCAATTGTCACATCGTATTGAACAAGTATACTAACAGGCATAATACACGGAACAGTTTCAAGTGACGTCCGAGTGTGTTACATTGACCGCGATTAATGATTACGTGTTATAATGCT
This sequence comes from Ophiura sarsii, assembly GCA_035610835.1. Lineage (NCBI taxonomy): Eukaryota > Metazoa > Echinodermata > Ophiuroidea > Amphilepidida > Ophiuridae > Ophiura > Ophiura sarsii. Next base: position 28,615,983 of record CM069451.1, on the reverse strand, counting down.
TACATTCAAGATCAATGACAAGATGAATGTCGATATACTGCTAATTTTTTACAAACTATACGCCTATAGGTTAGCATGGTCAGTACTCAACACACGCTTGCTCAAAATATAACAATCTTTTGGTGACCAACCAGCCTTAAGCCTACATATATGCGTCACGGATGTCCCTTCATTCATTACACAGAAAATGACAGAGGTACATTAACATTATAGTATATCTGGCCATTACGAGACAGTGACTTCACTGCGTATTCTTATAGTTGCAGCAGCACGTAATGCCAATATAGAAAAGACGAACTGTTGCAGTGGTTTGCATATTTTCATCCCTTTTCTCTGTACCACTTTCTCTCCTTGTCACCCTCTCTTATTTGTATTTGTTTATTTACCTGGACAAGTATCAAGATTACAGGTTGCAATCTCAGTATTAGTGCCGGGACAGGGTGGACCACGGCCTCCTTGATCATAACACACTCTGGTTCGTGAACGTATGCCACCCCCGCATGGAGTGCTACAGGTGCTCCATGGGTTCCAACTTGCCCAAAGAGATTCTGTATAATATCAGAAAGTGACACAGGTATGTTACGATGATGATGTAAATCCAATATAAATATCCCTGGTTGAATTCAATTTATGTCTTAAGCGACTGGTCGTTCGTGCCCGGCATTAAAAATGTGTCAGCAGTCAACAGGACCAGCGATGTGAGATTAATATGACCAAAATAACATTTATATATCTGCATGTACAGATGATCCTTTCTGCATGGTCCTCAGAATGTCAGTTAAGCTCGAAATTGATTATGCACTGATATATTTTACCTCATCCACAATTGACAATATCATGCTTATGGCAGATAGTGCACTCAGTTGTGAGGGAACATTTCTTACATCGGTATTTAGTTAGATACATCAAACTTACGAGGACAAGGAGCTTCATTGCAGTTCTGATTCTCTTGATCTGGTCCAGGACATGTTGCGAAATCAAACGGATTGGGATCGTCACAATCTCGGTAACGGAACTGTACGCCACCGTTACATGTGGCAGTACAGGGTGTCCAAACGCTCCAGCCGAATGAACTCCAAGTGGGTTCTAAAACAATTAATGATATTACGTTAAAAAGGATTCAATGAAACTTGATTGTTATCTATCAGAGGATCCGGAAAAAGAGTACTTTAGGTCCAAGATTCTAGTCTGTACTAGTATACTGGAGTACCAGTATCGGACGAATACTGAGACGAATCACCACTGGTAGCATGTGTACCAGTATCGACTGAAACTGAAATATAAAAACGTTCCAGTATCGACCGATACTGGCAACTTTTATGTTCCAATATTGAACGATACCAGTATCTGGTACCTAGAGTACACCTTTTCCAAGGAAGATCCATTGAGCAATGTCATTAAATGGCAATCATTTAAAATTCGATGTGTATTGAACTGGTATACCAATCACCAGCACCGGCAAAACAAAATGAAAAAGTGTGGTTTTGGTCCCAGATACTGGTATATGGTATATACCAGTATTTTTCAACACTGGAACGTAAACGTTGCCAGTATCGCTCGATACTGGTACGATTTAACTGTACCAATATCGGTCGATACTGGAACACCCACGAGCGACACTGATACGCATGCTACAATCATGGTACATAATTGATACTGGTATATAGCTTTTCCCAACAAAAGGTCGGTCTTCATATGTAACTTTAACAGAATTTGAATATAACATGGACGTCTGTTGTTATACAATCCTGGACATCGAAACACAAAAATCTTTTTTTCACAAATTTATTTAATGTATGAAAGAGTTGCATGCCGCGAAAAAAATCCTATTGTTACCAAGAATTGAGATGCATACCTGCACAGGCGAAATTATTGCATTCATCGTCTATTTCTATTGCCCCAACGGATCCAGGAATAAGACATTCACTTTGATCGGCCTCACTGCATATCCGTACCCTTTGACGTGAACCAGTACCACATGTCACGCTGCATGACGCCCATGGGTTCCACTGCAACCAGATTGGTACTAAAGGAAGAAAAGAGAACAAACATGTACAGTTGTAAGTTTTCATCTGCCTTATAACTTTCTACGCGGCTATTACTTTTACCAGGTACAAAACTGAGTTTACAGAAACCTTTCCCAACTTTCAAATCTCAAGGATTATTGAAGCAATATTAAGTATGTTTGTACTTATTTAAATTCCTTTGTCATGGTGATTCCATATGGTAATGAAATTAAAATAATTTTGAAATTTTCGAAACATTTTGTGAAATTTGGGAAGTGTCGTCTGCCGACTATTACAATTTGGTCATAACTCCAGGTATTCTGTCCATCTGCCTATATACACCCGCCATCTCTGTTCACATTCAGCCAGGTTTTTTTTTATTATCGGGCAATTGAGATTGCTGTCTTTCCGTGTGATTGTTGTAATTGTTTTTATTTGTATTATTTTATGTTGAATGTTTTGTTTCTGCCTTAACCTGAACATACCTGTACATGCCCGTACGTAACACGATTGAGTGTCTGTTGGGTTTCCCAGACACGTTTGAGTAGTGGTAGGATTGGCACAAGTTCGCTGACGAGAACGGATACCGCTGCCACAACCTTCACTGCACAGACTCCATCCACCCCAGGTAGTCCATAACGCCTCTGGAATATGGATTTTATAAATAATAATACTTGAAGACATGTTTTATGGGACCGACAATTCATCGTTGGCGATATAAAATTCTAGATGGAGGACGAATAGCGAAAGCAAATGCCTCGTACTGCTCTTAAAACTTGTTTTCTGATGTGTTCGTCACCATTGACCGAGTTCCTTTAATGTGAACTGAATATTTATGGAAACACAATGCCATCGGATATCGATTATATTTTGAAAACACGAATTCGAGTTTAATTTAGAACATAAATGTATTATGCTAGCAAGGACTGTAAACTAAACAACGGTGACTTTAAGTTTAGGGGATAAGACCAGAGCGTATTAAAATGATCGGGATTTCTCGGCGTGCGTTAATCCAGTGCGATGGAATTTTACGCACACAACCCGCCTTTGAATAGAATACGTGATCACCGTTTGCCAATATATCACGAAGTCAGAATTGGTTGAATCACGCACTAGTCGTACATGGTGAGTCAAAAAGAAGTTGTACGGGAATGAATATTTGTTTAAAAATATACCAAACAAATTTGACAAACCAATGAGGCACGTATTCAAAGAGTAACTTATTCCGCTCATATGACATAAGGATTCATTGAAATCAATCAATTATATCCGGAGCTATGCCTGTTTTAATAACAGAGACACCGGCTGTTTTTTTAGCTGTCCACGGAATGCTTAATCTTCTTGAAATCTATCCACTCTAAGTGGGCAGCAAAATCTACACATGGGCCTTCATATTCAAATGAGATTAAAGCCCGGGAGTTTCAAACACAGGTGGGAATGGTGTGCATAAAATAAATATCAATGACAACAATAAGAAAATGATAAGACACCTTAAAGGCCAAACATCAGCAATCATTTTGCTGCCCACTTAGAGTGGATAGATTTCAAGAGAATTAAGCGTTCCGTGGACAGCTAAAAAGGGGTTATTTTATTAAAACAGGTATAGCTCCGGATATAATTGATCGATTTTAATTATTCCTTTTGTCATATGAGCGGAATAAGTTGCTCTTTGAATAAGTGCCTCATTGGTTTGTCAAATTTGTTTGGTCTTTTTTAAACAAATATTCATTCCCGTACAACTTCTTTTTGACTCACATAGTTGTTGTGATGTAGTCAACAATAAGCAAGCACTTGGACTTAATTCAAAATAACCTTAGGTAAATGAATATCAAGTAAAATCTTACCGAGACATTGCAAAGTGTTACAAGTCACTGTATCAATGCTTGAACCGATACAATTAGTTGTTGGATCGTTATCAAAATCTTCGCAAGAACGCTGACGTTGACGAGTACCACCTCCACAAGTAGCAGTACATTGACCCCATGCACCCCAAAGTCGCCAAACCGGAACTATGTAGATAGATAATAAACAAGCAATAATAACAATGTTGGCATAATAGTTATGTGATATAACCTTTGTTCAATTTAGTTGCTTTTATGCAATCACTCGATGGACTCATGCATAAATGGCACCCAATCTCGAATAGAAAGAAGAAAAAAAATTCACGATTAGAATAATCATTCAGACGTAACTCAAGCACCATTATTCAAACGATCAATCAATAATTAAAACAATGATTCTAATGTGTTTCGAAGATCGACGAATGACACTTGACCCATAAAACATTCAACGTAAACTTTATTTGTATTGATTATCCCGCGCGGCGTGCATTAACTGAAATCATGCCAAAACCGTTCCACCACAAGTTAGGTCATTTGTGTATTGACTTTTCTGTATGAAATAAACAAACACGTCGCCCGTTGGTTTTTATTGACATAAATCCTTATAATCATCAATTTACAATGGAAGGGGAGGAGCAGTTTTTTTGACGAATGTCGACATTAACGGCCCATTTTGTGAGAATCGATAGCCTCGATTATGGTGCGTGGTTTGCCCCCTGATGGATTTGAATTATGCACAGTTCAATAAAGGCAGGGCACTATAATATAATTGATCTGGCGCGATTCGCACTTCCCATCATAAAAGTTCATCCAGGGATATATTCGACGTATACAAAGCAAACTAGCCGACAGTTGCAATCACTGGTGATGTTAAAGTAATCAAGATTGTAGTTTATGACATTAATGAATGATAATCATTCATATTACAGTCTTGGGCTGTTGCACGTATCTCTTTAGAATGACATTGTTATGACACTATTTCTGTACTTTTTTGTAATAATTTCCCGTTCATTTGTTCATAATAAAATATTTAACCACTATAAAACCTTCGTCTCCTCTTATATTTTGTTTGTGTGTTATTACGACTTATACCAAGTTGTATGAAACCTCGAAAAAATGTAATTTAAGTAATCAAAGGTTGGCTGAAAATAGCGAAAACCATTTTAACAATGATACATGTGAGAGTCGTTTAACAATGGATAAACTCTAGTAGGGGAGCTATTTGATACGCAAGTAATTTATTTTTAAACATCATAGAACGATCGTTTTTTATTAACATTCGACTACATCCCAAAACACTAAAGGTGGTAAGAATTGGCGCATATGTTAGCACACGTAGCACTCCCATGATAGTTGATGCAGAGTGACAAATTAGGCCTATAATAGGTGAGGCATAATTACCGACAATTAACTATGGTTTGGGAAACGCTTGTATTTAATTTTGTATCCACTCGGCACACACGAGCATTATTCGGCAATTAACTTTACGGCTAAAGCATAACATTGTCAGATTATAGTCACATACGTAATAGGTTGCTTGAAATTTCATTCAGAGGCTTGGTGGGGGCTGTTTAGATAGCTATCACATGTTAACACTTTCCACTCGGCTATTGGTTTTACCATACACATTTTTTTTCGCAGAAATCTTTCCCAACTTTCAAGGTCTATCTCAAGAATTACTAAACCAACTAACAGTAGGCATGTTTGTACTTATTTCAATGCATATCTCATGGTAATTCCAAATATGGGTATAAAATTCAGTAATATTAACATTTTTGAAACATTTAGTGAAATTTTGTAATGTCGTCTGCAGACGGCTACCGCGTGAAAAGTGTTTTTATGATTGATACCTTTAACCAATTAGGCCTACTTACTTGGGCATGCCTGAAAATAGCATGATTCTGTAAAGGAAGATGAACCTTGACACTCATCGAGATCCAATGGATTGGGGTCATCGCAATCTCGATTGCGGTAACGGATAGCGGTCGGTCCACATGTAGCACTACAAGTTGTCCAGGATCCCCACGTGTCCCAGTTGGCAACTAGGAACAAACAAACAAATCATTTTGAAGACGAAATTAGTTTGGCGCTCTTTTTGGAGTGCAATGGAATCTTGCCGTAAAAAGGTAGGATTAATTATATAATTAGGATTTATTAAGATATTGTTGTATATATTAAGATATTGTGATTGTGAATAAAACGATCAGTCATGATATTTAGGTCTATTCTAGATTAGTGAAAATGTATGCGTATTACCTGGACATGCAAAGTTATTGCATATTTCCGTTTCGGAAGATGACCCTTGACATGTATCTGTGTCGTCATCAAATGGATCGTCACAGACACGATTTCGGAACCGGAAGCCACCAGCACACGTGTCACTACATGCGTTCCAAGGACCCCAAGTATACCATTCTGGTACTGGTTATTTATATGAAAATGGAAAATGGAAGAATATTATTAGTAAAGATCAAAAATGGCAAATTTCTTTGCAAAGTGACGTATCAACGTCGTAGATAGTAAACACAATTAATATTGCAGAAAAATGGTTACATTTACACAAATGTGTCATAAATTGTTTCGATTGACGTATAAGGCGACACAAAAACCACCCTGTTTTACGGGCGGACGGACCTGTCAAGTAGGGTTGTTCGATCGGTTATGTTTTTGTTTCTGTTTTTTAACCTAAATTGTCACCAAAATCTGCACAAATCGGGACTTTTTAAAAAAAAAATCGACAGATTTTCGGCCGAAAACGGCTGATTTTACATGATTTGAGGGAACAATCTAAAATAAATCTTGAAAAACGCACAAAGTGGGTCGGTCGGGCCCGTAATGTTTTTTCCTCGCCTAATGTCACACTTACTTGGGCAATCATGAGTGTTACACGGCTCAGTATCCGTTTGTTGTGCGCTTGTATCCGTCTGCCCTACGCAATATATTTGATCCAATGGATTTACATCATTACACAACCTTGTTCTCAGCCGCATACCACCGTCACATCTCTCGGAACAATCTCCCCATACAGACCATCCAGACCAGGTTGGATCTGGATTTATCAAATAGAGTTACAGGTATAAAGGTATAACTTTTGTGTGCCCTCAATCATAATACATGTAATTACTATACTTAAGATACTTGTATTTATAGGCGGGGGGACACCCCCCCCCCCCCCAACCCCCACCCCAAAAAAAATAAATATAAAAATAAATAAGAAGACAAAATCGTGTGCGGGGACTTCACCCCTAAAATATTACTGGTGAAGTGTTTCAACGTCATGTACTGGACCATTTTAGTGTTAAAATTGCTAATTTCTGCGCGCTTCAAGCGAATACGTTTCAATGTTTCATCGATTTAAGCTCGATCAATTTGTCCCACAAGATGGCTTCTAAAACGTGTTTCAGGAACATTTTAGTTACAACACTGAAGATTTGTGCGTTGCATTTTTAAATATTGCTTACAGGAATCAATATATATCACACAATGTTAATCGCTGTGACAAATGTATTCAAGACGATTACAACGAATAACACCAACTGATATACATAATTATACATAATTATACATAAATATACATACATATATACATAAAAATTCAAAGTTTAGACCTTCCGAGAAAGGGAGTCGTTACTCTGAGTTTCATGCTTAACGCAATCGTCAGACGACAAGGACATATACATATATATACAACATAAACGTAGCCAGATCTGACATATACAGTGTGCAGGCGCGTGCCCAGGGGGGGGGGGGGGGGGCTTTGGGGGCTCAAGCCCCCCCCCCCCCCCCCCCGGGTCCCCAGAGGGTTTAAAAAAAAAAGAGGGAGAGAGGGGAGGAGAGGAGAGGAGAGAAGGAGGGGAGGGAGGAGAGGAGGGGAGGGGAGAGGAGGAAGGGAGGGGAGGAGGGGGGAGGCCGGGAGCTTTTATTAGTGTCTCTCACTTTATCTCTACGTCTCTGAACCATGTGAAAACCCAACAGCTGGCCCTCTGAATCACCATCGGCGTAACCCCCATTGTTGTCAAGGTGGTGACGATGCCCCCCCCCCCCCCCCCCAAAAAAAAAAAGAAGCGCGAATTAGTTTCAATGTTTCAACTATTCAAGCTTAACAACATGGTTTCAGGAACGTTTTCTGGACCATTTTAGTGGCAAAACTAGAACAAAAATTGCGCGGTTCGCGCGAGTTAGATTCAATGTTTCTTTATTCAAGTTATAAAAAGCGGGCTTAAAGAACGTTTTTCTGGATCATTTTAGTTTAAAAAACTGACAGTTTGTACGCTCAGGAACGTTTTTCTAGAGCTTTTTAGTGTTAAAATAGCCATTTTTTGGCACGCTTCGCGCGAATTGGTTTCAATGTTTATTCAAGCTTTATAACTACATGTTTTACGAACGTTTGCAGGACCATTTTAGTTATTAAACTAGACATTGTTGCGCGTTTCGAGCGAATTGGTTTCATTTTTTTTATTCAAGCTTAAACAAAATGGCTTCATGAACGTCTTTCAGGACCATTTTAGTGTTAAAAAAACCAGTTTTTGCCCAAATTATTTTCAATATTTTATTATTCAAGCTTAACAAGATGGCTTCAGGGACGTTTTTCTAAACCTTTATTTTTACAATAGCAATTTTTTTTCGCGATCCGCGGGAATTATATTTTAATTTGTGTTATTCAATTTCAACAAGATGGCTTCATAAACGTTTTCTGAACCTTTTTAAGTGTTAAAATAGACATTTTTGGGCGAGTATCACTGTTTATTTATTATTCAAGCTTAACAAGATGGCTTCAAGAACGTTTTTCTAAACGTTTATTTGTACAATAGCAAATTTTGGCGCGCCTATCATTTTTATACTACTTTGTTATTCAATTGGAATCAGATGGCTTCAAAACATTTTCTGGAACTTTTTAGTGTTAAAATAGACATTTTTGGCGCGCTACGCGCAAATTAGTTTCACTGTTTAAATATCAGTCAAGCTTGCCAACATGGTTTCAGGAACAGTTTGTTAAACCTTTCTTTTTGCAATAGTCAATATTTTCGCCCTATGCGCAAATCCTTTTTAATTTAATCGAAATGTCAAACCCTTACGCCGTGTTGTTTGCTTTTTCAAAATTGAAGGGGAAAAAAAATCAAATTTTGAATGATATTGATAATAAGCCAATATTGATTGGAAATGAAGTTAAGGCTTTTCAATAAAATATTCGTCAAAATTACGCACCAAATCGCACCAAATGGGTTCAAAAATTCAACAACAAAAAAAACAAATTCCAAGGGGGGCACATCCCCTCTCGGACTCCCCCTGTCCGCGTTACCGCGAATAGCGGGGCGAACCAATGACATTTATTTTTAAGCCCCCCGGGTAAAAAAAATCCTGCGCACGCCTATGGTGTGTCCCAATTAAAACCGGGTCAATAATAGGTAGAGCGGATAACTTCAACAAAGAAAACAAATGCCTTAAGAAACAGAAGACATATAGTATAGCCTACACCTGAAGTTAATCTGTGAACATTCTTGACAAATACATCAGAAAGGTTTGAGATATTATGCGATGATGCGTACGCAGGTTCAAACCATTGCAATCCATTTCATGAAGGAAACATTTTGTTCTGTCGGAGTTACCCAACTTATTCTGTCACAGCGGGACCTCTTCAGCTAAAATCCAATATTAAATCAAATTAAACACAAATTAACACTTTCCACGCGGCTACTGGTTTTACCATACACAAAACAGATTTTTCAGAAACCTTTCCCAAATTTCAATGTCTACCTCAAGGATTACTGAACCAATACTAGGCATGTTTGTACTTATTTCAATGCATTTCTCATGGTGATTCCAAATATGGTAATGTAATTCAATAATTATGACATTTTTGAAACATTTTGTGAAAATTTGGAATGTCGTCTGCAGCCGCCTGCCGCATGGAAAGCGTTAAACCAATAGCTTACAAAGCAATTTTTACTGGATTAAGTTTATACTGATTTGAGCGTTTTCGGGTTCTTAAACAGAATGAAATAACTGCCTTGTAATGATAATAATAATAATGAAATTTGATTGATGATTGTCAGAATAGGTCAAAAGATTCCTTTGGTCCATGCACATATAGGTTCTAAAGCGATTAAAAGTGACATTTCATATGGGGTCACGAAGGGTCATTGACCTATACAGGGGTAAACCTCAAGACTTGCTCCAAATTTGATTGGACTTTATGCACCGTATATCTTTAAGACGAGAAAAAGTAAATCAAGACCTTAAGGGCAAAGGTCAGGAAGGGGTCACTAGAGTTCATTAACTTATTACAGGGGTCAAATTCAAGATATGCTCCGATTTTAACTGGAGGTGTTGCATCTTGTGGGCATCGATGAGACGAGAAAGAAAAGTAAATAACGATGTTTTTTTAACACTAACCTGGCGGACATGCTTGTGCATTGCATAGCAATGTTTCAACACTGCTTCCAAATCCGCAGTCTGCTGAAGGTAATATCTGGCCAATTTCGTTGATACACGTACGTGTACGAGTTTCCACACCGCCGTTGCATGTCACAGAACATTGGGAATACGGTGACCAGGGCGACCATTCTACCGTATACAAATACAACAACAATATTAGTATAATAGTTGTCCCGAAAACTGTTATTATTTCTCGACGTAAGCCGTGACCCATATCAAAACATACCTCTTGTCGGTTTTTCTAGTTTTTAGATTATGAAGTAAAATGTCTTGAAAAACATTGAAATTTAAAGGAAATGCTAAGCTTCTATTCATCATATTTCCTGATTCTGAAGGCCAAATTTCAATTATGAGGTATCAATTTAAAGCTTGAATTGTGCATGTTTTGATGAATATAAAATCAGAACATTGAGGATCCAAATAGTATTATTGAAATACAGCCAAATGGTTATTGACACACAAGAGAATCAAATATCGTGCGCCATTTCTACTCTAAGGGTGATCGACTACCTAAAGCAAACTTCGTCCTTCAATTCTGTCAGTACCCAAATCATTGTTTTACCTTAAAAGAAAGGAAGTCCTCTCTTCAAAATCTAAGAAACCGGAAACATGTATCATTATACAAAGTAGGTCATGCTAAAAATGAATAAAAATGCATAATTATCCGTTTCTTTCATGCATACGTTCGTAAATGTTTACTAAATATGTAAAATTTGCCAATTGGGCTTCGTTACAAACCTTCTTCGGTATTTTAAGATAGCGGTATTGTTTTAATGATAGGGAACCGCGATCAAGCCATCAAATTAATGCTGCTGACGAGAATCTTAAGATTTACAAAGCTGACCCCGTGGCGCGATCATGTAGGAGTGGGACTTCCACACAGATGACCCGGGTTTTATATCCGGTGCCGGGATATAATTTATGACATTTGGTATCACTCGATGTCAACCAATTTACTAAAAGTGGAAATGTTCGCGCTAAATTTATTTTCGCGCTTTCCGTGTTAAAATAAAAACGCGCGAATATATTCATTTTGTATGAATATCTATGTAAGGAAGCTCAAAATCGCGAAAATAAAAACAAGCAAAATTGTTTAAAATGTGCAAAGCGCGAAAATGTACAGTATTTTAAAATATGAAATATGCGACATTCAGAGCAAATGTAAACACTTTTTTGGCTGGACATTAGCTGAATTAGAAAATGTCCCTGCAGAACTTGTCTAAATTTGTCACCAAAAGGGATATTGGACTCACCCGCACACTGCTGCACAAAACAATTCTCCAAATCCGTGTCATCTCCTATGCAATAATCGATATCACCAGGTATAGGATCGATACATTGTCTATCACGAGTTCTAGTTCCAGTGCCGCAAGTTTTAGAACACGTGTTCCATTGACTCCATTGATCCCAGGTGGCCTCTGTTATGAAATGATGAAAGGTTAGTATTTTCCGTAACACGACTTACCAAGGGGTTGGGGTTTGCCCTCTATACATTTTGTTATTACACGTCCTATGTCATCGTTTGGTTACACTGATAAGATTCACTATGAATGTAGGGTTACATTCACTATGATAAAGTAGTTTGATGTTTTGTAATAGCCTACCATCACTAAGTAGAGGAAATATTATTTTAAAATGTCTCGTTCTATCTATTCGTATCTTTGTTTTCAGATGAAATGTCTCCAGCAATCATAGCATGCAAAACATCAACCATTTCCTAAATTAAAATAAAAAACAAAAACCCAAGACAAAATAGGCTGTTTTGTTTCACTCACGTCCACATGATCCAAATGGACATTCCCGATCTTCGAAATTCACCCCCGCACAGTTGATAGAATCATTAGGAAATTGGTCGTTACAAACACGTTGGCGATTTTGATAACATGTAGTCCCGGTTAACGTACAGGGGCTGTATTGACCCCAAGGACCCCATTGCGGTGCTGAAAAACAAAAGAGCGGATAAAATGTAAATTATATTCGTATTTCATCAGCATAATTTATGTATTGAAACGTTAAGGTGAAATTTTTAATAGGTATCCATACATTATATTGCTGATGTACTAAATCGATCACATTGAGCATTCTCTCATAGTCCGCGTGTAAATATTGAAAAAGATCAGGATTTCAGTCTACAATCTTGGAAAGAAGTCCCCGGAACGCAGAGCGCACTTCTTGGATGGATAATGCATGCATATATATTTCCAAGCTATTTGATTAATGCGTATTGTCGTCTGTGCTTATATGAGGACCTTCAACTGAGTTGTCCTCCCACACCCCATCAATCAATGTTAGGACATTCTAGCTAGTTGCTGAAGCCATTGGCATCCCTCAACATTGCACGGGGGAGTGGGGTGACCATTTACCGTTAATCACAGAAAAGCGTACCAAGATTTTTGTCAGGGTTGTAGGTGAGTGCAGTGCAAAGTCGTGCAACATAATGGCAGTTTAACTCGCCAATTGCAGAGGAGAGCGCCATTTAAACCAATCTATGCTAAATGTCTACATTGCCTGATTTAATTAATCAAATTAAGGGGAAGATATGAGTATTTGTATTTGTACAATAGAAAATATATGTTCATCTTGGGGAAATATGAGCTGTTCGACGCCTCGTTGAATGGTAAATTATGTGTCAAAATGCTTTACTGTTTGTAATCATAATAATAATATCAGTACTCACCTGCGACGAATACGTTGAATTCGCAGAAGTCTGTATTACCGTCAGAATCATAGGCTGTAGCCCTCACCACATTATTACCCAACGATAACCCGCCCACCGTGGTTGGAATACCAGCGGCGATAAATGTCTCTGCAGATACTAGCACGCCATTGACCGAGTATTGAACGACGACTGGAACACTGAAGCCATTTACCGAAGGCGAAGGGAACGTTATTGTGTCCGTAGAAGAGCTTTGTTGTCCAAGGTTGCAGGAAATAGAAGCTGCAAAAAATCAAATATACAACCATCGTGATGTGGAGTCTTGCAAAGTATTGGTATTTAATTAATACAATGGTTGTTGAATATCAACGGGGTGAAATGTAACTGCAGAACTTAACATATTTTTGTTAGTAAAATAATTCAAGGACATCACGTGCAACATTGATTTAACCACGAATGGCTTCTAAGTTCCTCCCACATTAATCTAAACGAAAAGGTTCATGGATATACCTTTGATTGTATGGTCCTTTATTAAAAAAGGTGAGCAGCAAATACAATTTTCAACGTATTTTTTGGGAAAAGTGTATAACACCTGACAGGCGTTTTGTGAGTCCGGTTTTAAATGTTTGAAGCTTGGACTGTCAAGAAGATGATGTGATAGATCGGTCTAAATCTATGCGGTCGTCCATGTAATAAGCTTATTTCGTCATGTTCGTATAGGTTTAAAATACCCAACAAATCACTAAACAAAAGCCCACAACCAATAAACAATAAAACACTCAACAAATGGTTAAAAAATGCTCAACAGTTGAGCTGTTGCATACTTGAACAACTGTTGAGTGAATATAATTGCCCAACTTTTGGGTAACTAGAATTGTTCAACTGTTGGTGAAAACATGTTATCCAACGGTGTTGGGCAAATTTAACTCAACAGTTGAGCGGTTGCATACTTGAACAACGTTGAGTAAAATGTTGAGTAAATATTTAAGCAACCTTTTTGCAGTGCAGTATCATTCAATACGGGAACATAAAGGTTGCCAGTATCGAGGGATACTGGTACAAATGTACCGTTCCAGTATCGGTCGATACTGTTGAATTGGGTCACCAATACTGTCTTGGCGACATTGAACAAGTTTCGCGGGAGCTGGTCTCAAATGGTAAATTTTGTTTTTGCACATATATTTTATACTGAGGTCATCTAAGGAGTGAGTATAGTACTGTTCATGGCAATATAAATGTTCAAATTTCAGAATGGTAGCTCAAGTTAGCTTTAATATATCTTATTAAAGGAAATAAGTGAGTTCATATAACCACGGTGTGTTGGATATAATACGGTATTTGATATACTTTACAGGAATCAAAACGTAGCGTTTAAAGAAATTATCCCAGATTCATCAGTTGAAAATAATAGTTTTACACATCTGCTAGTTTTGCATCTATTGGTAGTCTGAGATAAGTTTATGCGGAAAAGTGTACTTAAAGTCGTTCAATACTGGAACACGCAAATGGCCGGCATCGTTCGATACTGGTACGATTTTACTGTTCCAGTATCGGGCGATACTGGTTCATATGCTACAAGTAGTGATTTGTCTCAGTATTGATCGATACTGGCCCTTTTTATAGTTGCCAGTATCGACCAATACTGGAACACTGACTTTGTACTTAGTATCGAACGATACCGGGTGTATCAGTATCGGACGATACTAGTACAGTCCAGTATCCTGGACCTAAAGTTCACTTTACCATCACATCTTATGATGTTTATGTCGCGTCGGCACATGCTTAGCTCATCTTCTATGAGAAGTCTTGCATACATGGGCTTTCCGAAATGAGTAATGAATATAAATCACGATTTCCACATAATGCGAGAGTACTGGTCATGTGAAATGCAGCCTTTTGAATTCTGGGCAATCCATCCTTGGACATCGAGGGAAGTGTGTCTTATTCATTCTCCGATATGTGCCTTAATGCTGCAGCCTGGTAATTGTATTTCCGAAATATCCGCGGTTTTAAGCGCAGGGATTAAGATTCAAACAACAGTTGATAAAGTACCAACATTATGGTAAACCAAGTAATAAGATCATAAAGAAACACTAACCGGAAGGCGTGATGAAATTGAATTGGCAAGTTGCGTCGTTACCGAGTCCGTCAAATGCAGTCACCTCTACTGTTGCATCAACTCCAGCCGGGAATGTATGCTGTTCTTGTCCATTTGGTAAAGAATCCGGACTTATTAGTTGCCCATTGAATGTATACCTTATAAAGGCATTCGACGGGAATCCAAACAAAGTAGGAGTGGTCCATGTTACAGTTGATGATGGTTGTGGGGACGGTATTGAAGGGCAATTCAACCCCAAAACTGTCGGATAAAAGAGCGTACATGGCTGAATGTTATTTTATTTGTCATCTTATTTTACATCTACCCTTTAAACACAGAATAACCAATATCAGTTACACATGAGGACCTAATAATGTGTATTAGCATGATTAGCAAGGCATTCGCACCAAGTCATGAATCGCTTGGAGTGTTTCGAAAATGTTATCAAATTGAAATTCGTGAGCAACGTCATACTTATATTAATTTAAACAGCTTATCAGAAAATAAATCATGTATACGATAATAATCTAGAATTATATGTAATGTTGTATGTTGTATTTACGTCTATTCAATTTAATTAATTTGCAACGTAAACAAGAACACCAACGTCCTCTCTGACAGATACATTGATACAAGCACGCACGAGCAGTATCAAAGAACACAAATCTGGAGCTGTGAACAATATCTGATATTACTTGGCTGGTGACTAACAGTTAATAGCTGCTCTTACATTGCCATAGTTAACAACATTAAACCGTGGGCGGCAATCCTTGGGCTGCAAGGAAACACGTTCCCATTACAAAGACAGTACCGAGCAATCTTGGAATTAATGCTGATTAATAATTGCTATCATCCCAGCTTCCAATTCTTTTTGCCGCCCTAAACCAAATCCGTATATGTATAGAAACAGTAATGCACAGGGCCCTTCAGTAAAATATGCTTGGAATTATTTTTGAGTAAGAAGTTAATGTCAGTATTGAATACTAAGCAAAAAGGCAGCTATACAATATGCAACCTTTTATGTCTCTCTGGTTTAGGCCTAACATTTTACCATTACATACCAGTTGCCTGTAAAGTTTGAGCCCAATTTTTACAGGATGAACTGGCCATGACGCTAGTATTTACCCAATAATTACATCCATCCAACACCATTTACCGCATACTGGGGGACCTTGAGTGTGGCAGCGGTGGAACTGGTAGCAAGCGCGCAGACGCTGCAGTCTTGCCACATGACTTGGCACACATGGTGACTTTCAGCCAGCTTTGGGCTAGTTTTTAAACAAAAATCTGCTCTGCGGATAATAAAATGTGATTTTTGTTCTCGAAATTTGAACGTTTGCTTTTACAAAATATGATAAAGCACTAGTTTCTATGACAAATTGAAGTTAAAAGTTGGAATTTCTTTACACAACAACATTTGTCAAAAGTAATATATAGGGCTTCTAGATACAACCAGACTAAAGAGTATTGAGCCATGCTTAGGACAGCGGTGGAAATGGCAGCATGCACACTGGCAAGACACAGGCGGTGTGAAATAAATCAGATAAATGGTGTAGGAGGGGATGATTTATTACCTTGGATAAAGCATCAAAGCCGTGATCAAGAAAGTTGGGAAGCATACATGGAACGGAACTGTAACACATTCCAACAAGTTACGTAACAGGTGTAACAATAGGATGATGTCGTTGATTTCTACCCACAGAGAATTGGCGCTACAATTAATCCAAACATTTCGTGGTCATTAATCTGGTCCCCCATAGATACCCTGGCTCAAGATGCCTACGGATACGTACCTGTTATTCTGAATGTGCACATGTTAGTGAGACCGTTTGAATCGGGGATAGTGGTCACTGTAATGACAGTACTACCAACATTAAACAGCCCGGTATGTGGAATGACACTCGGATTGGTATTCAAATTCGAAACAACCTGATCGGGTGTATATGACTGGATAGATAACGGGTTATTATTGCTATCCCTTGCCGTAGCAGGCGGAAAGGAAACAAACGCAGGCTGTAGCGATGTAGTTGAGAGCACCTGGTCGTCTGGGCAAAAAATCGTCGGAGCTATAGTATACAAACAACAATTGGAATATCGTTACATTTGGTTTAAGTGTAATCCATTAAATTTGAAAAATGGGATAATAACCACAATTTGGATTTGAAATGAGGGTTTCATTGTGGCGGTTGTATCGTACGGAAACATGTGAAATGATCTGCAAGAGTAGTTCACGTTTCGTTCAATCCATAAATGCATATTTTGGAGTTGAGTTTTAGAATGTATCTGTAAAAGAAATAATTATTGATTCATAGACCACTACAGACCAATTTGATGGATTCTTTTTAAATCTTGCGTCATCTGGATTTGGTTGAAAAAGTGCATTAAACCTATAAAAGAATTATTATTAAATGTCAATGAAATAGCTGTAGCTCGTTGAAACAGGCTTAAATGTCAATATTAGGACCCAGATACTATAGAATGTACTAATATCGCCCAATACTGGAACACCTAGTATCGTTCAAATCGGTACAAAGTCAGTATTCCAGTAGCGCTTGATACTGGCCCATATAAATTGTTAAGTATTGTCCAGTATTACTGGAACAAAATTACGTACCAGAACTGGTACATTTCGATGATCCATCGGTCGACACTGGTAGTATAGTATATTTACCAGTATCGCCCAATACTGGTACATAAACTTGATCTGGTATTGTTAACCACAATATTCTTCCTCGAATCTAAAAAGGTCACCTTTCACCCGATTTGTGATATGGATGATTAAACAGAATCCACTTGAACCCTAATCCGCCATTTTATGAGGCACATTGATATGAAATATTTCACATAGGTCGTGGCTATCTTCATAATCGAACTTATCAGCCTGATTCCGTCAAATGTTGTTCTACAGCCTTAATTAATTAAACCAACTAATAATAAGATGACATCCTTAACCCATGTGACACCTTTGGTATAACTGGAACTACATAATAATCCCTGTCTTACCTTACCTTACGACGAGTTTTATAAGAAGTAAAGGGAAAACATGACTAACCTAGCGGTACAGCTACTTCCACTTGGAATACACATGTGACTTGGTTGCCGCTGTTATCCGTTGTTGTGGCTCTCACAGTTGATGATCCAACAGGGAAATTGGTCTGTACCGTGCTGGTGACAGGGTTGATTACGATTGGATTGATTACCATGTTATTGCCTAGATTGAGATACGTTATTGGCAGGGTAGATGTAAATCCTAGACGAGATGGTTCGATCCAATTAACGTTAGTCGTTGGCGAATTGATGTTATCTGGACATCTTAAACCCAGCACTGGAACAGAAAGTCAGGTGATAGTATTCATATTCATTTCAGTATGCTATGCTATGCTATTAGTATTCGCCATGAGGTAGTAAAAACTGCATGGCTGGAATAAGGCCGATCATTACAAGGTATTATTTATATTAAAATATGATATTATACATATTATCTATATCAACTATTATGCTCCCGACCTTGTATCAGTTGAGCTATCTCGAAGCCTTTAGACCGTTCCTGGGATAGAGTCTGAATACCTGACACCTTTGAAAGTATATTCATACTTTATTAGATGTAAGCTATTCAGCCATAATACCATCATCTTGTCGTCTGACGATTGCCTTATTGGCATGGAACTCAGAGTTACGACTCCCTTTTTCGGAAGGTCTAAACTTTGAATTTTAACAAAGCTCTCCCGTTTGGGATTGAGCACTTTTAATCAAAAGATAGTCTAACCATGAAATATTGTCGATATTCATGAATTTATGTTAATTATTATCTATATTATATAAAACAGTGCGTACGTAGGCTCATAAGTATAAGTGACTTTTACTAATACTTTTACGATATGCGCCAAAGCAATATTACGCATCAAGCATTCATGGAAAATGATATTTCCATATTAAGATAGGAATATTTGAATTGATCCCAGTTCAATTTTCATTGCTGCCTGTACAATAGTGATGCGAAATACGGTGTTAGTCTGGGCCAGTCGTATACGTTACTTATATTTATGACCCATACGTATTGGTTGTGCAGTGCGGCCTCAATTAACAATTTCCACGTGGCAGTTGTCTGCAGACGACATTCAAAAATTTCACAAAATGATTGAAAAATGTCAGAATTATTGAATTTCATCTCCATATTTGGAATCACCATAAAAATTGCATTGAAGTAAGTACAAACATGTGTAGTATTGGTTCAGTAATCCATGAGATAGACCTTGAAAGTTGGGAACGGTTTCTGACAAATCTGTTTTTAATGGTAAACTAACAGCCGCGTGGAAAGTGTTAATGTAGCTAATAATTATGACTGGACTTTCATAATGTATATTCTCTCCAGGCCAAGAAACCCGGCACAAATTCGTAATGCTGTTTTTTCCACTGCAATCCCTCTTGGACTCCGATGACTATCCAACCAGTCACTGATCCAACGGACCAAACATTTAAATTTAAAAAGGAAGGGTAAATCACCTGTTACGTCGATGGTGCAAAAACCAGTGAGCCCATTGGAATCTGGAACTGATCGCACTTCTATTACGGTGGTGCCAATGCTAAAGGTACCCTGATTTAAATTGAGGTTATCCACATTTCGGTTTGGTATCAACTGGACATTCAATGGATTGGAATTACTATCCGAAGCGAATGGAGGAAAGGCAAATGCAACCAACTGTGACGTGGCTGTCTGAGAGGAGAGAGGCACAAACGTTGAACCTGGACAAGTCACCGTCGGAGCTGTATTGTGTTAATAAAAGCAATCATGTTAATATTAATAACAAATCATAAACGGTAAGTCTAACAGTAATACTAACTCTTCAGTAAGCTTAGACTATTACATTTGATACTATTAAATTTAATCTTTCATAGTGGCTGCTTGACGCTGTTTGGCATGTACCTATGGGCCAGTTCCCGGATGTAAGGTATCTCCCACGTAAAAGTATATGGGTCAACGTATCGAAAATGATGGAACGAAAGACAAATTAAACATGCGAATTTATAGCAAATTTAGGGAAGAGGGAAATATTCTCAATCGGAAGTTAAATCGACGGAAAAAAAGTTATCGACGAAAACCGAAGATATTGCCATTTTTTTTTCTTGATCTATCATTTTCGATAATGTTGACCTATATACTTTTGCGTGGGAGATACCTCACATCCGGGAACTGGCCCATAGATACATGTTAAATAGCGTTAAGCAGCGACTTCGAAAGATTAAATGTAATAATATTAACTTTAATAGTCTAAGCATACTGCTCTTAAGAGGGGACTCAAGGAAGTTTTGTTAATTTTGTGAGTGCTGTAATTATTGAACTATTAATCAAATGTATATAAAAGTATACATTTTTGGAAAGAAAATGGATTTTTGTTTTGTATGGAGAAAATCACTTTTTTGACCCAAAATCTTTGAACAAAGCTAACAAAAATACAATTAATTAAAAATAATTAAGTAAAAAATGACCAAGTCGCTTGATTATGATGTAAAGACACTCTCTATGAAAGAGAACGTAAAGTAGCGTTTACAGAGACTGCTGAAAAGAAAAAAAAATTCAAACCACACTTACGCATTGGTGTATCAACCATGACTAAAAAGTTGCATTCTGCACGGTTCCCCAGGTTATCAGTTGCGACCGCCGTTACAAGATTTGGGCCAATAGAAAAACCAGCTTGTATCTGTCCGTTTGCAAGTGCACTGGTAGTCAATGGAGTATTTGTAGCAGCCAAGAAGTAGTTGATATTAACGGCACCTGAGTTTGGGAATCCCGATGTGCTGGGTGGGAACCAGGCGACAGTTGGAACAGTTGATATCAAAGTTGGTACGCAAAGTATGCTTACAACTGCAGATTGAATGATACATGAATTGTAGGTTGTTATGGGGTTTTCCGCAAAAGCGGGCCTAATACAATTTAAAAGAATTCCTCGAACACTGTACGACGCAATATCTCTATCGCGTTTAATAGTAATTGTAGGATTGTCTCAAATAGCATATGATTATATTGCATCCAGCAATCGTTAAGTTTGATGATTAGGGAAGGACGATAATATATATATATATATATATATATATATATATAAAAATTCAAAGTTTAGACCTTCCGAGAAAGAGAGTCGTTACTCTGAGTTTCATGCTTAACGCAATCGTCAGACGATTGCGATAACCCTAACCGCACTGAATCTCACTAAATCTCACTGCCAGAAACTATCTCCAGGCACGTGCTGCTGCATTGCCGCGATGACGTCACCTACCGCGGGCATATGTGGCCACGGAGTTTGTGGCCGCATGTGACCTAGGGAGTTAGCCCAGTCGGTAGGGGGACAGATTTGGGTGCGGATGGTCCGGCGATCGAATCCCGGGGGGTGCTGGATGATTTTTCGGGTCCAAAAAATAGCACTTTTTCCCCCCTCCCCCCGATACGCACAAAAAACTAGCTTTACTGGTTAGGGTTAAGCATGAAACTCAGAGTAACGACTCCCTTTCTCGGAAGGTCTAAACTTTGAATTTTTATATAGCTCTTCCTTTATTGGAATTGAGCACTTTGATTTGAAAGATAGTCTAACCATGAAATCGATTCGATGTTCATGACATTTTATATATATATATATATGTTAACATATCACTACTTTTTCAGTATTTGCTCAGCTACTGTGTCGCCTAAATATGAAATTAATATGATATATGCTTATGTTCAATGTGGTAATAATATTTATTACATGTGATATGGCTTATTCGAAATCTTAAAACAAACAATAAACAAAATGACATAGGTACAGTGCGTTTCGCATTGGGTGGACATAATGTGTGTTTATAAAACAGTCTACATACGATATAGTTGTGACGATATACACCTACTCGTAGTGATGTATGGACCAATTTGAACATTTTGTGCTTTCTATACTACATGAAAATCGTATTCCAAAATATGAGTTAAATTTCTTCAGTGGATCTTATGGTAGAACAAATTATCACATAGAATTCACCCGGACACAAATCTTTGGGTGGTTTAAACACTTTTGGGGATACTTCAACACTTGCTCACTTAAAAACTCTTAGGAACCATCTCTCAGGGATTTTGCCGGGGTAATGAGAATTATATAGGATTTCTTCTGATTTTAAAATCTCAATTTTCGTAAGGAAAAGCGAAGTTAATCAGGTGACCCTCCTGTGCAAGTCACATTTTCATATTATAAATATATGTGGTGGCCTAATAAAGGTTATCCATGTAGCCATGCGCAATGTAATACAAAAGGGAATTGCACCCGGCATATTCTACATTCAATTGAATAGTTCAACTCATTGCATGAACCGTGCTACCACATTGACCTACATAATTATTATGAAACAGGTGTCTTCTTTCTGAACAGAGTTTGAATTTAGTTCCCGACAAGGTGGCAGCTTATCCACAACATGGATAACCACTATAGGTAATTCTACATATAGGGGGCAAACATTTCGATACCTAAAGTGATCTCCTGATTGCCAACCCAACCCAGCTGATATATCCCTACCTGTAACCGTGAATTGACAAGGATCGTTGACATTCGCCGCAAAGACATCCAGCGTCGTTGTTCCGAGAGGGAAATCACCCGCAATGATACCACCATTGTCGTTAATAAATACAACCGGGTTGGTGCTGTAAAATACTGCTTGAGGCAACCCATTTCCTTGGCCATCCACAACTGTTGCGCCGGCAAACATCAAGAACGTACTGGTTGAACTCGTCTGTTCTCGTTGATCCAGAGGGCAGTTAAAAGTGAGAGCTGAATTAATGATTGATGGATAGTTGAACATCAATTAATTAAATGTCTTTTGTTTATGATCAAGGTCCATATTACTTATAACACAGGTGGTGTTAAACCAACAGAAGTGTAGGGAAGCCCTTTGTTTCTATAAAAAAAATCACATATTCAATCGACCATGTATTACAGCCTCTTTGTGATGGATAGTAACATATGAACAATATTAATGTATATCCTTTCCACAGTGTCAGAATATTACGATATAGTAGTTATGTTCCTTATCGATATAGAGGACGCTATATAGTCTACCACGAGTGGGGTCACCGTGGGTGATGTAACTCAGGGTAGACTATCATATGGATATATCCATTGCTGCAAGAACATATAGCACTGTGATATTCAAAAAGAACGGCCACTATTTTTTAAGAAGCGTAAAGGGAATTTAGCTTTGATTTAAAAACAAATGAACTCGATCATTACGTTAACATTTTACGAAAACAATTAGTGGATTCCTCCAATCCAAAAGCTAATCCACGATATCATGCCAGTATCTATTCAATTCAAATGCCGTGCCATTCTTAAACCAGCCAGTTATGATAGATACTGTGAATGATTGCATAACTATCCTGTGGATTGGCTCCACAAACATAGGGGCTTATTAAAACTGATGCGAAAGTACAAACGCAACATTCGATTTGAACTCTGTTATTGATTTTGAATATATACGCCTTCCACACAAATGTGCTCGTTCTACGTGACTCACCCAATACACGACTAAATATGAAAACGAAAACGGTAACTTTATGTGGCGATACAAAATACGTTCACTATCACTCATACGTTGAGAACAAAATGGCCTCATTGTCCTTCCGGGACCATCCCGATGCGTTTTAGTCTCAACAAACTTCCAGAAACGGACATCAATCTTCAAAGATGTGATTTATCAATACTTAATTGCTTTCTTCAATGAACGATATCGGTTAGAGTAATGGTATTCATGGTATTATAAAGTTCATTATACATGTATACATTTAAACTTTTCTTCATCCTCAACATTTCAGGTTAAGATTAAGGATCATGTTTTAATAGTCATTAAAAAGAAAGAAAACAAAGACTGGTTAATATGAAATTAAAAATGAATGAACAAGATGAAAGACAACAGCAGGCACATTGATATGAGATGCATTACTGTTAGTATGAAAACATGTTGTAACATTGGGAAAATGTTCTAGAGTATGATACAAACGACAATACATCAGACCTGACATAACAAACACTATTGGGCCACTCCATTTGAAACCCATACACTCCCTATGGACGATATTACCCGCGGTGTCGTAGCCAGGTAGGTTATGGGTAGTCGTTGATATTTTCAGTGATGGTTGTAATAGGTATACATACCCTGGGTAATGGTTACTGTGAAATCACAAAACGCAGTGTTGCCAGCTAAATCATTAGCTGTTGCTCTCACAGTAGATGTTGCACCAGCAGTGAACATATTGTACTGTGGCAGGCCATTGGCAGCCACTCCCGTGGTAACCGGTACTCCATTAACCGTATATGTTATACTGAAAGGAGTGAAACCATCCGCAGTAGGTCTGGCCCATGAAACCGTTGGTGATGCACTTGATATGGCCGATGGACAATTAAGACTTACCGCTACAAAAACAGACATTAAACATAAAAAGCAGCTAGAGCATGACATAACATAACACAATCTTAAATTTAACATGATACATACTAACCACAATAACGTAACATCGAAGTATGATACATTTGGACACAACAATTGTAGTGTATAATTTTGCTGCTAAATTCACTGATGAGTTGTGTAAGAATATTTAAAACTTATCTTTTTGATATCTAAGTTGAGTGAGTGTACGTATAACCAAGAGATCAAACATATACAGTCCTCAAAATAAGTAACTGACCAGGTAATAAATATACTCTTAACTCCAAAACTATAGCTCCTACATAAAAATATTAAACAATAAAGTTGTAAAGAAATTTCTCTTCTTTAAGTTGATACATTATTCATTGAGATCGGTTAATAATTAAGAATGCGACATTGAAAAGGATCAAACAAAGTGCAGTTTACATTTAACACTTGGGATTTGAACACGCGGGACAGTGTGACAGGTATGTGTATGGGTTGCATTGATCAATTGATGCATCCCCAATCCCCGTGTTACTATCGACCAGTGAGTTGTTGCTACAAGTTAATCAATAATCTGCCTGTTACTAGTCCTAGGCTGCGTGTAGACGAACGAAATGTTAAAATGAAAAACGGACTTTGTTTTGGTTTAGGGCACATAACTGAGTTAATATTCATTCAATCTTCTCGTGTAATATCTCAAATTAAAGACAAGAAATTTCCTTACAACTTTATAGTCTAATATTTTTACGTAGGAGTTATAGTTTTGGAGTTGAGAGCATATTTATTACCTGGTCAGTTACTTATTTTGAGGACTGTACAACATTGATCATGTTAATTTAAACGGATAGACGTACCCTCAAGGATGGAGAATGAGAATATTGAAATAATAAAAACTGCGACATAAACACAAAGTAGGCAATAAAATAGGATTGGTATCTATTGATTGGTATAATAGAGATTACATTGTCATCGTGTGCATGCCTATAGTTTGACATACCTTCTGTGACACTGAAAGTGCATGTAGCAAAATTGCCATTGATGTCAGTTGCCCTAACCGTAACCACCGTAGTGCCAGGTGAAAAGGAATTGTATTGCTGTTGTCCATTTGATAGTTGTGTCGTTTGTACTACACCGCCATTAATGGTGTATACTATATTAGCGATAGCGTTTAGAAAACCTGGAGTGGCTGGCGTGGTCCACTGGGCAGCACCAGCTACGGCATTCAAATTGTTGGGACATCTCACTAATCCGGATGCCACTGAGATTGTACATGTAGCTGAAAGTCCATTGATAGGGTCAGTAGCTCTAGCTACAATAGTTGTAATTATTCCCTGCGTTAAGCCGGTATACTGTTGTTGTTGGCCATTTGGTTGTTGAACAGTGGATATTGGTTGATTATTGATCGTGTATGATATGGAAACAGCATTAGGTGTTGGAAAAGATACGAGAGTTGGATTGTTCCATAATACGGTTCCAGATTGAGCAAACACATTAGTTGGACAGGTCAAGCTAACTGTCAGATAAAAGCACATAACATGAAATAACGATAACAATATAATGTTACCAACAAAGAGAATACATGACGAAAATAGAAATCATTTACGGAATACAAACAAACATAAACATAGCGAGTAAAACAGTTGTTAGTTATTTAAACGTAGTTAGTGAAGCAAAGATGTTTCTATAGGACGAGATTTGATAAGGCCAGATGCTGTGCGGAATTATAATAAGAAAGTATTCATCTGGGGATGACATTTTCTGCGATCCACGGAATTACGCAGCCAAATTGCAAACGAAAAAGCGCAAGGGCTTAACACAAATAACGATTGAATGAAAATGGACACGCAGTATTAGAAAGCGATGATTGGTGATTAGTTACATTTTACAATATGAAACGCTTAATGATTCAGTGGAAGGGTGTGTGATGAACGATAAGCTGCATTAATGAATCATGATATGTTGGATCTTTTGATTGTCTCAGATATGATAGTACGATGCAAACATTTAAATACAGTAACAAAACTATTACATCAGTAAAAAGTGTTAGAGCATTACTTAGTCGAGGGACGTAGTTGTGTACATTTATATTTTTGTAATAGGAATACATACCCTGGGTAATGGTTACTGTGAAATCACAAGAGGCAGTATTGCCAGCGAAATCATCAGCTATTGCTCTCACATTATATGTTGCACCAGCAGTGAATATGTACTGTGGCTGGCCATTGGCAGCCACTCCTGTAGTAACCGGTGATCCATTAACCATATATGTTATAAAGGGAGGCGTAAAACCAGACGCAGTAGGTGTGGGCCATGAAACCGTTGATGAAGGACTTGATATGGCCGACGGACAATTAAGATTTACCGGTAAAGCTACAAAAACAGACATTAAGCATAAAAAGCAGCTAGAGCATGACATAACATAACACAACATTAAATTTAACATAATACATACTAACCGCAATAACGTAACATTGAACAATGATACATTTGGACACAACACTTATAGTGTATAATTTTGCTGCTAAATTCACTGATGAGTTGTGTAAGAATATTTAAAAAATATAATTTGATATCTAAGTTGAGTGAGTGTACGTAAAAACCAAGAGATCAAACAAATACAGCATTGATCATGTTAATTTAAACAAATAGACAAACCCTCAAGGATAGAAAATGAGAATATTGAAATCATAAAAACTGCGAAAGGAACACAAAGTAGGCAATAAAATAGGATTGGTATCTATTGATTGGTATAATAAAAAGTACATTGTCATCGTGTGCATGCCTATAGTTTGACATACCTTCTGTGACACTGAAAGTGCATGTAGCAAAATTGCCATTGATGTCAGTTGCCCTAACCGTAACCACCGTAGTGCCAGATGAAAAGGAATTGTATTGCTGTTGTCCATTTGATAGTTGTGTCGTTTGTACTACACCGCCATTAATGGTGTATACTATATTAGCGATAGCGTTTTGAAAACCTGGAGTGGCTGGCGTGGTCCACTGGGCAGCACCAGCTACGGCATTCAAATTGTTGGGACATCTCACTAATCCGGATGCCACTGTGATTGTACATGTAGCTGAAAGTCCATTGATAGGGTCAGTAGCTCTAGCTACAACAGTTGTAATTATTCCCTGCGATAAGCCGGTATACAGTTGTTGTTGGCCATTTGGTTGTTGAACAGTGGATATTGGTTGATTATTGATCGTGTATGATATGGAAACAGCATTAGATGGTGGTGGAAAAGATACGAAAGTTGGATTGTTCCATAATACGGTTCCAGATTGAGTAAACACATTAGTTGGACAGGTCAAGCTAACTGTCAGATAAAAGCACATAACATGAAATAACGATAACAATATAATGTTACCAACAAAGAGAATACATGACGAAAATAGAAATCATTTACGGAATACAAACAAACATAAACATAGCGAGTAAAACAGTTGTTAGTTATTTAAACGTAGTTAGTGAAGCAAAGATGTTTCTATAGGACGAGATTTGATAAGGCCAGATGCTGTGCGGAATTATAATAAGAAAGTATTCATCTGGGGATGACATTTTCTGCGATCCACGGAATTACGTAGCCAAATTGCAAACGAAAAAGCGCATGGGCTTAACACAGATAACGATTGAATGAAAATGGACACGCAGCATTAGAAAGCGATGATTGGTGATTAGTTACATTTTACAATATGAAACGCTTAATGATTCAGTGGAAGGGTGTGTGATGAACGATAAGCTGCATTAATGAATCATGATATGTTGGATCTTTTGATTGTCTCAGATATGATAGTACGATGCAAACATTTAAATACAGTAACAAAACTATTACATCAGTAAAAAGTGTTAGAGCATTACTTAGTCGAGGGACGTAGTTGTGTACATTTATATTTTTGTAATAGGAATACATACCCTGGGTAATGGTTACTGTGAAATCACAAGAGGCAGTATTGCCAGCGAAATCATCAGCTATTGCTCTCACATTATATGTTGCACCAGCAGTGAATATGTACTGTGGCTGGCCATTGGCAGCCACTCCTGTAGTAACCGGTGATCCATTAACCATATATGTTATAAAGGGAGGCGTAAAACCAGACGCAGTAGGTGTGGGCCATGAAACCGTTGATGAAGGACTTGATATGGCCGACGGACAATTAAGATTTACCGGTAAAGCTACAAAAACAGACATTAAGCATAAAAAGCAGCTAGAGCATGACATAACATAACACAACATTAAATTTAACATAATACATACTAACCGCAATAACGTAACATTGAACAATGATACATTTGGACACAACACTTATAGTGTATAATTTTGCTGCTAAATTCACTGATGAGTTGTGTAAGAATATTTAAAAAATATAATTTGATATCTAAGTTGAGTGAGTGTACGTAAAACCAAGAGATCAAATAAATACAGCATTGATCATGTTAATTTAAACAAATAGACAAACCCTCAAGGATAGAAAATGAGAATATTGAAATCATAAAAACTGCGAAAGGAACACAAAGTAGGCAATAAAATAGGATTGGTATCTATTGATTGGTATAATAAAAAGTACATTGTCATCGTGTGCATGCCTATAGTTTGACATACCTTCTGTGACACTGAAAGTGCATGTAGCAAAATTGCCATTGATGTCAGTTGCCCTAACCGTAACCACCGTAGTGCCAGATGAAAAGGAATTGTATTGCTGTTGTCCATTTGATAGTTGTGTCGTTTGTACTACACCGCCATTAATGGTGTATACTATATTAGCGATAGCGTTTTGAAAACCTGGAGTGGCTGGCGTGGTCCACTGGGCAGCACCAGCTACGGCATTCAAATTGTTGGGACATCTCACTAATCCGGATGCCACTGTGATTGTACATGTAGCTGAAAGTCCATTGATAGGGTCAGTAGCTCTAGCTACAACAGTTGTAATTATTCCCTGCGATAAGCCGGTATACAGTTGTTGTTGGCCATTTGGTTGTTGAACAGTGGATATTGGTTGATTATTGATCGTGTATGATATGGAAACAGCATTAGATGGTGGTGGAAAAGATACGAAAGTTGGATTGTTCCATAATACGGTTCCAGATTGAGTAAACACATTAGTTGGACAGGTCAAGCTAACTGTCAGATAAAAGCACATAACATGAAATAACGATAACAATATAATGTTACCAACAAAGAGAATACATGACGAAAATAGAAATCATTTACGGAATACAAACAAACATAAACATAGCGAGTAAAACAGTTGTTAGTTATTTAAACGTAGTTAGTGAAGCAAAGATGTTTCTATAGGACGAGATTTGATAAGGCCAGATGCTGTGCGGAATTATAATAAGAAAGTATTCATCTGGGGATGACATTTTCTGCGATCCACGGAATTACGTAGCCAAATTGCAAACGAAAAAGCGCATGGGCTTAACACAAATAACGATTGAATGAAAATGGACACGCAGCATTAGAAAGCGATGATTGGTGATTAGTTACATTTTACAATATGAAACGCTTAATGATTCAGTGGAAGGGTGTGTGATGAACGATAAGCTGCATTAATGAATCATGATATGTTGGATCTTTTGATTGTCTCAGATATGATAGTACGATGCAAACATTTAAATACAGTAACAAAACTATTACATCAGTAAAAAGTGTTAGAGCATTACTTAGTCGAGGGACGTAGTTGTGTACATTTATATTTTTGTAATAGGAATACATACCCTGGGTAATGGTTACTGTGAAATCACAAGAGGCAGTATTGCCAGCGAAATCATCAGCTATTGCTCTCACATTAGATGTTGCACCAGCAGTGAATATGTGCTGTGGCTGGCCATTTGCAGCCACTCCTGTAGTAACCGGTGATCCATTAACCATATATGTTATAAAGGGAGGCGTAAAACCAGACGCAGTAGGTGTGGGCCATGAAACCGTTGATGAAGGACTTGATATGGCCGACGGACAATTAAGATTTACCGGTAAAGCTACAAAAACAGACATTAAGCATAAAAAGCAGCTAGAGCATGACATAACATAACACAACATTAAATTTAACATAATACATACTAACCGCAATAACGTAACATTGAACAATGATACATTTGGACACAACACTTATAGTGTATCATTTTGCTGCTAAATTCACTGATGAGTTGTGTAAGAATATTTAAAAAACATCATTTTGATATCTAAGTTGAGTGAGTGTACGTAAAACCAAGAGATCAAACAAATACAGCATTGATCATGTTAATTTAAACAAATAGACAAACCCTCAAGGATAGAAAATGAGAATATTGAAATCATAAAAACTGCGAAAGGAACACAAAGTAGGCAATAAAATAGGATTGGTATCTATTGATTGGTATAATAAAAAGTACATTGTCATCGTGTGCATGCCTATAGTTTGACATACCTTCTGTGACACTGAAAGTGCATGTAGCAAAATTGCCATTGATGTCAGTTGCCCTAACCGTAACCACCGTAGTGCCAGATGAAAAGGAATTGTATTGCTGTTGTCCATTTGATAGTTGTGTCGTTTGTACTACACCGCCATTAATGGTGTATACTATATTAGCGATAGCGTTTAGAAAACCTGGAGTGGCTGGCGTGGTCCACTGGGCAGCACCAGATACGGCATTCAAATTGTTGGGACATCTCACTAATCCAGATGCCACTGTTATTGTACATGTAGCTGACAGTCCATTGATAGGGTCAGTAGCTCTAGCTACAATAGTTGTAATTATTCCCTGCGTTAAGCCGGTGTACTGTTGCTGTTGGCCATTTGATTGTTGAACAGTGGATATTGGTTGATTATTGATCGTGTATGATATGGAAACAGCATTAGGTGTTAAAGGTACGAGAGTTGGATTGTTCCATAATACGGTTCCAGATTGAGTAAACACATTAGTTGGACAGGTCAAGCTTACTGTTAGATAAAAGCACACAACATGAAATAACAATACCAATGCATAATTTTACCAACAAGAGAATACATAACAAGATTACAATTATTTACGTAGATCCAGGTAGATATTTGAAAAGAAAGTATGCAAGGCGACGAATAACACCATGTTCTACCGGTAAACGGACTTCTCAGGTAGAGTCGGTCGGTCGAGCAGGTGTTTTGTGTTTGTTTTCAACATTTCCTCGAAAAGGTTGGTGGTTAATTTCAACAATTGTTGATTTAAAAAAATTAAAATTAAAATGTTCCAGGAAGAAGAACAAATTCGGTCGGTCGGGCTTGTAGAACTTTTGTTTTCTTCTTCAAAACATTGATCTTATGTTACATTTGTCTCAACACATAGGATAAAAAACTCGTCATAAACATGATTAACGAAAAGCACATGGACATGATACCATTAACGATAACAATAAAGGTGATACGCAGCATACACACATAGAATGTATGATAGATTATGTTTTATGATATAAATCACTTGATTCAGCAAAGTTTAAATGAATGATGAATGATGACAATATTTCAATTCACCGTTTAGCAAATGACATGTCGATTAATTATGGATAGCATTTGTTAATATGTGACAAAAGAAAGGAAATGATATTTTGAGTGAAATAATTACCGTGTACACAAACAAACAAACGCTGAAAAATGTTGCCACACTTCACTGACGGCAAACTCCACCGTAACCTGTACAAGTGTTACCTTCAATGGTTGCCCATACATTGCGGCGGATGTTGGGTCATCGAAATGCACGCTACATGTCGGCTCTACATCGTTAATCTAAATCTATTATGTGAAATCAGAGTGGATTCTAGTCTGAGTGATCGGATCCGCGTTTGATTGTGTGGGTACTTAGGCTACGGCCAAAGAAGATTTGAGGTATCCCACAATGCATTGCGCGACAGCCAGCCAACTAAAGTTTTTTTCACACGAAGCATTTGTCGAGCTCTCTTACGTTTTAGAAATAAGAAAAAGGAACACTGATTACTAATTTATTCATTGATGTAAACTAAAACCTACTAAGAGCTCCAACTATGAACGCGCTATGAACCCTATGATTGTCATGATCAATTGTGTGCATATGTATATGGGAACAGACACAAATTGGAGACCAGAATTAGGGCATTTTCCAGAAACGCAATGCATTGTGATGGTGTCTTCAAAATCTTTTTGGGCTACGCCAGGGCAATAGAAATCACGCACATGATAATAGAATATTAGGGCGCAATCATTTGAGCACGCCCTGATGTCAGTGCACAGAATTAGATTAACAGTGTATGATATGAAGGATTATATAATGATAGGTCTGATTGAAAATATAGCACTCGGCTCAATTTGGATTGTTTCATGACACTCGCCTTTGCTTCAGGGGAAATCTAAATTTGACCTTATGATTTTTACTATCACACTCCCAGGTTTGCACTATTTGTGTACTATTTATTACTCACCCGGAGTTATCGTGACGGTGAAAAAGCAAGCTACGGAGTATGTATTATCAGTTGCATATGCTAAAACGTATGTGGTACCAGTTCCAAAAAAACCGGTTATTGCAGACGCTGTATGGGGACTAAACGGCGTCAAACTGACCAGGGGACTGCTGATATAGGTAACTGGAACTGATAGCCCTGTTGTAACTGCACTCAGTGCCGTAGCACTTGGTATCATTAACTCCGTCAGTGTCCCGGGTGCGGCAGTTGAAGTTGTGGCTCTCATCTGATTACCGGGACATAAAATTGTAGGTCCTGCAGATAATAATAAAAGATCATTCCCATTACTATTGCCATTACCATTATCATTATCATTATCATTATCAGTATCAGTTTTATTAAACACTAAGCGACCAAGGTATGTCCCACGTGTTCGGGTTGGTGCCCAGCGGGAAGGTATCCCCCTAAGAATGTCACTTTTTGACATGATATTTGTTTGAAAGAAACTCACATCACTAAATACGGTGGACTTAGAATTAAAACAAAAATCCAAATTTGTAAATAGGTACCGGCATTAATTAATGTTGGGAAGGTAAAACAGGCTCGTTGTGCGGGAGGAGTTGCAAACCACTCACAGCAAACATTACAAGGTGGAGTCTGGCCCAAACTCCAAGGAAAGAGAGAAAAAGGGGAGACGATTGTGGAATAATATGACAAAAAAATGTTCAAAATGACACACCCCTCTGGTAACATAATGTACAAAAGACATTAATTAAGAATTAATAATAACTTTCAATTATGATATATTTGCGGACACAGAGTATTTAAATGAAGTGACACAAATCACGTTCCCAAATTAATCCGTAGCGTACAAAATGCATTTATGTATATGGTAACGGTACAATATTTTAACTCGCAAACATGTATTGTTGATCCGTTTTGTTAATCTCTTCATTGTTATGTATGGAATTCAATTACAAGTTTTTGTTGGACAGTTGAAAATGCAATTTCAGCATTAGGCTCATCTATTTTGACATGGCGTAATTGTCTGTATATCTTGTATACCCCTAAGAAAAGAGTCTCCATCGCTAAAAATATTTACCTGCAAATGCAAAAACCCGTGTGCTACAAAGTCGCGTGTTTTGACCATCTGTCACTTGAACAATTAAGTCCTGTGCTCCACCATTTACATTTTGAAGAGTATGATAAGGTAAAGTGCCATCGACAAGAGTCACAGGCTGACCAAAGGGTGTTGAGTAGGTAATCGTGACAGCACCATTGAAACCAGCGTACACAGGTGCTGGTACAATAACTGTTCCCGTTTGACTACTGTATGTCAACGTTGGACAGGCCACTGAAGGAGCTGTATGATAATATGGAGAAGTTAATTGTATAAGATTACAAAGCTGTAATGATATTGTATCAGTTCGTATGTGCACGTTCCATCCCTTGTTCATATAGCCTTAAAACAACGTTACACATAATTCGCATACATAGCCTACATGAATAAACACAGATAGTAGTCATATCACAAAGTTTTAGTAAATATAATTTGGATAATGGTTCGAATCCTCGTCCGTTTAGCATTACCTTTAATACGTATGGCCAAAAGAAACTTGGCCCACTGAAATATATATAGGCACTTTTAGGATGAGGCGACCGTGTCTTTCAATTTCAAAGAATTTTGAATTGGATTATAAGAAACTAATCAGTAGTTAGGTGACGTGGCTGATTCTTCCCTTGGATACGCTATGTGAATTGATTCATTACTATACGTTGTTCAGAAATCAAACATATATTAAAATGGATGTTCGACCAGGGAGTGATTTTAATATAATTGTATACATACACTGTATCACCGGTGTTATCACGTTGAATTCACAAGAAACAGCGCTAAAAATACCGTTGAGGTCACTGGCCGTCACGGTGACCAATGTTGTAGCGCCCTGAGGGAAAACGTATGAAAGCTGCTGAAAATTTGGGGGGACCAGTGTCGGTATTACTTGAATTGGAGGGTTGTTGATCGTGTACCGGATAATGATGCCATTGGCGTTTGTAGGTCCCGAAGGAATTATATTATCCCACTGTGCCGATAAAGTTGACGTTGAAAGCGTAATATCAGCTGGACAATTCACTATATCATGGTAAAATAAAAGAAGAAATCATTTATACAAAAGCAACAATATATCGATACCGTATATCTATGCCCGCCCATGAAGACATATACATTCATGTTTAAAACACTTTGGAACCAGAAAACCCTTCAAAAATATGAAATTCATGTGACGAGTAGGCGACCTACTTGCTTCCTTTGATTTTGTGTACAGTTAAGAGATAGGGCAATTAACGAAAACCCACCACAAAAGGAAGTATGGGACATATAGTTTAGCATAATTTAAACAATTTAATAACATAAACATATCATTGCTGTCATCCTTTTGACATTTTCTGTTATAGGCGGACATTAAATACAATTAATATTTTTAAAAAATAATTAATTATTTGAAAAAAATATGGAAATATCCTATAATATTTATTTTGCCATATCACAAACACTTCAAGTAGACAGCCATATGAGTATGGGTAAATAGACAGATATTTGTCTCGAAGGACAGATTCAAATGAGGACGTTGTTAATTTGACGCACATTAGGCGATAGAGTTGAATAATATATGTAGTAGCGGTAGTGCCTTTGAAAAAGATTCTGCCATATTTTACCAAAAGGCTAGTGTTGTGAATAAGCAGTCTCCTATAGCTCTTTTAACAACTTTGATGTGTGAGAAAAAATTGATAATAAGGGCTGTTGCATTATTAACACATGGTTTTAATAACTGGAATTAAGAGAAGGCTGCAGACTATCTACATAGGCGTAGCCAGGATTATTTTATCCGGGGGGGGGGGGGGGCACTCAGGCTCGGATCCAGAAAAGATAATGGAAGGCCCCAAAAACTGAATTTGATAAGGTACCATCCAAGCGGTGCGCAGCACTGCCCTCCGAGCTATGCTCGGACAGGGAGTGTCTGAGGGGGGATGTGCCCCCCTGAGAAATATAATTCAATTTTGGAACTTATTTGGTGCGATCTGGTGTATACTTTTGACCAAAATTGTATCGAAAAGCCACCTCTTCATTTCCAATAAATATTTTGTTTTTTTCAAAGCACGAAATAAGTTGAGCATTATACTGATATATTCTTGATTTAAGTATAGAATGGTCCAAAAGCTCGAACTTGGGGAGACTGAGGGGGATGTTCCCCCTCAGTTTTCGAACTCATTTGGTGAATACTTTTGACCAACATTTTATCGAAAAGCCACCTCTTTATTTCTAATAAATATTTTGTTTTTTATCAATGCACGAAAGAAGTTGAGCATAATTATACTAATAAATTATATTCTATATACAGGGTGAGTCAAAAAAAAGTTTACCCTAATTGAAAAAAAAAAAATCATTTTTTTTTCTTCTTCTATATATATCATCTGGAGAAAAAAATCACGCTATTTGATGATACCTTTAAGTAAATATGACTATTTCTGTACAGGAGCTGTATTTTCACCAAAAACACGGTTTTTAATTTCAAGCTTAACGAGCTTAATAATGTTTACTAGGATTATGATGTAAAGCATTACACATCTTGTTTATTAAAAGAATTAAGTAGACAATAGACTTGTTCAAAATTGTCTCCTAATAGATTAAAACATGAAATATGGATTAAATCGTATCACCACTATCAGTTAATAAATAATAATTGCAAGGATTAAATAGTCCGCAAGGGATATTCATAAACATGATACAACTAGATGAGGATATTGAATATAAATTGTCACCAGTGACTATATGATAATGTGAATAATAAACGATATAGTATTTTGATAAAATCAATAAACATAATATTGCACTTATTTTTCGTAAATATGTCCGATTAAGTAAACATTATCCTTGAACCAATCAAAAATTGTCAATGTCCACAGTAAGACTAGTAAGTTATAGTCTACCCCACTCTTTCTCTCTTCTACATGTAAAATTTATTCCTGAAAACAATAATATGAATAGAAACCAGGCGATTGAATCTCACAATCTGTGCATTGTTTAGATTTGGCCCATAACATAGCGCACTCTATAACAGTTGCGACAAGCGACTAAGCAATCATAGTTGGGGATGTTAGGGCATCACAGGGAGGTTTAGTTCACATTCGTCTAAAAGCATCAAATTTGGCCCATATGTTGCTCATACCATACTCTTTTGATTTTTGATGGATGCCAAAATTGGAGCCTTCTGGGACGGCCATATTGGTCAATTCCAATATGGCCGCCATACTGGGGATTCAAAAATTTAAATTGCTTCAATTTAGCTCCAAATTGTTTGTCTGAGCACCAGGACCACTTCCGATGTGTGGTTACTGAGACATTGAGCAAAACGTGAAAAGATCGTTGACCTTTGCTTTTGGGCGTATGATAGGGATTGTGACTTTTCGACCCTGTATAAGGCACAAAAACGACTCCAGGTGGTAACAATTACCATTTCTTGAACCATTGTGATCTGACGAACAATTTGAAAATATCGTAGCATATTCAAATGTTGACCCCGAAAAGCAAAGGTCAACGACCTTTTCACGTTTTGTTCAATATCTCAGTAACTACACATCAGACAAACAATTTGGTATGCTTGTCAGCTTAATTGAACCAATTTGAATTGTTGATCCCCCGGTATGGCGGCCATATTGGGTATTGGCCAATATGGCCGTCCAGCAACATATGGGTCCAATTTGGCGCTTTTAGAAGAATGTGAACCAAATAATCCTTTAGCCCCCAACTATTTGGAAATGTTAGCGCGCCACCTATACCAGTTGCGACAAACTATTAAGGTCAAGAGAATCGGAGTTCTGCCTTGGGAGTTTCTTATCCCTTTATCCCTGTAGAAACACACTTGATAATCCAGCATCTTGTTTGGTCTATCTCCTGATCTTTGAGAGTGTGCTTAGGATGGTTGCACTGAGCACAATATACAGCTTTAAGGCCTATTTATGACACAATTACCACACTTTAATCATTTCATAACAAAGGAATTGATCCTTTCGCTGTCGGTATTGTAATTTTTTATTGGTCGTATCTTATGAAATATAATGGTCAAGATCTGGAAGCGTGTTCGGACGTTAAATTGGTCACTTTTATTCAAAACAGCGTAAAATAAGTTTCCCTCAACCAATATAAACCAGATAAAATCCATATTAAAGATAATTAATTTATCTTTATACGGTAGTAAATTATATTGAAAACAAACGAACACTTTCTTCTACAAAAATCGCTGAAGTTGAGTAAACCTTTTTTTTGACTCGCCCTGTATTTGCTACATATTACTGGCAATAAAAACATTTTCTTTTGGGTAATTCTATCTTCTTTTTTGTTCGTTTTATGAATATCAAAATCTTAATTTAAAAGAAAAAACTAAAGCTGCAAATCAAAATCATATATTTTTGAAATTATTATTAATCAGATACCTATACATTGACGGAGTAAAGAAAAAAAGTGACCTGATACCTTGACAGGCGCGCGAAAAATGTGCTATTTTACAGTTTGCTATGATTGAGGCTTGCCTTCATAAAGGTTTCATAAAGATAAAGTTAATGTTTGAAGTCACATTAGCGCGTAGCACACAACATTTGATACTAATTTGTTATGAAGCTAAATGTAATGTTTGAAGGTTTATGCGAGCTTAGCGCGCAAAATTGCATATTTTACACTAATTTTGTCATAATTGAGCGACTTTTTTTGCTGATAACAAGCTTCTAAAAAGAAATGTAAATATTTTGAGGTTCTAAAACATCCACCCACCCTTCACCAACCCGCTCGATCCTCGGGCTCTCCCGAAACGGACAACAAGAAATGAAGTCACACAAGGACTTATCGTTTGGGGCATGTGCGTGCGTAGCGCGCAATTTTGTTTGCTATTCTACATACTTTGCCAATTTTTGCTGGTACAAGCTTAAAAACTAAAGCAAATATTTCGAGGCACATGAGCAAAACGCGCGAAATATCGACTTCTCAACACTAACTAATTTTGTCATGACCGAGATACATTTCGTGTTAAAATAAGATCCCAAAATAAAATTTAATGTTCATGTCATGTGCGCGCGTAGCACGCGAATTTTTTTTGGGGCT
The DNA here is from genome assembly GCA_035610835.1 of Ophiura sarsii. Classification (NCBI taxonomy): domain Eukaryota; kingdom Metazoa; phylum Echinodermata; class Ophiuroidea; order Amphilepidida; family Ophiuridae; genus Ophiura; species Ophiura sarsii. Next base: position 28,576,992 of record CM069451.1, on the reverse strand, counting down.
ATTTTACATAAATTGTGCCGCGATTGAGATACCAACCACGCAAAATTGACTTCTTTACATTAATTTTGCCAAGATTGAGATACATTGTTGCTTCTATTAAAATGTCACATTTTATTTTTATTTTTTTACGAAAATTCCTGGCTTCTTTATACTTATTTGCCACATTTGAGATATATTTTGGTCTTATGACACTGCTTTTATTGTTAAATGTTTGCTATTTTACCCGGTTTTGCTAGGATTGAGGTACATTTTGGCTTCAAACTATCTTCTTAATTTGCCATGAATTAATTTTTTTGGGAAGGGGCACATACAACGTCATAATTTAACTAGGATTTATCTTATCGAAATTTAGGCGACAATGGCAAATTAGGTGACAGGGGAGAAGGAGCGCGCGGTCGGCTCCTTCTTAACCCTCTGACTACGCCATTATTGCCTTGATAAGCCGGGATCTGTGCCGGGAACGTACAAAATATGGGGTGGGGCATGGAAACCTACTATGTAACGAATAAAGAACTCTATACCCTCTACTATTTCTCTTTTCTTTCTTCCCTTTTCTCCTTTTTCTTTCTTTTTCTTCTCCTTTTTCTTTCTTTTTCTTCTCTTTTTTTTTTTTCTTCTCCTTTTTCTTTCATTTTCTTCTCCTTTTTCTTTCTTTTTTCTTCTCCTTTTTCTTTCTTTTTCTTCTCCTTTTTCTTTCTTTTTCTTCTCCTTTTTCTTTCTTTTTCTTCTTCTTTTTCTTTCTTTTTCTTTTCCTTTTTCTTTCTTTTTCTTCTCCTTTTTCTTTCTTTTTCTTCTCCTTTTTCCTTCTTTTTCTTCTCCTTTTTCTTTCTTTTTCTTCTCCTTTATCTTTCTTTTTCTTCTCCTTTTTCTTTCTTTTTCTTCTCCTTTTTCTTTCTTTTTCTTCTCCTTTTTCTTTCTTTTTCTTCTCCTTTTTCTTTCTTTTTCTTTTCCTTTTTTTTGGTGCCAGGGACCCGGGGGCACGTGCCCCCAGGCCCCCTGGCTCCGCCAATGATCTACAATCCGCATTACCAATAGTGACCATAAGGTTTCACACCACTAAATAACGTCTGGCCCTACCCCCTTTGAGGCAAAAGTCCAAAACCGGCCCGTTTCTATGCCGAAACGGGAGACCTATTGTAAATTACAGTTTAAAATTAGGGTATTTACTACAAGTTATGGCGAAATTAATATAGTGTGAATTTTGACAGACACATCAGCGTTCTTCAGGTCCAAAAAAATTGATGCAATGATGACTTTTTAATATTTTAACAGAGACATTTGTGTTCAGGTCATTTCCGGTATCTGACACAATAATCTTAATCAACAATTGCGTGTGACCAGGAAAACTCAACTCGTACTTTTTGAAAAGGCTCTAGCTCAAAATTATGCCGGTTACCCCCCATATATGAGTTGTTGAGTTAGTAGTCATGGCTTTCATCTTCAAGTTGAAACCAAATTTCAAGTTACCAGTTTCTTATAACGTCAAGAAATATCCATTTTAAAAGTGTGCATTTCACGTGTAACCCTATGGGAGATGTATTTAGTGGTGTGCAACCATAAAGAGTCCACACTAATCGACAAAATGATGCAATATCGCCCAGTGTATCTGTTATTAAACAGTATTGATATAATATTTCTAGAAATGTTAGTCTAAAATAATGTAAGAAAGTGGTTACCACTGTGTTCACAATATCCCATTTTAAACTCACGTGAAAGTTGAGAAGTCACGGTAACGCTGAAGATACAGGCAGCCGAAATTGTGTTTGTGCTATCAGTTGCATATGCCAAGATATATGTTATACCAGCTGCAAAATCGCCGGTGATTGTAGACTGTGTGTGAGGGCTATACGGAGTAATATTGGTCAGGGGCCAACTCAGATACGTAACGGGAACTGCTGCCTGTGCATTTCCAAACGTAGCGCCTTGGAGAGATAGCTGACCAACTGAAGTTACCATTCGATTGTTGGGACACTGGATGTTTGGACTCTGAGCTCCTGTGAAAATGAAAGATGACAGTTAGAAGACATTATTTTAATATGAAAGCATAGACAATTTTAGGTCAGTTTACACACAACATGCACATTGCGTATAGTACATGTGTTGTTAAGTACAGATTCTCATTAAACTGATACGATCCATGTAAACTTTTACCCCCTTTTCACCCGGTCTTTTCACACGGGTGTGGCAAAAACTACCCAAAGAGTTATAAATGTAGTTAAAATATTTACCTGCAAAGGCAGAGACCCGTGTCGTACAAGATATCGTGCTTTGACCGTCTGATACTTGAACAGATAAATCCTGTTGTCCAGAATTTAAAATTTGAAGGGTATGATAAGGTAAAGTTGCATCGACAACAGTCACAGGCTGATTAAAGGGTGTTGCGTAGGTAATCGTGACAGGGCTATTAAAACCAGCGTATTGCGGTGCCGGAACAACAACTGTGCCCGTTTGACTACTGTATCTCAACGACGGACAGGCCACTGATGGAACTGTATAAAAATAGTGATTTAACATGATTAACACAGTTATAATAATGTTATATCGACGAAAGGATGTATTAATCACTTTCTTTTCTATTCACTATACATGTAGTTTAATAAGTTCCAAATTGGCGAGAAATATTTGGTTTTTATCTATCCACGCGCAACAGTAATCCAAGCGTTCAAATCAAGCGCGATTTTGGCATACGAACGAAAGCGTCATGCACTGCCGATATTGCGAGCCATATTGCGCCATGCGAGTGTTCAGCGTGCGACGCTCTTCTGTAAAGAGGTTTCGCCTATTTGGAACTGACTGAGCTATAGCTGCATTTACTGTATATGACCCAGTCCAAAGCTATATAATACAGTAGCTTTCATCAACGAACATTTTACAGATATGCATAACCTGCACGAATTAACCCAGATATCATTCATAATCCCTTATTTTTCAGGCCTGGTATATAACGTTTGAACTTCCCTTAAACATTACAATATCAGTCCCTTTAAATGTCTTTATTATTTTTTATCGGTCGATGAGCTACGAGGGTTACGAGTTGCGACACCTACCGGGTGGTTCAAAAAGAAGTTGACCCAAGTTCAAGGTAATTTTTCAATCACATTTAAAGTTTCAGAGAATTTGTGTTTACTTAGTCTTGATCAGCAGTAAGTTTTGAAATTATCCTGAAAAAATGGTACATTTATCTTGTTTTGAGCTGTATGATAATATGGAGAAGTTAAATTGTATAAGATTACAAAGCTGTAATGATATTGTATCAGTTCGTATGCGCACGTTCCATCCCTTGTTCATATAGCCTTAAAACAACGTTACACATAATTCGCATACATAGCCTACATGAATAAACACAGATAGTAGTCATATCACAAAGTTTTAGTAAATATAATTTGGATAATGGTTCGAATCCTCGTCCGTTTAGCATTACCTTTAATACGTATGGCAAAAAGAAACTTGGCCCACTGAAATATATATAGGCACTTTTAGGATGAGGCGACCGTGTCTTTCAATTTCAAAGAATTTTGAATTGGATTATAAGAAACTAATCAGTAGTTAGGTGACGTGGCTGATTCTTCCCTTGGATACGCTATGTGAATTGATTCATTACTATGCGTTGTTCAGAAATCAAACATATATTAAAATGGATGTTTGACCAGGGAGTGATTTTAATATAATTGTATACATACACTGTATCACCGGTGTTATCACGTTGAATTCACAAGAAACAGCGCTAAAAATACCGTTGAGGTCACTGGCCGTCACGGTGACCAATGTTGTAGCGCCCTGAGGGAAAACGTATGAAAGCTGCTGAAAATTTGGGGGGACCAGTGTCGGTATTACTTGAATTGGAGGGTTGTTGATCGTGTACCGGATAATGATGCCATTGGCGTTTGTAGGTCCCGAAGGAATTATATTATCCCACTGTGCCGATAAAGTTGACGTTGAAAGCGTAATATCAGCTGGACAATTCACTATATCATGGTAAAATAAAAGAAGAAATCATTTATATAAAACCAACAATATAGCTATACCGTATATCTATGCCCGCCCATGACAGAAGGAAGTATGGGACACTTTCATCAAAATACACTTTTTAGTTTGTTTAGCTTCAGAAGACATATACATTCATGTTTAAAACACTTTGGAACCAGAAAACCCTTCAAAAATATGAAATTCATGTGACGAGTAGGCCGACCTACTTGCTTCCTTTGATTTTTTGTACAGTAAAGAGATAGGGAAATAACGAAAACCCACCACAAAAGGAAGTATGGGACATATAGTTTAGCATAATTTAAACAATTTAATAACATAAACATATCATTGCTGTCATCCTTTTGACATTTTCTGTTATAGGCAGACATTAAATACAATTAATATTTTTAACAAATAATTAATTATTTGAAAAAAATATGGAAATATCCTATAATATTTATTTTGCCATATCACAAACACTTCAAGTAGACAGCCATATGAGTATGGGTAAATAGACAGATATTTGTCTCGAAGGACAGATTCAAATGAGGACGTTGTTAATTTGACGCACATTAGGCGATAGAGTTGAATAATATATGTAGTAGCGGTAGTGCCTTTGAAAAAGATTCTGCCATATTTTACCAAAAGGCTAGTGTTGTGAATAAGCAGTCTCCTATAGCTCTTTTAACAACTTTGATGGGTGAGAAAAAATTGATAATAAGGGCTGTTGCAATATTAACACATGGTTTTAATAACTGGAATTAAGAGAAGGCTGCAGACTATCTACATAGGCGTAGCCAGGATTATTTTATCCGGGGGGCACTGAGGCTCGGATCCAGAAAAGTTAATGGGAGGCCCCACAAACTGAATTTGATAAGGTACCATCCAAGCGGTGCGCAGCACTGCCCTCCGAGCTATGCTCGGACAGGGAGTGTCTGAGGGGGGATGTGCCCCCCTGAGAAATATAATTCAATTTTGGAACTTATTTGGTGCGATCTGGTGTATACTTTTGACCAAAATTTTATCGAAAAGCCACCTCTTCATTTCCAATAAATATTTTGTTTTTTTCAAAGCACGAAAGAAGTTGAGCATTATACTGATATATTCTTGATTTAAGTATAGAATGGTCCAAAAGCTCGAACTTGGGGAGACTGAGGGGGATGTTCCCCCTCAGAATGAGATTTTTTTTTCAATTTTCGAACTCATTTGGTGAATACTTTTGACCAACATTTTATCGAAAAGCCACCTCTTCATTTCTAATAAATATTTTGTTTTTTATCAATGCACGAAAGAAGTTGAGCATAATTATACTAATAAATTATATTCTATATACAGGGTGAGTCAAAAAAAAGTTTACCCTAATTGAAAGAAAAAAAATCATTTTTTTTCTTTTTCTTCTGTATATATCATCTGGAGAAAAAAATCACGCTATTTGATGATACCTTTAACTAAATATGACTATTTCTGTACAGGAGCTGTTTTTTAACCAAAAACACGGTTTTTAATTTCAAGCTTAACGAGCTTAATAATGTTTACTAGGATTATGATGTAAAGCATTACACATCTTGTTTATTAAAAGAATTAAGTAGACAATAGACTTGTTCAAAATTGTCTCCTAATAGATTAAAACATGAAATATGGATTAAATCGTATCACCACTGTCAGTTAATAAATAATAATTGCAAGATTAAATAGTCCGCAAGGGATATTCATAAACATGATACAACTAGATGAGGATATTGAATACAAATTGTCACCAGTGACTATATGATAATGTGAATAATAAACGATATAGTATTTTGATAAAATCAATAAATATAATATTGCACTTATTTTTCGTAAATATGTCCGATTAAGTAAACATTATCCTTGAACCGATCAAAAATTGTCAATGTCCACAGTAAGACTAGTAAGTTATAGTCTATCCCAGTCTTTCTCTCTTCTACATGTAACATTTATTCCTGAAAACAATAATATGAATAGAAACCAGGCGATTGAATCTCACAATCTGTGCATTGTTTAGATTTGGCCCATAACATAGCGCACTCTATAACAGTTGCGACAAGCGACTAAGCAATCATAGTTGGGGATGTTAGGGCATCACAGGGGAGGTTTAGTTCACATTCGTCTAAAAGCATCAAATTTGGCCCATATGTTGCTCATACCATACTCTTTTGATTTTTGATGGATGCCAAAATTGGAGCCTTCTGGGACGGCCATATTGGTCAATTCCAATATGGCCGCCATACTGGGGATTCAAAAATTCAAATTGCTTCAATTTAGCTCCAAATTGTTTGTCTGAGCACCAGGACCACTTCCGATGTGTGGTTACTGAGACATTGAGCAAAACGTGAAAAGATCGTTGACCTTTGCTTTTGGGCGTATGATAGGGATTGTGACTTTTCGACCCTGTATAAGGCACAAAAACGACTACAGGTGGTAACAATTACCATTTCTTGAACCATTGTGATCTGACGAACAATTTGAAAACATCGTAGCATATTCAAATGTTGACCCCGAAAAGCAAAGGTCAACGACCTTTTCACGTTTTGTTCAATATCTCAGTAACTACACATCAGACAAACAATTTGGTATGCTTGTCAGCTTAATTGAACCAATTTGAATTGTTGATCCCCCGGTATGGCGGCCATATTGGAATTGGCTAATATGGCCGTCCAGCAACATATGGGTCCAATTTGGCGCTTTTAGAAGAATGTGAACCAAATAATCCTTTAGCCCCCAACTATTTGGAAATGATAGCGCGCCACCTATACCAGTTGCGACAAACTATTACGGTCAAGAGAATCGGATTTCTGCCTTGGGAGTTTCTTATCCCTTTATCCCTGTAGAAACACACTTGATAATCCAGCATCTTGTTTGGTCTATCTCCTGATCTTTGAGAGTGTGCTTAGGATGGTTGCACTGAGCACAATATACAGCTTTAAGGCCTATTTATGACACAATTACCACACTTTAATCATTTCATAACAAAGGAATTGATCCTTTCGCTGTCGGTATTGTAATTTTTTATTGGTCGTATCTTATGAAATATAATGGTCAAGATCTGGAAGCGTGTTCGGACGTTAAATTGGTCACTTTTATTCAAAACAGCGTAAAATAAGTTTCCCTCAACCAATATAAACCAGATAAAATCCATATTAAAGCTAATTAATTTATCTTTATACCGTAGTAAATTATATTGAAAACAAACGAACACTTTCTTCTACAAAAATCGCTGAAGTTGAGTAAACCTTTTTTTTGACTCGCCCTGTATTTGCTACATATTACTGGCAATAAAAACATTTTCTTTTGGGTAATTCTATCTTCTTTTTTGTTCGTTTTATGAATATCAAAATCTTAATTTAAAAGAAAACTAAAGCTGCAAATCAAAATCATATATTTTTGAAATTATTATTAATCAGATACCTATACATTGACGGAGTAAAGAAAAAAAGTGACCTGATACCTTGACAGGCGCGCGAAAAATGTGCTATTTTACAGTTTGCTATGATTGAGGCTTACCTTCATAAAGGTTTCATAAAGATAAAGTTAATGTTTGAAGTCACATTAGCGCGTAGCACACAACATTTGATACTAATTTGTTATGAAGCTAAATGTAATGTTTGAAGGTTTATGCGAGCTTAGCGCGCAAAATTGCATATTTTACACTAATTTTGTCATAATTGAGCGACTTTTTTTTGCTGATAGCAAGCTTCTAAAAAGAAATGTAAATATTTTGAGGTTCTAAAACATCCACCCACCCTTCACCCACCCTTCACCAACCCGCTCGATCCTCGGGCTCTCCCGAAACGGACAACAAGAAATGAAGTCACACAAGGACTTATCGTTTGGGGCATGTGCGTGCGTAGCGCGCAATTTTGTTTGCTATTCTACATACTTTGCCAATTTTTGCTGGTACAAGCTTAAAAACTAAAGCAAATATTTCGAGGCACATGAGCAAAACGCGCGAAATATCGACTTCTCAACACTAACTAATTTTGTCATGACCGAGATACATTTCGTGTTAAAATTAGATTCCAAAATAAAATTTAACGTTCATGACATGTGCGCGCGTAGCGCGCGAATTTTTTGGGGGGCTATTTTACATAAATTGTGCCGCGATTGAGATACTAACCACGCAAAATTGACTTCTTTACATTAATTTTGCCAAGATTGAGATACATTGTTGCTTCTATTAAAATGTCACATTTTATTTATATTTTTTTACGAAAACTCCTGGCTTCTTTATACTTATTTGCCACATTTGAGATATATTTTGGTCTTATGACACTGCTTTTATTGTTAAATGTTTTGCTATTTTACCCGGTTTTGCTAGGATTGAGGTACATTTTGGCTTCAAACTATCTTCTTAATTTGCAATGAATTTATTTTTTGGGGAAGGGGCACATACAACGTCATAATTCAACTATGATTTATCTTATCGAAATTGAGGCGACAATGGCAAATTGGGTGACAGGGGAGAAGGAGCAGTCGGCTCCTTATTAACCCTCTGACTACGCCATTATCGCCTTGATAAGCCGGGATCTGTGCCGGGAACGTACAAAATATGGGGTGGGGCATGGAAACCTACTATGTAACGAATAAAGAACTCTATACCCTCTACTATTTCTCTTTTCTTTCTTCCCTTTTCTCCTTTTTCTTTCATATTCTTCTCCTTTTTCTTTCTTTTTCTTCTCTTTTTCTTTCTTTTTCTTCTCCTTTTGCTTTCGTTTTCTTCTCCTTTTTCTTTCTTTTTTCATCTCCTTTTTCTTTCTTTTTTCTTCTCCTTATTCTTTCTTTTTCTTCTCCTTTTTCTTTCTTTTTCTTCTCCTTTTTCTTTCTTTTTCTTCTCCTTTTTCTTTCTTTTTCTTCTCTTTTTCTTTCTTTTTCTTCTCCTTTTTCTTTCTTTTTCTTCTCCTTTTTCTTTCTTTTTCTTCTCCTTTTTCTTTCATTTTTCTTCTCCTTTATCTTTCTTTTTCTTCTCCTTTATCTTTCTTTTTCTTCTCCTTTTTCTTTCTTTTTCTTCTCCTTTTTCTTTCTTTTTCTTTCTTTTTCTTCTCCTTTTTCTTTCTTTTTCTTCTCCTTTTTCTTTCTTTTTCTTTTCCTTTTTTTTGGTGCCAGGGACCCGGGGGCACGTGCCCCCAGGCCCCCTGGCTCCGCCAATGATCTACAATCCGCATTTCCAATAGTGACCATAAAGAGTCCACACTAATCGACAAAATGATGCAATATCGCCCAGTGTATCTGTTATTAAACAGTATTGATATAATATTTCTAGAAATGTTAGTCTAAAATAATGTAAGAAAGTGGTTACCACTGTGTTCACAATAATACAATATCCCATTTTAAACTCACGTGAAAGTTGAGAAGTCACGGTAACGCTGAAGATACAGGCAGCCGAAATTGTGTTTGTGCTATCAGTTGCATATGCCAAGATATATGTTATACCAGCTGCAAAATCGCCGGTGATTGTAGACTGTGTGTGAGGGCTATACGGAGTAATATTGGTCAGGGGCCAACTCAGATACGTAACGGGAACTGCTGCCTGTGCATTTCCAAACGTAGCGCCTTGGAGAGATAGCTGACCAACTGAAGTTACCATTCGATTGTTGGGACACTGGATGTTTGGACTCTGAGCTCCTGTGAAAATGAAAGATGACAGTTAGAAGACATTATTTTAATATGAAAGCATAGACAATTTTAGGTCAGTTTACACACAACATGCACATTGCGTATAGTACACGTGTTGTTAAGTACAGATTCTCATTAAAGTGATACGATCCATGTAAACTTTTACCCCCTTTTCACCCGGTCTTTTCACACGGGTGTGGCACAAACTACCCAAAGAGATATAAATGTAGTTAAAATATTTACCTGCAAAGGCAGAGACCCGTGTCGTACAAGATATCGTGCTTTGACCGTCTGATACTTGAACAGATAAATCCTGTTGTCCAAAATTTAAATTTTGAAGGGTATGATAAGGTAAAGTTGCATCGACAACAGTCACAGGCTGATTAAAGGGTGTTGCGTAGGTAATCGTGACAGGGCTATTAAAACCAGCGTATTGCGGTGCCGGAACAACAACTGTGCCCGTTTGACTACTGTATCTCAACGACGGACAGGCCACTGATGGAACTGTATAAAAATAGTGATTTAACATGATTAACACAGTTATAATAATGTTATATCGACGAAAGGATGTATTAATCACTTTCTTTTCTATTCACTATACATGTAGTTTAATAAGTTCCAAATTGGCGAGAAATATTTGGTTTTTATCTATCCACGCGCAACAGTAATCCAAGCGTTCAAATCAAGCGCGATTTTGGCATACGAAAGCGTCATGCACTGCCGATATTGCGAGCCATATTGCGCCATGCAAGTGTTCAGCGTGCGACGCTCTTCTGTAAAAAGGTTTCGCCTATTTGGAACTGACTGAGCTATAGCTGCATTTACTGTATATGACCCAGTCCAAAGCTATATAATACAGTAGCTTTCATCAACGAACATTTTACAGATATGCATAACCTGCACGAATTAACCCAGATATCATTCATAATCCCTTATTTTTCAGGCCTGGTATATAACGTTTGAACTTCCCTTAAACATTACAATATCAGTCCCTTTAAATGTCTTTATTATTTTTTATCGGTCGATGAGCTACGAGGGTTACGAGTTGCGACACCTACCGGGTGGTTCAAAAAAAAGTTGACCCAAGTTCAAGGTAATTTTTCAATCACATTTAAAGTTTCAGAGAATTTGTGTTTACTTAGTCTTGATCAGCAGTAAGTTTTGAAATTATCCTGAAAAAATTGTACATTTATCTTGTTTGGTTCTTCAGATATGGTTTATTACAGAAAGCATGCACAAAACTGCCTTGTCCACGGGAGCGTCCTTTAGCATGTTTAGTAGAGATGGAATGCACAAAGTGGACTTACACACGATTGGTCACAAATTGTAAAAAAAAAGGGGAAAAAAAAAGGAGACATCTGAAACATCTGTCTGGTGCTTGACATTACCTACTTGCGTACCTACGTTTCTTTGTTGAATGTGAATGGCACATAAGCACAGAGATTGGGGTACTTTATCAGGGCAGGCTTTTCAATTCTGAAACTAGAACATGCTGTTTTGTTGAAGACAACAACTAAATGACGCTCCCGTGGACAAGTCAGTTTTGTACATGTTTTCTGTAATGAACCATATCTGAAGAATCAAACAAGCTAAACATGCCATCTTTTCAGGATAATTTTAAAAGTTACTGCTGATTACGACTAAGTAAACACAAATTCTCTAAAACTTTAAATGTGGTTGAAAATTAACCACCCGGTATATTCGCTAATCTGACATTTATTAACAATTAGTGGTGGTGATTTATTAGCAACGCATATTCTTACTTACAAATAAATAGGCTAGGCTATTTTAGATTGATTAATCATAACAGGTTAAGTGATGTAATCAAGAATTCAAACACATTGAAAAAGGATGTTTCGCCAGGGAATTTAAAATAACTTTCTACTTACACTGTATCACCGGTGTTATGACGTTGAATTGACACGAAGTATCTGCATATATACCATTGAGGTCACTGGCCGTCACGGTGACCACTGTTGTTGTGCCCTGAGGGAAAACGTATGAAAGCTGCTGAAAAGTTGGGGGGACCAGTGTCGGTACTATTTGAATTGGAGAGTTGTTGATAGTGTACCTGACAATGATGCCATTAGCGTTCGTAGGTCCTGAAGGAATTATATTATTCCACTGTGCCGATAAAGTTGACGTTGAAAGCGTAATATCATTTGGACAACTCACTGTATAGTGGTAAAATAAGAGAAGAAATAACTGATTTAATACAAACTCAAAATATTTTTTTATTGGATGATGGATTTAAACATTATGCTCCGTATTCTCGTACTAAACACGTGTTTAGCTTAAAACTGTCACTAGTTAAACTCGTGTCTAAACTAAACTCAAGTTTATCTTTTAACATAACCCGCTTTTAAACTCTGCGAATCTCGTCCCTAGAGTAGTCGTCCCTAGACTAGTAATTTTGTAACCCAAATGGGTTACAAAATTATAGATATCGACCGAATTCTTTATCTTTTAAAACTATACGATCTGCTTGTCAGCTTGCACCGGGCGTATAGTTGGTGTATGCGTTAGTTAAACTACCCCCATACCCATGTGTACTGTTGGACACTTTTCAGCGAGTTAGACGCGTGTCTAATTTAAGCAAATATTCGAGAATTGCGTTTAGTTAAACGATGTATTTAAAGTCAAAGTATTGAAGAGAAGTGTATCAGTTATTCAGTTTTGATATAATGTGGTTAGAACATTGGATCTAAAAAGTAAAATAAGGGTTATCTACAAATTTGAAAAAGTCCTTAGAACGCTTTTCACGTTTTGAGCATTATCTGCTGATTCTTTTTTGCTGATCTTTACATGATCGCAATTTCCCCTTCCTCACACCCCATCGATCAATGTTGGGACACCTTGAACAACTGCTGAAGACATTGACATTCCTCAACATTACAAGGGGAAAGGGGTGTTAGTTCCCGTTGTTAACAAGTATTAAGCGTTCCAAGACTTTTTTTCCAGAATAACTCAAAAACGGAATGTCGGATGAACTTCATATTACACATGATTTTAGATTCAACCATAGGCGTTAGAGCTATAGTATTGTCCTTAAAGAAAACAATGATTTATTTAGGAAACGGTCACTGTAAACAATCCCCTATGGCAATTTACATATGTAGACCTATTTATTAGTGTGTTCTAAAACGCATGATGTGGAGCTGCATGCATGTTGTTGAGATTACTTCGCTTTAAAATGTTTTTTCATTGATAGATAAACGTGTTACAATTGTAACATTAAAACAAAAATCAAAACATAAACACGCCGCCAGTGGGATTCGAACCCACGTCCTCAAAAAACAATCATTGGAAGTCTAACGACTTATCCATCAGGCTACGTCGCTAGTTCGCAAAGAAGTCGACTTGTTTTGTATTTCATAGCAATACCGGGCAATGAAAAGTGTAAACTGCGACAGTTTACCAACAGTTTACCATGCAGAAATTAAATCATTGTGTTTTTCTAAAGCGATACGTAGCTCTAACGCGTATCGTTCATTCTAGAATTGTGTGTAATATGAAGTCCATACGACATTCCGTTTTTGAGTTATACGAGAAAGTTGAAATTTAGATGATTATTGTGCACTTTGTCAATACAATTCTTGAAAAAAAGTCCTTGGAACGCTTTACACGTTGAGCATTATGTGCAGATTCTTTTTTGCTGATCTTTACATGATGCTTATTTGGTTAAACTCTGAATAGGACATCTTAGACAACAAATGTCCCTTCCTCACACCCATTCGATCAATATTGGGGTGGAGGGGGGGGGGGGGGTTAGTTGTTAACGAGTATTAAGCGTTCCAAGACTTTTTCTCAGGATTGTAGGTGTTGATAATATTCAAGTTTTTAAACTCACGTTGAAGCTGAGTGGTAACGCTGAAGACACAGGCAGCCGAAATTGTGTTTGTGCTATCAGTTGCATATGCCAAGACATATGTTGTACCAGCTGCAAAATTACCGGTTATTGTTGAACCTGTGTGGGGGCTTAAAGGCGTAATACTGACCAGTGGACTGCTAATATACGTAACGGGAACTGCTGACTGTGTATTCCCAAACGTAACGCCTTGGACGGATGATTGGCCAACTGAATTTATCATTTGATTACTAGGACACCGGATGTCAGGACTTTGAACTCCTGTGATAATGAAAAATGACAGTCAGAAGATTTTGTCTCAATGTGTACCATTTTGTTATGAACATGTATATAAAAACACACAAAACATTGTAAGCATGGTAAGTAAGCTTATGCGATGCTTTTACCCTTTGTTTCACATACATGTATATTATAACTACACTGTTTACCTGCAAAGGCAGAGACCCGTGTCGTACAAGATCTCGTGGTTTGACCATCTGTCACTTGAACAAATAAATCCTGCTGTCCAAAATTTACGATCCATGTAAACTTTTACCCCCTTTTCATCCGGTCTTTTCATGGCACAAACTAATCAAATAGTTTTATATATATAGTTAAAATATTTACCTGCAAAGGCAGAGACCCGTGTGGTACAAGATCTCGTGCTTTGACCGTCTGATACCTGAACAAATAAATCCTGCTGTCCAACATTTAAATTTTGAAGCGTGTGATAGGGTAAAGTGCCATCGACAGGAGTCAAAGTCTGACCAGAGGGTGTGCTGTAGGTAAACGTGACAGGGCTATTGCTGTTGAAACCAGCGTATGCAGGTGCCGGAACAACAACTGTTCCCGTTTGACTACTGTATCTCAACGTTGGACAGGCCACTACAGGGTCTGTAACAGATAAATGTGGTGCATTCAAATTAAAAACAAAACTTTACATCTCTAATGTAAGGCAAGTCAATTTACGGTGTCTTAGGTACTCTGTTGCAGCTATCGGGACCTTGTTGCGCCCCGTTTTCGGCGAGACATCAGCGTAGTGGTTTTTTTTTTTTATAGATCGTCACCGATTTTGTAACGGCTTTTTTTGTTAAGTACAATAATCTCGCATTACACTAGTTCTGGTATACATTGACCTTGACTATTCTTGGCCAATGATTTCCTGGAATGGTGTGTGTGAACAAACCATAAATATCCGACTTAATACATACTTGATATCAAGAAACATGATGTTGTATGTTAATAATGTTGATTACTAGTAGGTGGCAAGTTTCAAGTTGTGAACAGTACCAATCAGTAGCTATTAAAGATCAGGTAACAAAGTACATTGGTTAACGGCCGTACGAAAGAAAGATTACAATAACTAAATAATTATACAGTTCTCCGAACAGGGTACGCACGCATAAACAGAATAAATCTCCACTAATAACAATGAAGCCTAATACGCTAATCAGTCCAAGAAAATGTCCAGATTTGGGAAGGTTTTTTTAATTCTTGTATGGTATTGAGACCTTTCCAGATCTGGAAAGATTTAAGTGTACATATAATGTCGAATTTTTCAAACATAGGAATATTCTTGCTGGGCAATTTTATTGTTTATATCTGGGCAAATATATGTTTATGCATCGTGTAAAGTGACTTTTGTAGGTTAATGTATTAATTGTCATTATCGTTACAGAATTCACAAAGTTTACAATTTTAGTACACAAGTACAAGTTCATAAAAAAAAGATACGGAATTCATAGTTTTCAAGAGGCAACAATTGTGAGCTAATCTTCGACACATCACTTGTTGCATTTCTTCAATACGACAAAACTTCTCAACAGCTTACACATTTGATTGAAATATTCCAATATACTACTCATTGAAAGTTCAAACCTGTAAAATGGCATATGGGCACGGTAGCGTAAAGAGCTACACGTTTTGGAAATTTGAGTGTACGTTCGTGTAAGTGGCCATTTGTTCGTGACATATTTAGCATACGTTGTATTTGTTAGCAGTCCGCTAAAGGTTCGCAGAGGTACGCTGGGGCAGTAGCGTGCGCCCCCATCCCCCCACCCCCCCCCCCCCCCCCCCCCCCCCACTATTGAAATGTTCGGGGGAAACTTACTGTCAGTCGGGGGAAACTACTGCCAGTCGGGGGCTGGGCAGGCGCTAGAGGTTCTTTGTGTGTGGAGGTGGTGTAATCCAAATAGACAAATAGTCGGCAAATTTGTACATGTAGTCGACAAATTTATGCAGCAGGTTGGTAAAAAAAGGAATTGTTTTAGAGAAAACTGATGAATACTCTCATATTGTGCGATTTTGTTACTGTGCGATTGTGTGACTGTGCGATTTTGTGACTGTGCGATTTTTTTTTATTGTGCGAATTTTTTTGACCGTGCGAAATTTTGTGAACCTACTCCCTGATAATATAGGTAAGGTGTATGTTATATTACACATAGGCCTATATATGATGAATATTAAAAATTCAGAGGTATAGACCTTCCGGAATATATCGCTACGCTGATGATTGGACAAGATGACCGTATTGAATTGTCCATGAAACTCCAGAGTAGCGATATATTTCGGAAGGTCTACATACTTCTGAATTTGTATAAGCTCTGCCGTTAACGGCATTGAGCACTTTGTTCAATGGCTAGTCTAACCAGAAATGGTTGTCAATAACTATGATGAATATTATAAAGTTAAACGAATACTTTACCTATAAATTGCGGCGTAAACACATTGAATGTACACGTATCAGAAGGATACGTTCCTACATTGTCGGTCACCGTCGCCGTAACCGTAGTCGTCGTACCCATTGGGAAAACAAACGTCTCCAAACCATTCAGTGGCGTCGGCGATATTTGAATATTGTTATTGTTCCTGTAACTCAAAATAAAGCGATTTGGATCCGTGTTTGCAGGCGAACGAGTAACAGAAATAGGCCATTGCGCTGCTAAAGACTGGGACGTAACATCCGCGGGACAATTCACATTCACTGTAGGAATAAACGAAAAGGGGTATATCAACTAATTGATCCAACTATGCGTTATAATAATTGTGTTACTATACATTTAATATTCGATGTGACGTAGTATTCTATCATATTTATCGCTATGGGTATTTGTATACAAGATCACACAGTCGATATTGCGTGGTGACGTATGGTCAGTATTACATATGTGACGTTTGGTGAACACTGTGGTCGTCTTTTGATGTACAACCAATTGTTTTGAAAAATCTTTGTCTTGATTTAACATAGTCACGTACACCCCATATTAAACGTTACTATGTACTGCCAGCCCACCGACGACATGTCGATAAAGGTGCGGTAAACAGTAATTCCGCTCCTCAGATGACTTCAAACACATTTTGTGTAGTCGAACGATAGGAAATTGGGTCAAAATTGTAGAGCTACATGCATTTTAAGAAGCACCACAATGCATTGCATTTTGCAAAACGCCTTAAATCTTTATTCTCTTTCCAGCCCGTTTATAGGGACTTTTTTATTTTATGACATACAACAATAGATTAACAAAATACAAAAAAAACATTACACAAAATACATCAAAACGCCTTAAATCTGGTCCCGATTCATCTCGGTGTCCATAGACATGATATGCACAAAATCATGGCTTCAAAACCATGAAAACGCCAGCATCTTACGAGCTCTGAGATTCTTGTTTACATCAATAAATAAATTAGGGGAATCCAAGTGCATCGTGGGGAAAGATCTTGAGTTGGCGCAATGCATTGTGGCTGCAACCTTAAAATTTGATTTGAGCTACATATATGTCTTGATAACATTAAATGTTAGCTAAACATATGCATTGGATTAAAATATGTTATGGGTATGAATACGAGTTATTATACTTACTCGTATACGGCGCTACGGTCAAACGGTACGTACAGGCAACAGTGTAACCATTAGCGGTTGTAAATGCCAAAATGTCAGTAGTACTATCAACAGGAAGGCTAAGTGCTAATAAATCGTCTTGATTTAAACCACTAGGGAGTTGCATGACGGCCGAAGGATTGCTCGCGAGATACGTAACAGATAAACGAGCACCATTGCTGAATGCCATCGAACCGGTAAGAAGTAAAGGTACCTCAGAACTAGTAGTATATTCTACCCTATCGGCTGGGCACGTGATTGAAGGTGCTGAGGAAAAAAGAGAATAGACGTGTTGGTTAAAAGGAAGGAACACCATGAAATTATGATTGTCTCTAAACATTCTTAAAAACACATAGGGCCAGTTTACCTCATCCGTGTTATTATGTGATTATGGCAAGAGATGCCAATGTGTATTTGCATTTAATCAGTGCAATATTTATATTTGGAAATATAACACAATAAAAATGGTCAAATGGCAATAACTATGGGCCGTATTCTCGTACGTATTAAAAGGCGGTTTTAAGCTAAATACGCGTTTAACTTTGACTTTAAACACATCGTTTAACTAAACGCAATTATCGAAAATTTGTTTAACTTAAACACGAGAACGGGGTAGTTTAACTTGCGTTTAACTAAACTCGTGCGCCAAGTGTACGCCTAGAATGACGCGTGTCCGGTGCAAGCCGACGTGCAGATCGTGTTGTCTTAAAAATACACGTGAATTTTTGAGGAATTCGGTCGATATCTATTGTAACCCAGTTGGGCCATAATCAATTGACTATACCTGTATACAACGAACGCACGACCACTCTGGGGACGTGATTTGCGTTCGGATTTGAGTTCAAATCGGGTTTTGTTAAACACGTCGTTTAAAAGATAAACTCACGCTTAATTTAGACACGAGTTTAGTTAGTCACCGTTTTAAAGCTAAAACCGTTTTACTGTTTTATAGTAACCCCAGTATAATGCATCGTTTACCATGTTCACACAAGCTATAAAGCTATACACGAACATGTTCACCTGTTTAATTGTACGTTAATATAAAGCATATCAATATCTCGTATTATAATTACCTCCAGGTGCAATCACATACACTTGGACAAAGCATTGTAGGCTATTGACACCATCGCTTATTGTTGCACTGATCGTCTGCGCTCTGTTAACTGGTGTGATAGGGGACAGATTTTGAAGAGTATGATATGGTGAAGTGCCAACAACTACAGTTTGAACACCATTTTCTTGTTGGTAGGTGAACGTAATCTGATTATTACTGATGAAGCCGGCGTAGGCGGGCGCTGGAAAGACCATTGTTCCTGTTGAACTGCCGTATAGCGCTGACGGACAGTTTACGATGGGCTCTGTGGAAGTAAGAAGATACACAATTTCGTTTTTAAAGTGACCTAATTATAGCACAATATCACTGTTGCAAGTAGGGCCTGCAAACTGACTCCGTGAGTTACGATGTAGCCTTGACCCCGGCGAAAAGTTGGAACAAGTAGGGGTCACGCAAGCATGGCAAGTGGGGTTACAAATTGTACCAACCCGGCGTAGCGGGTGACATAGTCTCCTGGCGCCATAGTCCGCCCTGTAAAGTAAGGTGTCTCGAAAAAAGTGGTTACTTTCTTTTTGTGCGGAGTTTATTGGTTGGTATAGCGCACTCACCCCTACACGCAACACTAGTTTCACGCTTCATCCGTCTATATTCATGGAGGCCGGATAGCTCCAGGGAAATGGAGGGTTAGGACAAAGCTCCATTCACACCGGTTTGATTAGCAACACAGGAGAAGGTTTTGTGAATATGATCACATTGATCCCATGATATATTATACAATATAGAATGCACGAGAGTGTGATAGTACAAACTATATCATGAGGTCAAATTTTGATATATTTTTTTCTTCTTTTCTCCATTGCACGAGGCGAAGCCGAGTGTAATGGAATATTCCAAATTGGACAGAGTGGTATAGTTTTACTATTGCACAAGCAAACGGCATTCAACATTTGTTTTATACAATAATATCACATTATTCTTTTCTAGCCATAATGATACTAAAAACTATCACATGGTTGAAATATTTAACATTTAAATAAACCTGCATTTCCAATCGTTCTCGCTAGTGGTGTGATATGCCACGATAAACGATATTACAACGTGATCTCGTGCATACAATATCGGTTGCCATGGTTTATCCCCGGTTCTTGCATGCGGCGACTTATCCGGGGTTTACGATCCTAAACCCCAGATAAGTTACCTAAACCACAGATAAGTCAACTTATCCGGGGTTTACGATCCTAAAGACTCACCCAAGACGGTATACACGGGGGTATGCCGCTCTAATGGGTAGCTTTTTGGGCACAAAATCCCTAAACATGTGGTATGATTTTGTGCTGGAAATCCCTAATAATGGGGTCACTTTTTACAAATGGGTCAATTTTCGCAAAATGTGTGTCTATTTTCCCAAAATGTGCAAAAATTAGGTCTATTTTCCCGATAATTTGCCAAAATTTGGTCTAAAATGAAGCAAAACCCCTAAAAATGGGTACCGATTTTTCCAAAATCACCCCCTAAAAATGGGTATGGGTTTTGAATCTCCAGTGGCACACCCCCGACCAAACCAAATCCGAGTACGCCCCCCCCCCCCCCCCCCCCCCCCCGGGCTAAACCCCAGATAGACGTCTGCTAGCGTTCCTTTATTGTCTAAAATGACGTGTTTCAAGCTTGATATAGTAGCATAAATTTAAATTTACCCTTATGAGTTGCGGTCCTTTATACAGAAATGTCTGTTTCTTCAAGTAATCGAGACGATATGAAGCACCTTTTGTCCACTGGGGTATTTACATATATTTCTTCCCCGGTAATTATATTTGTTCACAGCTCAAGTACAAATCATGCAAAAGGAAGATTAAGAGGATTATTTCTACGCATATTTTTCCGGACACTGTTCCGTGCTGCGGAAAAAGAGAGCAAATTCCCATCCAAATCGCCCTGGAACACCGGTGTTAACATTAACACTGTTCGATGTTCTGAGAGGTCCACACCAATTAGTGTTATTTCAACACTATATTGGTGTTACATTAACACTTACAGTGTTATTCGTCACACTTGCAGTGTTAAAATGACACTACATGGTGTTGATATAACACCAATAATTTGTACACCGTGTTGGTGTGGACCTCTCACAACACCAACAGTGTTATTTTTGACACGGTGGTGTTTTTGCAGTGTGGGACCGCATGTTAGTTTCAGCCTTCTGATTTGCCAAAGTCGCGTACTACACACATGTCGCGTGCCGAATGTGTTTAGTTGTGGGCAACTCTTAAACTTACTTTTATCATGCACCACTCTGTCAACCTGGGATGTGCAATATACTTACACTTCTTCATGCTTTTACTTGTTATAGGCTACAGTGTTTTGATATCAAAATGCTAACATTCTTGTTACACATTTTCACGGTTTAGTCGTGCAGTTGCAGTAGTGAAACAAGTGATCAAGATCAAGTTAAAATGTGTTATAGAAATACTTACGTGGTTTAACAATGTCTGATACCACGTCCATCCAATACAGTGTATTAGGTCCTTGTACTATTGTTGCACTATAAAAGATAACGTTAAAGTTACATTCAGTGATTTTGAAAACAGATTAATTAATCCGTGTGTATGTTCTTGTTGTTTTAATTCCTTCTAAAATTTAGAATACAAATTGCACACACACACATAACAATTAGCGACCCCTCATATTCAGCGTAGTGTTTTACGGGCTTGAAGCAGAAAATACTTGTGTGAGGAAACCTAAATTGATTCATTATCACCAAAGGGAAGAGCATAGCGATTACTGCCAAATCTGAAATATATCCCTCTCAGAATCTCATTTAAATTTTGTTATCCAATTATACAAAACTATTCGATAATTGAGGTTAAATACTTTTCGGTTAATGGTGTTAAAGGGGCATTACGAGATCCTTCATGAAGGGAGCCCTCAAATTTTTTCAGAAGTTGGGTTTGTCACATATACGTAATGCTTATACGTACTAACTACTACCCTAACTTATAGAGCTTAATTTGCAGTATTTCATGTGAAATTCATGGATTTACTAGCATTTTGAGTTTCTATATGATCACATCGAAACAACCTATATTCATATAAAAGGCCACAGATGGCTTCTCACTTATTTTGTTAATGTTTTTCAAAGTAACCTTGAAGACCATCCATGGCATGTTACGTGATGCTTAGTCATGACCTCCCTGATTCAATTGGTGGTGACTTTTAACCAAAATACAAAAATAAAGTGAAAAGCACTAATTAACATACATTCGGAAATGTTGAGAAAATGTCTTTATTTTTCATTTTTACTGTTTTTTTTTACAGAAATGTTACATGAGAGGGTTTCTATGTATATCATCTATCTAAACAATTTGAAATTATTGAATTTCTTTTTTTGAAATCTCACAGTGCCCCTTTAAGGCCTGTGTACAAAAGAAATTCATATTATTAGTCTGACAAAAGTCACATGGTAGCCTGGACTAAATGCAAAAAGGTAGCATACAACCAAAGCCAATGAATTAACGTAATGTAATGCTCTGTGCATTGTGGGACTGAACTACGGTACATCTCAGACTTTGGTGCCTAAATCCCGAAACCGCGTATTCCGGATGTTTGTCGACAAAGGACGGCAGAGCAAAATATTTATGTGTGATATTCGGTCTATTTTACCGGTGTGTACAAACAAATTGTTTTTCTGTAAACTTACCGAAATATGATGGGCCCTACGTTTGTTTGAGGTGCCGTCCAAGTAGCACTTACAGACGTTTTTTGACCATTGTTACTATGAGCCCACGCAGTCTGGTTTAAAAAATAGAAAGAATTAATGTAATAGTAAATAAAAAAGAAATACATCCTGACAGACATCCAGACAGTTAGACACGCACCCCCCGTCACACACTCACCCGTCACTCAGACCGACCGTTGAGGATTTATCAGCTCTTAAACTTTTTCCCACAAACATATATAGTTGACATTTCTTTGTCATATTAGATTAAGACTTAGTCCGTTTAATTATCTTCCACGTGATGCCATAGTTGATATTGTTGTCTTTCAGGTGCCAGATGTGCTTACTAGCTCGGTGTCTTTCCTCTTGTGTTGCAGATTGAAAGATGACAAATGGTTGTACCATCTCATCTTGAATTCGGGGTCACTAACCCCGATGTAAGTTTTAGTGCTAGTATTGCTGATTACTGTGGCCTCGTAGACAATACTTTTTGTCAGACATTTGCCGCTTTAGGGGACACTCGTTTGGTTTTCTGCAGTTACAGTTTCTGGTAGGTATATCGACAGCTCTTTGAAGTACAGACTTGTTGTGTGCGTTGATAATTTGGCCTATTATTGTCCATACAAGTATAATAGCTCACCTTCACATTATTTCGGTTGAATATTTAATTTCATTTGATTAATTAAATAGATAAATCTAGATAGGATAGTGAGATAGATTATTATATTATAATAGTTTGGTTCTGAAGAAGTCAGAGCTAATCCTGACGAAAGTTTGACAGTCTTAAACTTGTCCGCGAACCCGTTAAACTCTAGAAAGGATATTTATATTATTTATATATTTATGTATTATTTATTCTTTAACTATTTCTATTCATTGCATTTTAAAATTAATCGATTAATTAAATGAAATGACTAGTTAATGCAATTGAAGAATTATCTAATTAATTTATGTATTCATGAATTAATTTATTATTTTTATAATGTAATACTTATTTGGTCAATCAATCAATCAATCAATTAATATTATTATATCTATTAATATTCGATAATTTTTTTTTTTAATGATTTATGAATCGATTCCTTCATTTGTTCATCCCCGGTATTCATCAATCAATTGGAGAACTATCTAATGAATTTATGCATTTATGAATTAATGTATTATTTTTATGATGTAGGCCTAATACTTATTTAATCAATCAATCAATCAATCAATCAATCAATCAATCAATCAATCAATCAATCAATCAATCAATCAATCAATCAATCAATCAATCAATCAATCATTATTATTATTACATCTATCAATATGCAATCAATTAGTGATTTATGATTCATCACTTCATTCATCATTCAATGGGATTAAATTTATAAAGTAATAATTTTAAAGCGAAATTAATCATATTATTACTAACGAAAATTTAGAAGAGAACTCAGCAGTTTGGAATTGAAGATTCCAACTTTCCTGGTGTTTATATTACCCACGCACCTAGACCCACGCAACTGATCTCTACAGTAGTAACTCATAATTAAATCAGTCAGTATTACAGAAGCGTTGATATTGAACAGTGGACTGTGTAAACTACAACTGTACACACACCCCACCCCAACCCGACACCCCTCAATGCCCAGTACATGTATTGTATACATTTTACAACTGGTAGGCCATGTACATGCAATGCTATAGCTATGCTATAACTAGAGCGGTTCTCGAGCTTCGCGGTTCGCGGGTTTTGCGGTTATCGGGTTGCATGGTTTTTGGTTGAGCGGTTTCGGTAGACATTTTTAATGTGGTTGGTACTTTAGGATCCCAGCGGAACCAGATTCGATGACTGTCACACTCACATTGTTAGCGATGTGTTGTTATAATGGATAGTTTGATTCTCGAAATGTCTCTAAACATTTGATTTGAAAATTATCCATCATTTCATTCATCAAAATAGTAAACAAAAATAATAAAAATAAGCTTACTTAAAAACACCTTTTCGGCTAAATCACGATTATTTAATGTAAACATATATTGGAGATAAAATTTGAAATGCGAACATCATTTGATACGTCAAATGTGTTGCGGTTTGATCAGTTCATTATACGCATACTTTACACGTAGCTCAAAAAGTGAAATCATATCAAAAAAATCAAATCGGGACACATTTTATGGTGTCCGTCATTTTTTTGGCTAAATTGCCGGAATTTTTTTCTCCATCAAATTTGTTGCGGTTTGACCAGTTAGCTACACAGACTTTATACGTAGCTCATAAAGTGAAATCATATCTAAAAAATCAAATCGGGAGACATTTTATGGTGTCACTCATTTTTTAGGCTAAATTGCCGGATTTGTTTTCTCTGTCAAATATGTTGCGGTTTGACCGGTTAGCTACACAGACTTTGTACGTAGCTCAAAATGTGAAATCATGTCCAAAAAGTCAAATCAGGACACATTTTATGGTGTCTGTCATTTTTTAGGCTAAATTGTCGGATTTGTTTTCTCCGTCAAATGTGTTGCAGTATGACCGGCTAGCTACACAGACTTTATATGTAGCTCAAAATGTGAAATCATATCCAAAATATGAAATCGGGACACATTTCATGGTGTCCACCATTTTTTAGGCTAAATTGCCGGAATGTTTTTTCTCCGTCAAATGTGTTGCGGTTTGACCCGTTAGCTACATACGCAGCTCAAAAAATGAAATCATATCCAAACAATCAAATCGGGACACATTTTATGGGGTCTGTCATTTTTTAGGCTAAATTGCCGGAATTATTTTTTCTCCGTCAAATGTGTTGCAGTTTGACCCGTTAGCTACACAGACTTTATACGTAACTCAAAATGTGAAATCAAATCCAAAAAATCAAATCGGGACACATTATTATGGTGTCCGTCATTTTTTAGGCTAAATTGCCAGATTTCTTTTTCTCCCAGTCAAATGTGTTGCGGTTTGACCCGTTAGCTACACAGACTTTATATGTAGCTCAAAAAGTGAAATCATATCCAAAAAATCAAATCGGGACACTTTTTATGGTGTCCGTCATTTTTTAGGCTAAATTGCCAGATTTTTTTTTCTCCGGTAAATGTGTTGCAGTATGACCGGCTAGCTACACAGACTTTATACGTAGCTCAAAATGTGAAATCATATCCAAAAAATCAAATTGGGACACATTTCAAGGTGTCCGCCATTTTTTAGGCTAAATTGCCGGAATGTTTTTTTCTCCGTCAAATGTGTTGCGGTTTGACCCGTTAGCTACACAGACTTGATACGCAGCTCAAAATGTGAAATCATGTCCAAAAAATCAAATCAGGACACATTTTATGGTGTCTGTCATTTTTTAGGCTAAATTGTCTGATTTTTTTTTCTCCGTCAAATGTGTTGCAGTATGACCGGCTAGCTACACAGACTTTATACGTAACTTAAAATGTGAAATCAAATCCAAAAAATCAAATCGGGACACATTATTATGGTGTCCGTCATTTTTTAGGCTAAATTGCCAGATTTCTTTTTCTCCCAGTCAAATGTGTTGCGGTTTGACCCGTTAGCTACACAGACTTTATATGTAGCTCAAAAAGTGAAATCATATCCAAAAAATCAAATCGGGACACTTTTTATGGTGTCCGTCATTTTTTAGGCTAAATTGCCAGATTTTTTTTTCTCCGGTAAATGTGTTGCAGTATGACCGGCTAGCTACACAGACTTTATAGGTAGCTCAAAATGTGAAATCATATCCAAAAAATCAAATTGGGACACATTTCAAGGTGTCCGCCATTTTTTAGGCTAAATTGCCGGAATGTTTTTTTCTCCGTCAAATGTGTTGCGGTTTGACCCGTTAGCTACACAGACTTGATACGCAGCTCAAAATGTGAAATCATGTCCAAAAAATCAAATCAGGACACATTTTATGGTGTTTGTCATTTTTTAGGCTAAATTGTCAGATTTTTTTTCTCTCCGTCAAATGTGTTGCAGTATGACCGGCTAGCTACACAGACTTCATACGTAGCTCAAAATGTGAAATCAAATCCAAAAAATCAAATTGGGACACATTTCAAGGTGTCCGCCATTTTTTAGGCTAAATTGCCGGAATGTTTTTTTCTCCGTCAAATGTGTTGCGGTTTGACCCGTTATAGCTACACAGAATTTATACGCAGCTCAAAATGTGAAATCATGTCAAAAAAATCAAATCAGGACACATTTTATGGTGTCTGTCATTTTTTAGGCTAAATTGTCTGATTTTTTTTTCTTTGCAAATGTGTTGCAGTATGACCGGCTAGCTACACAGACTTTATACGTAACTCAAAATGTGAAATCATATCCAAAAAATCAAATCGGGACACATTTCATGGTATCCGCCATTTGTTAGGCTAAATTGCTGGAATGTTTTTTTCTCCGTCAAATGTGTTGCGGTTTGACCCGTTAGCTACACAGACTTGATACGCAGCTCAAAATGTGAAATCATGGCCAAAAAATCAAATCAGGACACATTTTATGGTGTTTGTCATTTTTTAGGCTAAATTGTCGGATTTTTTTTCTCTCCGTCAAATGTGTTGCAGTATGACCGGCTAGCTACACAGACTTCATACGTAGCTCAAAATGTGAAATCAAATCCAAAAAATCGAATTGGGACACATTTCAAGGTGTCCTCCATTTTTTAGGCTAAATTGCCGGAATGTTTTTTTCTCCGTCAAATGTGTTGCGGTTTGACCCGTTAGCTACACAGAATTTATACGCAGCTCAAAATGTGAAATCATGTCCAAAAAATCAAATCAGGACACATTTTATGGTGTCTGTCATTTTTTAGGCTAAATTGTCTGATTTTTTTTTCTCCGTCAAATGTGTTGCAGTATGACCGGCTAGCTACACAGACTTTATACGTAACTCAAAATGTGAAATCATATCCAAAAAATCAAATCGGGACACATTTCATGGTATCCGCCATTTTTTAGGCTAAATTGCCGGAATGTTTTTTTCTCCGTCAAATGTGTTGCGGTTTGAGCCGTTAGCTACACAGACTTTATACGCAGCTCAAAATGTGAAATCATGTCCAAAAAATCAAATCAGGATACATTTTATGGTGTCTGTCATTTTTTAGGCTAAATTGTATGATTTTTTTTCTCCGTCAAATGTGTTGCAGTATGACCGGCTAGCTACACAGACTTTATACATAGCTCAAAATGTGAAATCATATCCAAAAAATCAAATCAGGACACATTTTATGGTGTCTGTCATTTTTTAGGCTAAATTGTCAGAATTTGTTCTTCTCCGTCAAATATGTTGCGGTTTGACCGGTTAGCTACACAGACTTCATACGTAGCTCAAAATGTGAAAAAAATCCCAAAAATTCAAATCGGTACACATTTTATGGTGTCCATTCATTTCTTTAGGCTAAATTGCTGGACACTTTTTTTCTGCGTCAAATGTGTTGCAGTTTGACCCGTCCCTTATGAAAATCGCAATCAATTCTGCAACCGTCCTTGCGCAAGGTTAAATTTGGAAAAATACAACCTTGCGCAACCAGTTTGGTTGTTCTGAGAAGGTTGCGCAACCTTGAAGCAATCATCCACAACCTTTGTGCAACCTTGCGACAAACTTGTGCAACCGTACGCAACCGTGCGACAACCTGTGACAAACTTGTGCAACCTTACGCAACCGTGCGACAACCTTGTGCAACCTGGTACCACCTTGCTGCAATCACATTTTGGTGATTGCATTTTCGTAAAGGGAATACAGTACACAGACTTTATAAGTAGCTCAAAATGTGAAATCATCCAAAAAATCACATCGGGACACATTTTATCATGGTATCCATCATTTTTTAGACTAAGTCGATATCCCGGGGCCCATTTTGGGACCCGAGATTCCCAAAATGTCTCTAAACATTTGATTCTGGAATTATCCATCATTTCATTCATCAAAATAAAAATAATAAAAAATAATAATAAGCTTATTTTTAAAAAAATTGTCGGCTAAATCACGATTATTTAATGCACATTTAATGTGGAGATTCATTTGAAATTGATTTATTTTGTATTTAATCTGTGCATTATTTTTACTCTTTCGCTAAAATGTGATTCTTCGCCGGGTATTTTCATTTTCGTAACTGATGTAAGCTCTAGTTTCGATAGATTGGTACCAAATCTATAATTTGGGTATCGGGTAAAAGTACAATGTTGGAAGGGAATCATTTTTATGGCCCACTTGGTCCCACCGTCCATGGACTCACTCACATTTTTGGAGACTCAAACTTGTCCTTTTATGTTCTCTTTGGAATTCATGACATTGCTATGAAACTAAAAGCTAGCAAAAGTGGTTCAGAAAAGTCGCATTGGATCTTTTTATTTATGACTAGCAAGTAAACAACTGTGGTATTAATACAAAATCCTGAGAGTGGTATATACGTACTAGTCTCAGACAAAATCTTCGTCGGCCATCTTAAAAAACAATAATCACATTGGTAATTTTGTTTTTCTGTGTAAGCATGTAAGGCTACCGGATTGAATTTCATCCGAATAATAGATGCATATGGGTCAAGAAACAGGTGAGCACTCATTTTTTAAGTTAAACCTGTCCGATATGTCCGTGAAAAACCGAATTTAGACATTAATTATTATGTTAAAATTAGTCACATGATAGCCTTGTCTTTTTGGTATGGTTCCCCCTTATTCATTTGCCTGAAGAAGTACTGAAAAGGACTACGTGAGCTCATGGTATCAATGAACTCACGCCAGCCGATTTGCTTGAATTATAATTGACTATAACTATCCGCATTCATTAACGTAGGCAAATAACCTTATAAATAGCGTATAAATGACAACAAACACCAACATATTATGCCAGTGAGAAGAATGAGAGGAAAATGATTGATGAAATACAATAAATACAAACACAAACCACATTTTAATTCCATGTAATTCGGGGTCTACTTCTTTATGCGTAGAAACTATCGTAGGGGCGCATCACTGTACATTCTAACACATATACCTAAATGTGAAACAGAGAACGTGCCTTGGTTACGGCCCAAAAACATCTTAGTAACGCCTAATTCTGGACCTCAAAAATATGCTCATGCAGTAGGTATCAATATAATACACAACTTATCAAAATTTCCTTCAACCAACGTCCTTACTTTTCAAGATTCTTGTACCACAAAAAATACGATAAAAAGCCACGATAAAAGGCAGTAACTGGTCGGGGATAACACAACACATACGGACAAAACCCCCTAAAAATGGCTACAAATGGCCATGTTCAGATTCATGCTACCGAACACAGTATTCGAGACTGTAGTCATCTCATAATAATACTGCTATGCTGAGATACTGAACACATTCATGTCCATCCTTATAATAACGAGTGTGATATTCAGCCTCGTTTATAGTTCGTAAACGCCGATAGCACTCGTACACTACAACTTCACATTTCAATGTTACGTTATGTCAGTAAGAGACCATCAGTAAACATGGCGGCCTCCATCTATAATATCTAGAAATACCAAAACTTAGCTATTTACGCAAACCCATGCCCCAACAAGATAGTATGCGTTACTTACAGCGGTGCCTGTCCCACAATCCAACGTCTGCGTGCCACCGTCAGAAAGGTTACTAAAATAGCCAAGTTGTTCTTGGTCGCTTCCAAAATCGGTATTAGGCCGACGTGCTTGAACGAAGAATCCGCGAAAAGGAACTCCGGTGTTGCTTGTGACGGTAACTGTTTATTCGCCAGAAGAAAAAAATAACACACATTCAGATATTTAATACATAGGCTATATGCCTAAAAGGTCAGTGTTATTCTTATTAAATTCTCAATAAATCCAAATAATAACCGTATTAGTATGACATCAAACTAGGATAACAAGTTAACTTGATTTTGCAAATATGTTACAAATTTGACCACCCTGTATAATATACTCTTTGAAACTAAAGACAAAAGTAAATGTGGTTTAAAAAAAAGAATACTAATAATGTGTACTTCTAAATCATCGAATATTATGTGATGTTAAAAGTCAAGAAAATTGCAAGTGAACATGTTGCACTGCATTTATTTATTTACACCCTGTACATTTTCTACAAACTATGCACAAATAATAATTGTATTAATATATTATAAATATATTTCCCCATACTCCCATGTTTACTTTCAAGGCTATAAATTGTTTGATGCAAAACCCCGATGATTTTTCCCGCTTTTGCATATGTGTCACAGAAAGGCCTTGTTCTTAAAAATTCAGCCCAATGACGTGAGATTAATAGCCAGACAAGCAATACTCTCGTTACCATGGTTACGATACATTATTCAGCGCATTTATCACATTTCAAACAAATAATTATGTACAAATTTGACATTATTTGTCATAATCCTACTGACATAAATATCTCGTGACGCCGGTCATGATAGCTCAAGTGTTTACATCTTCAAGCTACATCCACGTCGGTCAACCTTTAATGGCTGGGAAATGGGATGGATTGGGAAGCGGGGACTTTTATCACAGACTTAAACACGCGTTCAGTAACATAATAGGGTTTTCAATTTCGGGGTGGGGGGGGGGGGGGGGGGGGGGACGGGCATGTGGGCAACACAGGCCTGTGTTCAATGGGGGTATAACCGACTATTTGTTGTATATATCCATATAGTTGTCATTTTATTTGGGGTATCACGGGGCAAGCCCAATGGCGTAACCAGCGGGGGGGGGGGGGGGGGGGGGGGGGGGGCGAACTAATAGATTGATACCTTCAATCTTTTCCAGATTGAAACCTTCCAATCCAAAAAAAGATTGAATGTCAAACTTAAAAGTTTGTTCCCTTAAGGCAATCTATGAAAGATTGAAAAGTCAATCTTAAGAGAGTAAGTTGTCATAACAGTATATCCGGAGAATGGGTCGGGGCACAATAAGGCTTGGGGGCGAGGAGGGCACAAAGGGCGTTTTAAGGGTTTTTTAAGATTTGTTTTCTGTCAGGGGGCCTCCCCTGCCCCCCCCCCCCCCCCTCCTTAGCTACGCCACTGGCCGCAAGCCCTCTGGCGGGAGGGGGAGAATGCCCCACCCCTTGACGCCTTTGAAGGTCAAAAGAGTTGTTTGTGTGCATGTGCATGATGGAGATGAAGAAGGACGCTTGCTGCCATGTTGTATTGTAAGCAAACTTTGTCATAGAATAATCGCATGAGTAGAAACACGAAAGTTTCCATGCTACATCTTTTAACCCACGTTTGATTCCAATTGAACTTCAACTTATCAAAAACTTAACGTAACAGTCTATTTTTATATTTTGAACTGAGGTGACCTTCGACCTTGGTATGTGACCTTTGACCTCGTTAAAATATGTTTAAAAATGTAGGTTTTCCATGTTGCACATACAACCCAAGGTTGGTATAAAATTGGATCGATTGAGCCAATATTTTAAAACTCATAGCGAGACCAATACAAATTGGTCGTAAATCAACCAATGTTATCATTATTAAGTTTTGGATCCAATATTATCAACACTTTGGACACCTCAAAACATAATAATGGTCCAAATTGGACTTCAACATTTCAAATGAGACCAAAAACTCCAAAACCTAACTTAAACTTTAACATAGACTTTAACAGGGGGTGTCAAAAAAAAGGTGTCCCGTGAGGGTCAAGAATAATTACAAATACATCCCATGATTCTTTTTGTATAGACTGTGTGTAAGTCCCATTAATCCTCTATCAAATACAGGGTGTATCAGAAAGAACTGTACCGAGGCAATATGATTTATAACGGTATAAATTCGATTGATATTGTTCAAACCGTTTGCACATATATCTTGCGCAAACGCCCAGCTTTCATACGAATTTTAAATTTTGAAAATCGGACATTTCTGATGGAAAATACAGACTTTCTGGTAAAGATGGTAGATTTCAATTTTGGTCGAAATGATCAATTTCAAAATCTGTGAAATTACTAACCCTACCTGAGATATCCATCTGTCCATAGGAGAGGGTTTATTTTTGGTCGCCATATCTCAACTTTTCACATCACTTGTATAACTATTTATTTATTTGCATACTTTAGTGGGTGAAATTTGGAGATAAATTCTGATTTTTTTTATCCGCAAATAAACCAGGAATTGTTCTGCTTGAGTGGTTTTAACTTTCTTTTCTTTGGCGGGAGCTTTGAATATTGCTTATGTGGTGTGGGCTACATTGTTTGAAATGTTGGGTAAGTGGTAGAGAGGATTGATTGAAATTGAAAATACGTTTTTCATCGATTTTCGATTATGTCTTGCCACACGAGAACAAAAAAAGATATCTCAATGAAATTAACATATAATATAGGAAACATTTTTACCTTTATATTGCAGGTGTTTACAGTTAAAACAATAATCATTTTGTATTTTTTATATATTTTAGAAACACGGTACAGATCTTTCTGATACACCCTGTACTAGTACACTGTATCCCAAATTCCACCTGCCTCCAACTCTCGAGATATGGTCAATTCAGTAACAAGATTGCAAATCCCACTTTTGCCACTTTTGACTAGACTTGCTGCAAATCCTTGGGCAGCAAAGATACTCTTATTTACATACAGAAGGGAAATGAAAATTCTGTTGACATTATTTCAACAGGTGTGGATATGTGGCTGGTAGTGGTACTTGTTAGGCCTACTATGGATAATGGGCATGCGACATACAGTACTAGTATGTGATACATAGGCTAAAAGTGACATCCAGCAGTACGCCTTGAATCAAGGCTACTTTTGACCAGAAATTGGATTTTCAACTAAAAAAGCATTTGAGATGCCAACGATGATTTATAGGATATCAGTGTATTGTTTAGAATACATTATATGATTAAATTGTGAGATAGCTTTTACGACTGGTATTCATAATAGGCCCTATAGGCTAAGTTAAGAGTTAAACGGATTCGCCGTCGGACAAGTTTTAAACTAGTCCGACGACGAACCCATTCAACTTTTAACTTACACCATACAATATTCAAATATTCTGTGGTTTGTCATGGAAATTATGGATACAAAATGTTTGTCTGCTCAAATTGAACTAATACTATCGGGACTAGCTATTACGTACGCCAGTGGGTTTTGCCCCACGACCCCTTTTGACATTCCTGGTCAGTACCGTGACCCCCAAAACAAAAAATTGAATAAAAACACCAGCCGGATATCATATTAAATTACACTGCTTAGTTTGGATGCGAGCGTAGCGAGCAGGACATTTTGCATATTTGAACGTTTTTTTGGGGTGTTTCTAAGCTTTTTTAAAGCAAAACCTATATTTATGAGCCCTTAATGACTCCCTGGAAAACCCCAAACGACCCCAGGCTGAGAACCCTAGGCTGAGAACCCCTGACGTACGCGATGCTGCCAAGAGGAGGCCCGCTCTGTATTCTGGGTAATTTAAGCTCAGACGGCTCAGGCCGACTCTTGATTTTATCAATGGATAACATAACAAAGGTAAAGGGCTAGTATGATACATTAAAGATTGCTGAGCATGATCATTACAATTGTTATATTTTTCATAGCAAAAAAGAAATCTTTAGCCGCCACAAAATTAAAGTAATTTTGAATTATTTTCCACATACCTTGTACGGTGCTCCCACCTTGATTTTGATTTGGATTACCCGGTAAATATATTTTTGGTGAAATGGTAATCTGATACGGCGATGGCGTGGTTTGAGCAGGCACAAATACCCCATTTCCATCAACGTGTCCGACAGGTATCATGTCCTGACACGCTGTCAGCGGCGGCCCAGTCGGCATGGCGTAACAGCTACCGATTAGAATCGATACTGATAGCCATAACGTGGCCCACATTTTGCACGATCACCTGCAAAACAATAAAGAGATTGTCATAAGTTGATAGATTTATACATTGATAGCCGGGCCGTTGATATGGGAGGGTGGAGGGTGAGATCACCCCCACCCCCAGAAAATATACTTAAAAAGAATAAAAAAGAGAGTAAGAGAAAAGAAGGGAAAGAAGAGAGGATAAAACGAGAGTAGGGGAGATGTGAGGGGGATAGAGTGGAAGGGGGAGAAGAGGGGAGGGGAGACTAGTGAAAGGTGGAGAGGAGGGGAAGAGAGAGTGTGGAAGGGGAGAAGAGGGGAGAGGGGGAGGAGGGTTACGACGCAAAAGGAAACAATTCATGTACGATTATATTAATTTAGCTGCTACAATTGGTTATGTTCCTACATAATAATTGTCAATCAAAATGAACTAGAGTAATTATCTCATACACCACTCCCCTCCCTCCCCTCCCCCACCCCGCCCCTTTTGACCTTAAGAGTAGTAATAAGATGATTATACAGTTAATCAATTGTAAAATATATTAGACTGTCTTTAGAGTTTTTTGGTTAAAATTTTCGCACCTCAAGTCAACCAATTTCGAAGGCTCATCATCTTACTGGACCCACATAAGCCCATATCAGAGGATTATAGAAGGTATTAGTATTATTGTGAAATGGATCGAAATGGGTCAAAATGGCTCGAAATGAATCGAAATGCATCGCAATATTATAGAAATTATACGGAATGAGTCCAATCCAAAGCTAATTTTTGGTAAGCAGTCAAAATTGCCAAAAAACGTATGAAGAAAATCCGTAATTTCCGTGGTCCATTTGGCGAAACGTGATGGTTAGGCATGGGCGTTTATGGTCACGTCAAGCGTTATTTGTTGCGCTTCAATTGTGTAGTATTTAATACAATTCATATTATTAAATCTGTTGGGTTTTTACACAGACAATAGGGTTGTGGTCATGAAATTAATACCACTGTACCGGGGGGGGGGGGGGGGGCACATTCTGTGTTGAAGATTTTTTAGTTAAAAACTGAATGTCTTAACATTATATAACAATACTTGGGCTTGTGGGGTAGGAGGGGTCAGCTCATAAAATAACGACGATAAATGACATATTTGGGACCCCCAATCAAGTGACCGTCCCCTTCTTCTTTCGTCCTTCCTCCATAGCAAGTTGTTATTGATTTCCATCTCATGTGCTGTCGTTTATCAATGCTTCTACCAATTTTCATTTGAGTCTTCTGCTTAAACATTGTGAATCTAGACATACTCATCAATCATTTACAGCGATAAAATTGCATTTGTAACCCCCCCCCCCCCCCCCCCCCCCATATCCCCTTTGTACCATACACCCGGTCGAGCTTCCACCGGACTATATTTGAATAAAACAGTACCAATATACCGCCCATACTCATCCTACGAGCTCCGTTTAGCACTCTCTGCTACAAAGGTACTCGGCGATGAATAGCATTATGTTTTATAACCTCTCTTTTAAGAAATAAGCGGCAATATCTTGCTAGACGTTCCATAACTCAAGTGCACATGCTCAAACCAATTAAAATACGTTGTAGCTATGTAGGTGTACATGAAAAACTCAATTTCTGCAGCGGCGTAAGTCACGTGTTCGTTGTACGCCGAGGATACGCTGAGGATACGTCGAACACGGCAGACATACGCTACGAATACGTTAAGCATACGTTGGTCATACGCTCGCATACGCTGTGATACGCTGTCATAAGTTTGTTATAAATTAGTGGTACGCTATCAATACGTTAGTCATACCCTATGTATACGTTCAATACGCTATGGATACGTCCATTCCATCACCGATGTCGACTTTTCCTACGCAGGAAGTTAGACGTTCTTGGACTCTGATAATTTTTGAGCTATTTTTTGAATACGACGGCATACGTTCAGGCCACGTTCAGACCATACGCTATGGTGTGACAGGGCCTTTGTTTGACACCATAGCGTATGGTCTGAACGTCCAACTTCCCAACGAATTGCATATGGGCCTGTCACACCATGGCGTATCGCCTGAACGTATGCCGACGTAAACACAAAATAGCTCGAAAATTGTCAGAGTCCAAGAATGTCCATCTTCCCAACGAATTGCATTTGGGCCTGTCACACCATGGCGTATCTCATGGACGTATGCTGAACTCAGATTAGATGTCCCAGGAATTAATGAGGGTGATTGCACAGGCAAGGCCAATGCTATTAATGCCATGTTTGCAGAGGTTTCTGCACACATTGAACCTTTGGACAGAAAGAAGCTCCCCGCATTTCTGCCGGCAGCAGCTGCACCTCATTTATATTCTTGGGAGGTCTACTCTGAACGCAAAAAGATCAATCCTTCAAAAGCTAGTGGCCCAGATGGCATAAAGCCACAGCTGGTTAAAGAATTTGCATATGAGCTGAGCATCCCACTCACGGAAGGCTATTGTTGTACTAATACCAAAAACAAGCCCCGCAAACATTGGTAAACCAGTAAACTTAGGCCTGTGTCTTTAACATTCATCTTCTCCAAAGTTGCTGAAGGTTTTATATGTAAATGGATTTTGGAAGATATTGAGAGCTTGATAGATGTGAGACAATTTGGCAATGTGGGGTGTCCACAAACCACTATTAATCTTGTTCATTATTTACATCAGGGTGCTGATAAAATTCACAATGTGGGCACAGTGGTTCTAACCGACTTTTCAAAAGCTTTCGATCTTATTAGTCACACCTTGCTTATTGAAAAGATCATCGGTATTGGCGTGCGTAGAACCATAGTTCCTTGGATTTGTGATTTTTTGAACAATAGACAACAATGTGTAAAATACAATGACACACTTTCAGATTATGTTTATATCAATGGGGGCCCAAGTTTAGTTCCCCAAGGCACTAAACTTGGGCCCCTTGGTTTTCAAATTTTAATTAATGATGCAGCTTCTGATGCAAGTACAGAGTATTGGAAATATGTTGACGACTTAACATTTGCTGAAAATCACAATGTTAAAGTCATTGGTAACCTTCAAGATGACTTGAATAATTTCAAGGACTGGTCTGAAACAAACTGTTTCAAACTTAATCCCACCAAGTGTCAGGCTCTGCAAATTAATTTTGGCAAATCTAAGCCTACTTCTGAGCTGAAAATTGACAGTGAGTCCCTCCCTTTTGTTGATAATGCAAAAGTGCTTGGCCTTTGGCTTCAGAATGATTTAAAATGGGACACACAGGTTAGCAACATGCTTGTGAAAGCTAACCAGCGCCTGTTTATGCTTCGTTCACTGAAAAGGTTTGGTTTTGATAAGAGCGAATTAAATGTTGTCTTCAAAAGTTATCTCAGACCGGTACTTGAATATGCTGCACCTATTTGGCACTCAAGTATTACAGCAAAACAAAGGTGTGAAATTGAAAGAATTCAGAAAAGGGCATGTAAAACCATCCTTGGCCGTGATTACTCATCTTATGATGATGCTTTGTCTGCTTGTCAACTTGAATCCCTTGCTTGTAGAAGAACAAATCAGTGTCTTAAATGCATCAGGCCTGGCCGACAATATTAGAACAAAACATCTCCTTCCCAACACCAGATTTGAAGTTCATGTCAGGAGATTACGCAATGCAGATTCAGTTTCACAATTATCATTTAGAACATCCCGCTTTCAGAACAGCCCTGTGCCTTATTTTGTCAATCTTTTGAACAATTCATTTTAGGTGACTGCCCAGTATACATGTATTGTGATTATATGTACTGTTTACATTTACATGTTGTTATTATTTGATAATGTGCAATATTAGGTCAATATCATATTGGGGGGGGGGGGGGGGGGGGGGGGGGGGGGGGGGGCTAATAGTACTTTTCATGTGCAATGTTGTTTGGAAAGTGGGCTTGTGAGTTTGTGTATGAGTGCATGCTTAGTGTTGTCAAAAGGGGGTTGTGTGGTTTGGGTGCCTTTTTTTCTTCTTCTTTTTTTTGGTCAATCTTTTGTACATTTCATTTTTACTGCCCAGTAGGCCTATACATGTATTGATATTTGATGTACTGTTAACATTTACATGTTGTGATTATTTGAAAATGTGCAATTTTAGGTCTTTATGGGGGGACTAATAGTACTTTTCATGTGCAATGTTGTTTGGAAAGTGGGCTTGTGAGTTTGTGTATGAGTGCATGCTTAGTGTTGTCAAAAGGGGGTTGTGTGGTTTGGGTGCCTTTTTTTCTTCTTCTTTTTTTTTGGTCAATCTTTTGTACATTTCATTTTTACTGCACAGTAGGCCTATACATGTATTGATATTTGATGTACTGTTAACATTTACATGTTGTGATTATTTGAAAATGTGCAATTTTAGGTCTTTATGGGGGGACTAATAGTACTTTTCATGTGCAATGTTGTTTGGTAGGTGGGCTTGTGAGTTTGTGTATGAGTGCATGCTTAGTGGGTACATGTGTTGTCGGGGGGTGTGGTATAGGGGGTTTATGTGTGGAGGGGTGAGTGTACACTTGTGGTGTGAGGATGTTTGTTTCATTTGCTTGTAAATGTGTGTGTTTGGATTCTTAAATAATTTTTGTGTGGGGATTTGCAATCATAATTATGTATTTTATATGTTATCGCGGTTTTATCATGTATTTATATGTATTTTTGATGATAATATTATATGTTTTTATATTGTAAAAAATGCGCAATTTGGCCTTTGGCCACGATGTTATTTTATAATAAATTGAATTGAATTGAATTGAGTAAACACGAAATAGCTCGAAAATTGTCAGAGTCCAAAAACGTCCAACTTTCCAACGAATTGCAATATTTAGATTTTTATCAATGCTAGATATTAGGCCCTGTCATACTTTGGCGTATGGCCTAAGCGTATGCCGACGTATACACAAAATAGCTCGAAAATTGTCAGAGTCCAAGAACGTCCAACTTCCCAACGAATTGCATATGGGCCTGTCGCAACATGGCGTATCGCCTGAACGTATGCCAACGTATGCGAAATATCGAAAAATACGTTGGTGTACGTTGGTGTACGTTGGTGTACGTTGGTGTACGTTGGTGTACGCTGATATAAGTTAGGGGTAAGTTGGTGATACGTCGTTTACGTTAAGAGCACGCTGTGATACGCTGTGAAAATTTGGAACACGTCGAGCCCGCGAAAAATTATTGAGCATGTTCAAAATTTCTCGACGTACTCAACGTGTGCTTAATACGTTGCTCTATATAAGTTCCCGATAGGTTCAAGGTACGTTAGACATACGTTTACATACGCTGACGTACTTTATACATACGCTTACATGCGTTAGAGGTACGTTACTCGTAAGTTATAGGTTGGACCTTCTATATATCCTTCTAGATATTTTAATAGTTATCATCTAGGCTGCGTTTACTTGAATTGGCAACACTTGTCCCGCTGTGTACGAAACTCAATTTCTAAGTCACGTGTTCGTTGAACACGGCAGGCATACGCTACGAATACGTTAAGCATACGTTGGCCATACGCTCGCATACGCTGTGATACGCTGTGATAAGTTTGTTTTAAGTTAGTGATACGCTATCAATACGTTAGTCATACGCTATGTATACCTTCAATACGCTATGGATACGCTATCGGGATACGTCCATTCCATCACCGATGTCGATTTTTCCTACGCAATTCGTTGGGAAGTTGGACGTTCTTGGACTCTGACAATTTTCGAGCTATTTTTTTTGAATCCGTCGGCATGCGTTTAAGCCATACGCCATGGTGTGACAGGGCCTTTACACTCTCAGCAAAAAAGGTTCAACTTAGAACCATAAATGGTTCCTCACATTGTCCTCCATATGGAACCCTCATGGGTTCTTCCCAAGAACCATTTCATTGAAGAATCCGCTTGAAAGGTTCTTTAAAGAACCAAAAAAGGTTCTTCAGTTTTGTCCTCCATATGGAACTCTAAGGGTTCTTCAGGGTTAAAGAACCCTCATGAAAGGTTCTTTAAAGAACAAAAAAGGTTCTTCAGTTTTGTCCTCTATGTGGAACCCTGAGGGTTCTTCAGGGTTAAAGAACCCTCTTGAAAGGTTCTTTAAAGAACCAAAAAAGCTCTTCAGTTTTTTTTATTATAGAACCCTTAGGATTCTTCAGAAATATTTAGAAATAGATTGTTTCAAGCACCATTTTATTTTGCTGTTTGCATACTTTTCTAATTGACTTCAATAATATAATGCATGTATCTGGTTTGTGAACAATCACTTAGTGAGTGACGTCTTGAATTAATCATGTTAATAAAATGGATATATAAATCCTTACGAAATCTACTTTCCATGGTGTTAATTTTAAAGAAACCGATGCACACCCCAGCCAACATCGACCGTGGGCCCTCATGGGACCCTTAATAATTTGTCTGAAGGCCACTTTTACAGGCCAAAGTGGACAAAATACTAAGGGTCCCATGAGGACCCACTGTGGGCCCCCGATCGATGTTGGCTGGGACCCGTGTGTCAAATAGTTCTGAAGTGCAAGTCATTATAAAGAACTCTAACAGCTTTTCATGGAACCCCTTTTTCGTATTTTAGGGTTCTATAAGGAACCATTGACTCAGGAAGAACCTTTCATTCTGGGTTTGGAACCATTTGTATCCTTCTTAGAACCATTAAAGGTTCCTTGAGTTCAGAAGGTTCTACATCGAACCCCGAGCTTACTCAAAGAACCCTTTCCGAACCATTTTTGCTGAGAGTGTACGTTGGATGTAGATTGATTATTCGTCAGATGGTTCGGCCATATATGGCGCTTTAGAAGAACGTGCGAAATTGTAAACATGTTTAAAAAAATTATAAACTCCAGCGTACCAATGTTACGAATATGGTTTGGATCACATCTGGTTTGGATCACCCTGGCGTGTAGATAAACTATTTAAAGGAAGGGTCCCGCAAGCACAACATTGAGCATTATTTGTTAGAAAAATAATTATCGAGCCGAAGTTACGTAATTATATAGAACAAAACACCGTACTAGTCACAAAAATGAATAAAAACTGCCATCACTCAACATGCACTTTTTAAAATTCGCGGCGATTGAAAGTCCCGGTGTCGATGACGTCATGGGTATCGGTGCTCAAATTTGCGCATGTGCATTGTACAACTATGACATCATCGACACTGGGACTTTCGATCGCCGCGAATTTTAAAAAGGGCATGTTGAGAGATTGCGGTTTTTATTTGTTTTTGTCATAAGTGTGGTGTTTTCTTCTATATAATTACAAAAGTTGGGCTCGGTAGTTATATTTCTAACATATAATGCACACTTTTATGCTTGCGGGACCCCTCCTTTAAGTAAATACCAGGAAATTGGATGTTTTGGAGCAGCAGTAGTGTATGTAATCATGTTTATTTGACCAACATCATTAAAGTTGTTATTGTCTTCAGAATGCACATGGCAAGGCAGGTGGTTGTGTTTGCGCTTAGGCCTAAAATCTAGAGGTCTCATGCCACCAGTTTTCCCACAATGCATCATTCCCTTTGTTCCCAAGTCACCCATCTTCTGAGTTGCTCAGTAGCGATCTTGGGCCCACATGTAGTATTCTATACCAGTAATATTTTGTATCTAATCAGAGTTCTTCTAATGATTGAGATGTGTGGATGTAGAATTAAAGCTGAGTGAAATAAAGATTGAGAAGTCGTCGTATAGTTTATAATTGCCAAGCGAGTTGCATCATTTACTTATATATTATAGTCTTCTAAACCCTCTCACAACACCTTTGCGAACCCCTAGCGAACCGCTAACGAATACAACGTATGCAAAAAATGTCTCGAACGATTCACACATGGATCACTAGCGTTAATATTTTGCTACATTGTTGTAGTTTACAGAAAACTCCCAACTTTCAACCTTGAAATTATGTTTGAAATTATTGGTAATAGATGTTAGTGTACGTTATTAATTACACAGATTTCTAATGACAGCATGATAAACCATATTTGTGGAAACATTCGCATTAGATTGCGAGATATAAAAAAATGCCTCTGATTTAAGTCTCGTCCGCCGATGTCACGGATTTCCGGTCTTGGGGAATTATACGAATTCGTCCGTAGAACTAGCTGTATTTAAGGCGAATTTAAGAGGAATTCGTATGACTATTATAGCGATTCTATGCTGGTTCCCTGCTGGATCCCGCTAACTCATCTATATGGAACAAGACATGGCCCATTGAAGCGGAAAGAACTGCATTGATTCACTATAATCATGTTCGGCTTTGCATTCATTATTTACTACCACTGCCATGACAACATTTACAGTGGTATTTACATTCCTGAATAGGTCTCAAAAAGTTGACCGTTTAAATTTGACGTGCTTCCGCAACTCTGGGTCTTACACCAGTGATACACCCCCGGGGGGGGGGGGGGCAGTCAAACATAATGTTGTACACATGCGTGACCAAAAAAACGCGTAAAAGGGGTGTTTTTTCAGTGTTGGACGCGTCACGCGCGTGACGCGTTAAGGGTATCAAAAACGCTGATTTTCAAGAAAAAGGGTGGCTTAAAATCCCGGCTTAAAATACAGGTCGAACGTGTTTAGGGTAACTTATTTTGTTCCCCGTTAAATAGACAAAACTTGTTTAGGGGTCATATTCTGGCAAGAACTTGTTTAGGGGTCAAAATTTGCAAGGAAAGCGCGCTAAAAACTTGTTTAGGGGGTAATTTTGCTTGCAGGGTAAAACTTGTTTAGGGGGTGTCTGGAAAAATTTTGGTCACGCATGTGTACACCATTATGTTTGACTGCCCCCCCCCCCCCCCACCCCCCCCGGGTGATACACCCAATTCTGCTCCCGGTTTCTACCAAATCTATTTTTATCTAGAGCTATGTTCTTTCTTGGCTCACTCTTTTCGACGACCTCTACGTTGTATATTGACTGTTTATAATTACCATTCACTGACCCGTATACTTATAGTCTCTAAGGCGGCAAAAAGAAAACCGTTCTACGGTACGGGCATGACCTACCCATGTTTAAATTGACTAAGTTTGATTTGAAAAAATAGAAGTTCGAGAAAAAAATTGAATTTTGTACCTACTTGAGAGGTCTGTTCGCCCATAAAACAGGGGTGGGGTTTTTTCGTCTCCTATATTTATTTTCCTTAAGTGATGAATCATTAATAATAAGAACGCTATATAGGCCTACAGTATAAGAAGAATGAGCAAAGGTACGCTCTTAGTAGATTTTGAACGCGCGAGTTTGAAATATGGTTGGCACATAAGGAGAGGTTGTGCTTCCATTTGGACAGACGACGATGGTCACGCGAATCCTAAATTTTGAATTTGTATTGGAATAACACGTAATCGCGAATGTTAATCTTATCTTTTTTTGAAAAATTCATCATAATTAGAAGAATTTGTTTCCAATCCAAAA
Source organism: Ophiura sarsii (assembly GCA_035610835.1). Taxonomy (NCBI): domain Eukaryota; kingdom Metazoa; phylum Echinodermata; class Ophiuroidea; order Amphilepidida; family Ophiuridae; genus Ophiura; species Ophiura sarsii. The sequence continues at coordinate 28,533,779 of CM069451.1, read as the reverse complement.
CCGTTGGAGTTGGCTAACCAACTCCATTGTAAATGCTATTTTTAAAATTATTTTCATCGTTAACCGGGCGATTACTGTTTAAAATATTTCAAAATGGCGCACTCCCGTTGCCATATTGGAACGATGAAATCGCGTGACCATCGCCGTCTGCATTTGGATAACCTTTGAGTGGAAGCACGCCCTCTCCTTTTGTACCGGCCACACTTCAAATAGAAGTTACCCATGCGCAACGGACTACAAAGGGGAATCGCACCCGGCCTATTCTACATTCAATTGAATCGGTGCATGACATCCATTGCTTTACAATATATCATGACAAAAAACAGGTATCTTCTTTCTGAAAATCTTAGACACATGTTATTGTTCCCGACAAGATGGCAGGCAGCTAATCTGTTACATGTATAACAGTCAATAGTTAGGTCACCCAAGCCTATGAAAGCTATGAAAATTGTTAAACGGGGTCAGTCGTCACAAACATGCACAAACACTATAGTCAAACGGCCTTGCTATTGTCAACACTCCCTACACAGAGGACTGCAGTGCAAATCTCTACGATTTTCGCCATGTAATCTCTATGGCGGATTTCATTCCGTGGTATGAAGCTATAAAGTTTGCGTGGTCTTCGCTATCTCCAAGCAGATAGAGCAATACGTACATGGACTTTCTTGTAGACGAGGGTTCATTTCATGATTTGGTGAGGTTTAGAATGAGTTAGGATTCCTGTAATTTCGAAGACCACAGATTTTCAAAACGTGAATTTTCCAACATTTTACGACATAAATTTGGTCACAAAACGTGTTTAATACTATACATTTTACCGTTCTGCAGATGTTAATGACCCTCCTCTAAAATTCAACATGATTTTTAACACGTTTCTCAGTTTTTGAGATGCCCAAATATACCATTTTCCGAAGCTATTTCTAGCAAATATTGCAGTCACTGATACTCCATTGTTTTCTTGCGAATAACAAAATCTGACATGCAGCGTGACCTCCCTGCTGGCTGTATAACCTCTATATGCAAAGAAGATTTCTTGCGCATCCCAGCATGCTTAGCACCACGACAGTGCCAACAGAGATTTTCCCCAAAACAAATAGTGCAAGAATAAATGCTACCTAAAACGGCCATATAGGGCAGATTTGTTATTCAAAAAACAATGGGTCTTGAAGATTAACAAGAGAGGATTTGAATAGAAGTCATATCAATTGTGCCACTTGCAGCAGGATTTTCTTTAAATAAAGACCCTCGTTTAACAACATTTTACGTAGCTGGGGAGCATGGTTCCATTTTGGTGTTTTTTTCTTGGTTCCGGCCTGCTGGCACAGGAAGTTAATACCAAAATGTCCCTTGATACTTGTAGAATACTACATAGGTGGACATTCTTGCCAACGTGGATGCTAAATTTAACATGGTAAAACAATTAATAACCGGCTATTGGCCATAAAAAGTACGTGTGCTCCCCGGCTAATGCCTTTCATTGCAATGTAAAGGCAATGTGAACCAGTAAGACACTGGTGACAGAGATCAGTGGTCATGTGACGAAAGTGAAGCATGCTGGACTGTACAAGACATATTCTCTGCTCTAGAGCCTTACGACAGGTATGTGGGTAAGAGTGTTGATGGAAACATCCCCGATTATCATATCCCACTATCGACCACCGAGTGGTTGCTACCAGTGAATCAATAATCTGCATATTGGTCAGAAGTCACAATGGTCCAAAAAAATGTTTCACTCCTAATAATGTTGAGAAAAGCACTAATTCTGATTAAACGGGACAAAACTTAAGTTTTACATACTTAATGACCCACAAACTATATATTGTTGGAAAGCTTATGATTCAAGGTTTCCCATGTTTGCAAAAAAAATCAAATTGTACAGGGTGTGTAACATTTCTCCTCACAAAATATTTTGATAGTTTGTACACTTAGGGTTTAGCTGAAGATAGTCACCAAAATCAGAACAACCGCAGAAGGTGCTACCAAATTTGCTAAGAATCACTTGCCCAAAATGTACACAGGAAAAGACAGGGTGTCTAAAATTATGATGAAATAATGCATAAAATGAAGGTTTGTATATATATTTTATGACATTTAGTTAGCATGGACTATTTAATTTAAAAGAAAATGCAGTTATCAAAATGAACTACATGAATATCGTTAAAGTTCCTTTTATTTTGAATACAGGGTGGTCCAAAATAGGTCTAAATAGCAAATTTTTCATGAATCTATGAACAATTCTGTGAAGAAACACTTCTGGCTTTTTTAGTTAAATGTTTTACTACCCAGGGTAGAAAAGGACCGAAGAGTCACACAAATGAAATAGAGAGACTTGCGATTTGGCCATTGTTTAATTTAAAAAACTGTGTATTTTTTACATTAAAACACTCCCTGAATTGAACATCATATTCTAGTAGAGAATGTCTAGATAACAATTCAATATTGTTATTCATAGTAGCAGGCACATGTTATTAACACATATGAGAAGTTTCAAAACTTTCCTATGTATACTTTTAAAATGGCATAAATTTCAAAAGTTCTAGTTTCCCGCTATTTTGTGTAGAAACCTATGGGCGCCACCCGGCGCCACATCCACCGGCCCCACCCTTGACTCACTCGACGTTTAGATTGATAACTTCACTGTTGCTAAACATGTGGCTTTAATCCTTTTTTTATTCGGTAGCTGGATAAATCGTCTTTAATATGATACCAAAAATGTTATGTTTTTTTGACAACTTCTATTTAAAATAGAGACACGTATCACGATTTTAAGGATTTTTTGAAACGGGCCCCACCTTATTTGATACCTATTATTGACTTCTGACCATTTCTTTAGAGACAAGGCTGCGAGGTGAAAAGTGTAAAAATTAAAATTACACTTTGTTTCCTCATGTGTAACACCTCAAATTAATAATTGTATGAATTAATATGTTTTGGTTGGAACAACAATGTTGATGTTATGGGCATCTTGGGGCACATGCAAGGTATTGACAAGGAATCGGTGCAGTTATACAGAAGAAGCGGTAAAAGAGAGGATAAGGCCAAATAAAATAAGAAAGGTAATACCAAACCCGAACCGAATATTTTTAGTAATAAATAATACCTTTTTTGTCACTTTTCGCGTAATTTGGTTCCAAATTAGCATATTGCTTTATATTTTGATGACTTTCAGTGTCATTTTGTACTTGTAGTATCAACTTTTATTGTATCAATATGATATATCAACCATTGAGTAACATAATAAGGCATATCACCCGCTATGGTATGGTAAATTTCACATATACACTAAATTTTCTAACCAGCGTCTGTATAGGGAAAGCAAAACACAATGAACTTATGATATATGACCTCTGCAGCGCCTTAGGATCTACAATAATGTATTGTTCAGGTTTACGGATCAGTGAATCATACCCAATGCCGAATCACTTGGGCAGAACAAAGTCAAATATGACCTGACCATTATGAGCACCTAAGTTCTATATCTTGATATTATTTATATATTTAAGTTGTTTGCCGTTTTCTAATACTTTGAAAATATACGTATTTAATAGTTTATTCCGTAGAATTACCTACATTTTTAGTGCTGTGCACTATAGTCATATGTCTTGTGATCATAATACAATGCATACAACTTTAGTGATTCAATGTGCCCTTTTTAATTCAATATTGGCCTATATACATAGTAACAATAAGTGTGAAAGTGCCTAAAAACAGTGGCAACAATATTTATCACTTTCCACGCGGCTATTAGTTTTACCATATACAAGACAAATTTTTCAGATGCCTCCCCAACTTTCAAAGTCTTATTTCAAAAATTACTGAACCAATACTAGGCCTATGTACTTTTTATTTGAATGGATTTCTCATGATGATTCCAAATATGACTGCCGCGTGGAAAGTATTAAGTTACCTAATGAAAAATGTGGCCTTGTGTTGTTCCTATTACTTACATTGGAACGAATCATGGAAGTACGATTTTCTGTTAATTACTGGAAGATAAAGAAAGACGTTGAAATCCTTCTAAACTCTTCACGAAATGTTAGGAATTATTTGCAATCGCAAATTTGTTGAATATTTCGTGATATGTTCATATTGTGATACATATCAATGGAAAGCTGATGCATTCATCTTTCAAACGAACAACATCACATTTGTAGCAACCACTTGTTTCATTTAGTCACTTTTTTAAAAGCAGGTAAATATTGAGTATATGTGGCAAAGGTCACTATAGTTTATTTATTTTTTCCTGGCCAGGTTGAAAGACTTTGATAGCATATTAGAATAACGAGATTAGTTTGTTAATCTTTTACTCGCAGCCCAATTTAGATTTTAGGCATTTTTTGGGGTCAATATCAGTTAAAAATAGTGGACATTTACCGCACATTCGTTATCTTATTGCAGCTAAGATATTTAAAGTGGGTCTCAAGGAGGGTTCGATAACGTTTTTGCATCTCTAATTATAGCAAATAGAAGACTTAATAATCAACAAATAGGGCCTAAGCGAGATTATTAATGGTTTGTAAGTGTAGAAATAAGATTGCTTGTTGAAGACGGTTAAATCAAGTCGTACTCGTCTCTGACTCCATGTTTTCATCATGGTTAAGCAATTTCCGTAAAAATTGTAGTGTACTGCCCGCATCAATGTACATGTAGATAGCATCATTCATTTCAGTCGATTCAATTCATTTTCTCATTTCTTTCCCAAGAAATTTAAGATCTTACATGTACATCAGTCCCCATAAACAAAATGCATCATTTCTGGCGACACTGACTTCATAATATATTTTTCTAAAGTTTTCTCACCAACTATGAATTACATCTCGATAACTCTATACATGCTTGTTTTTAACTTTGTAAAAAACCAATGATATTGAATTTTATACAAAAATGTGCTATTTTCTGGCAACACTGCTGATATTCTGGCAACACTTCTGATGTTGTAAATAATACCCCAAGCTTTTCTCGTTGGATATGAGTGTGGCTAAAATCTCTTGCATTTTCAGTATAATGCAGAATTATTTATTAATGTAACAAACGAAATATTGGAAAAATTCCAATATGTGTCTTATCTGGCAACACTGCCGTTAAAGTATTAATACCCCAAGCTGTTTTCATCAGATATGAGTTGGATAAAGTCATCTCTCCTTCTTCCTATGAGGACAATATCATCATGAATGCCCTGGTAAGTAGTTTTTACGAGATGCAAAGACGGGCTAAAATATCATTTTTTTTAATATGTTAAAACTAACAGTTTTGCCTGGTCAGAAAATACATTAAACAAATTATTTATATATATATATTTGTGTCTAAAGTATAAAGATGGGTCTTTATCATGTAATAGTTTGTTTTGAAAGAAACATCTTGTATATTGCTGCAATAAGATCTTGTATATTGCTGCAATAAGATAACGAATGTGCGGTAAATTTCCACTATTTTTAACTGATTTTGACCCAAAAATGCCTAAAAATCTAATTTGGGCTGTTGCCATGGCAACGAGTAAAAGAATAACAAACTAATCTCGTTATTCTAATATGCTTCAACTTGGCCAGGCAAAAAAAATCAAAACATTAGTGACCTTTGCAAACTATACTCAATATTTACCTGAAGTCACATTCGTAATCAAAACGTGCAAACAATCACAAATATTTTGCGCCCAAAACCATGTCGTCTGTTTTACACATTCTGATACTGTGAAACAACTTAATTTCACAGGCAACTTAATTTAGCGAATTGGCATTTAGTCAACGTTTTGTGGCAATTTAATGTCACTAATTCTTAGTATCTTCCTATACAGGGTGAGTCAAAAAAAGTAAAATAATTATTAAAATATATTTGTTATCAGAATATGAAGACAACCAATAAATGTGGCAATAGATGCATTTATTCACTATCATCAGCAAAAAGAATGATAAACATTTTATGCTACCGTTTACCAGAGATGACTATTTTGGTAAAGTTACTGCATTTTGAAACCGAACACAATATTTAATATATTTAAATTTATTACTCAATAATGCTTGATATTAATGAACAAGTGGATTCATGCATGGTACACAATAGCTAACTAATAAAGACAAATCAAACATTCTCAGTTATTTTTTCAAACATTAAATGCGAAATAATGACAAAACAATGTCATTATTACACGAATTTAGCAACAACAACAAAACATTTGGCTTTTGTGGTAGTTGGACATAGTTCGGACTTGGAGTGTGGACCGTTTTAACTAGTGGAATTCAATAGATCAAAACAGAAAATATCGCAAATCTTGTTCGGGTTTATAAAATGTTCACTCTTACGCAAATTAGTATAACATATGTTTACCACAACCAATTTCAACCAACTAAAATTATTAAGAATAAGATAACCCGTCTGCCTTAGTAATAAATCTGTGAATTATTTGTACAGATTTTAAGATATAAAATCCCAAAGTTGAGTACACCTTTTTTGGACTCACCCTGTATAACCATTATTAATAATATAATTGGCGGCAATTTAATTTGGCGAATTGGATCTCCTAGCGAAATTAGCGAAATTTGTGAAATTAAATTGCTAGCGAAAATTAAGTTGTTTTACAGTATATAGTGAGACCTATCAAGTTTCTGAGAACTGAAACATGTCAAAGAAACATGTGATTGGTACAAGTTGCCAGTTGAATGATGAACACATCAGCTTTGAACGTACTCTCTAAATGTAAAAGAGCTAAAACTCACTCTTTGAGAGCTCGTGGAGGGACAGCTCACTTTAGGAGTAAATTTTGCTCTATTTGGAGTGATGTGCCACTCGTTTGGAGTGATTTGTCACTCTTTTCAGAGTGAATTCTACCCTGAAAAGAGTGGAAATCACTTTTAATAAAAGTGAACTTCACCCTAAAAAAGAGCTGTTCCTCCGCGAGCTCTCAAAGAGTGAGTTTAAGCTCTTTTACATTTAGAGAGTATAACAAATGCAGAAAATAGAAGAAGAAAAAAAATGGGTTTAAAAAACCCAAACGTATCACATCATATCACGTAAAATGAATACACTAAATATGTCATTTTGCCATGTGTTAAATATTTGATCTAAATGTCGATGTATAATACGATGACAGAGCATATTCTGTTTTTGTTATACCTGGTTTGACTTGATCATTATTATCATGATTATTGTACAATGGGTTTTATTTATTGAGAATGTGAATTGCCAATTTGGGGACACGATCATGATGATTGATCATGGTAATCTCAAATCATGACAGTCCTCTATCTCTATACGCAAGTGTTTAGTTGAAAGAAAATGCATAAAATGGTCTGTATCATTAATTAATGACCCATGTAATTCAAATATTTGCACAACAGGTGACCTTGTATGTTTAAATTTACATTGTAATAATATGAATGTCTCCAAAATCCATTTTTATTTTGCAAACAAATACATTTTCCCATTTTCGAATGTTTGTCTATACTCAATCAAGCCCAAGATTCGTATAGGAATAACTTCAATAATATTTAGGCCAAGCGAAGACCGCGCGCGTAGCTTTTAAAATCCATTTTTACTTTATTTTTAATATTAAAACAGTATTTAAACTCAACTGACTCCAGTGATTTAGTAGAATATGACTTCTTAAAAGTTTAATTTCAGTGTGAAATATCTATAATATCGAAGTTGGAGTTAAATCCTAACAAAAGCTTGACAGTTTTGAACTTGTCCGTCCGCGATCCCGTTAAACTTCTTAACCGATTATTATGAATACCCGTTGTAACAACCTCACAAACTTTCAGCATGTTCGAAGTTGATGTATTGAAACTTATTTTTGTTTGTAATGAGAAATCGATAGTATGATGTTCACTTATTTATTTATTCCAAGGAACATAATTTATCATTGGATGCAAATGTTTTCAAAAGCTATAAAATTACATGTACTGTTAGCAAAATGTTAAAACAACAAGTGTCAAAACTAATTTATAGATAGACATATAAAATGAAATCCTAATATCCCCTAAACTAGAAATGAATGCGCATCTTAATTTAATGATTTAAATGATTACACGAAAGCGTGATGAAATCATAATATCCCCCTAAACTAGAAATTAATGCGTATCTTAAAGGTATATTATGTGATCTTTCATGGGAACGCCCTCAACATCGAAAAAAAAAATAGAAAGCAGATTTTCTTGCAGATTTACATTTCTGATCATAAATCGTACATACATTCCAAGTTACAGGGCGATACGATTCTTAATTACTTCAAAATCATGGTTTTAGAGTGAAAATAAACTGTCGTATTTTCACTCTAAATTCACTCTAAAACCATGATTTTGAGGTAATTAGGAATCGTACCGCTCTGTAACTTGGAATGTATGTACGATTTATGATCAAAAATGAAAATCTAATTTCTAAAAAAAAATCATGAATAGAGGGCACTCTCTGGAAAAGATCACATAATATGCCTTTAATGTTATGATTTAAATGATGACACGAAAGAATGAAAGAGTAAACACCTAAACATGTAGGGCCTCGTGGTCAAATATTGTTTATTATGCATTGTTACACTCTCTTTTTTGGCCCCTTTCGCCGCTCATAAAGATCTTCCTATTGTTCAGGATAAGTGTCATTGCTAATGAACTTTCACTCTAATTCATCATATTATACTACTTAAGTATAACAGACATGCCTTAACTGTGTAAACCTTATTGGAATGGTTCAAAAAATATCAGCTTTCAAAACTGGTCACATTTTGCTTCTTTGTCAGTCAATTTCCTAAATTCTTTAGAATATTAAGTAAATCAGATACACTATTGTCATGGTTCAATGCACACATTACGGTCAAGGGCAGTCTCCATGTAAAATTGTCTTTGATTCACGTTGTATGAAAAACCACAATTGTAAACTCTCAATCGTTCAATCAGGATGTTATGTATTTTAGTAGCGAGCCTTCAGTGTGTCATCTTAGTCGCGCATTTCATAAACAACGTATCAAACATACATATGTTCCTTATAATTGATGTACTTGTTAAGAAGGTAAGGTAACCTTTACATTCGTGTAAAATCGAATAAACACAGATATTTTATCCATGATGTATGATATTATGGAATATTTACCTTTACCTTGGTAAAGCTGAATTTGTTACGAATAATTACATCAATTCTAACGTTATGAACTCAATGCCCTATAGAGCACAATTGATTTAAAATCTCATATTTTACTAAACATTATTTTTGTTAGCTTTGTTCAAAAAATGTGGGTCAAAAAATGTATACTTTTGAGTCATAGTGCAATACTTACAGCACTTACAGAATTTTAAAAAAAACTTCCGTAAGTCCCCCCTGATAACTTGATCGTATACCTAAAAGTACAAATGTAGAGTCCAAGAAACTATAAATGTCAACTTTAAAATTGAAATTAGTTTCTTGAAATTAGTTTCTTGAGTTCAAGAAAAAACAAATTTCAATATTAAAGTTATTAAATGGGTCTTAGTTTTTTGTGATTACAAAAAAACCTGTACGTTCAGAGGGAACATGGAAGCAAATGTTCTAAAGTAATCTTTAATTCAAAACTGCATTTCATGTGTCATACTATACACTCTCAGAAAAAAGGTGCGACTTAGAACCTTAAAAGGTTCTTCAGCTTGTCCTCTATTTAGAACCCTCGAGGGTTCTAAATAGAGGAAGAAAGGTTCTTAAAAGAACCTTAAATGGTTCTTCAGATTTGTCCTCTATTTAGAACCCTCATGGTTCCTTGAGGAACCATTCATGTAGGGTTCTTCAAAGAGCCTCCAAGAAAGGGTTCTAAATAGAACCTTAAATGGTTCTTCAGATTTGTCTTCTATTTAGAACCCTCATGGTTCTATCAAGAACCCTCTGAAAGGGTTCTTGAAAGAACCTAAAAAGGTTCTTCAGTTTTGGCATGTATGCCGAACCCTTAAGGTTCTATTAAATGATGAACAAACTGACTGTGAATCTGACTAGATAATATTTACAAAATACAGAATCAATGATGTTAATTTAATAAAAGTCAGCAAGTCAAAGTCTTAAGTCATTGATTATACTTGGTTATAATCATATCAATAAAGAATAAAGTAGAAAGTAAATATTTGTAATTTTTACACAGTACCGTTTATTAACAGGGTTACAAAACAATTATTACATTGCGCACTCATTTATTAAGATGTACGTATGCAAATTTCAGCATTTCCGATAAGTCTACCAAGAACCCCATTTTCCCCAAATAAGGGTTCTTTCTGGAACCATCTCACTACATAGAACCTTTTTGCGGTGTTAAAGAACCCCTAACAAACCTTTTTAGAACCTTTAAAGGTTCTTTAGAGAAACATGGTTCTGCCAAGAACCATTTGCCATTTCAAGAACCCCCGCTAGAACCCTTTTTTCTTAGAGTGTAGTATACAGCTATACTACCATTACCAATGATGATTGTTCAGCGCCATGAGGCTGTTTACATCGTAAGGCGCTTAATATAAGTCATATGTGTTATTATTATTATTATTAAACACAATTGATTTAAAATCTCATTATTTTTCTAAAATATTCATGATTAAGTGTAAATTCTACTTTTTGTAAGGATGAAAAGGAACTGTTTATCATTCAAATGTGGTCTTGCAAATCAGCTTCTTCTTTTTAGAAAGTAACTTAATGGTTTATAACTTCATATTTTCATCGTACCTAAACTACACTGAAATGTAGAGTCCAAGAAACTATATATTTCAATTTTAAAATTGAAATTATTTTCTTGAGTCCAAGAAACTAATTTCAATATTAAAGTTATTAAATGGGTCTTAGTTGTGCAAAACGTCGGCAAACACATTTTTGTGACTAAAGAAAAACCTGTGCGTTCAGAGGGAAAATGGAAGTCTCTATTATTCTTAAGTAATCCTTTATTCAAAACTGCATTTCATGCATCATGGTATATAGACTACTAATAACGATGGTTCTTAGTTGTTGTGTTGTACACTGTGTAATGTGTAGGCCTATATTGTTTTTCGTGTTGAAAACTTGTTATAGAAGTACCTGACCACATGGGCTCCAAAGATAAAAGAGCATCTGCATTAACGTGTCATAACGCCTATACAGATTCATAAAGGCGTGTGTGCTTAAAATATCTAGCAAATAAATACGGGCCCATAATACTTTTTTTAATGAGAGTTCATATATACAATGTAGATACCAGATACTATTGCCGCTTGTAAATTCTAATGGTTAGATTTGATATTCAGAAGCATTATATTTTATATGTTGATATACACTAGTTATAGTATCCTTATTTTAATTATTTCAAGATAGTGTGTAACGTAAACAATGGAGTGTACGTTAATAAACTGGTACTTAATTTTGGTGCATTGAAAGTGGTATACAAAAGGTACACAGACACTGCCGAAGTTCATGTAGGATTGACTATTTCTGGTCAATTATAACATAAATTAACGTGTGTATAGGTGTGTTTTAAACACTTACCGAACTTCCAACCAGTGCTTGTTAATTTCCAGGCGATATAATATCCAAGTAAATCTTTAATGTCTTATTCCACGGGCAACTGTCGCGTATATTCCTATCCCACTAGCATAGTACATGTACTTGATATTGTCACAGAAGTACGAACTGGCCTTTAAGGCGTTGGTTCAGTCCGTAGCATATAGGTTATTGTTATTTCTATTATTGCGTTTAATGCTTGGCTAATTAAACTGAAATAGGTTTTTTTCGACTGTGGATCGCAATTGAACTTGTCAATCTGACCTTCTTCATGGTCACTGACTTTAGTAAGCAGGGCAACCCAAAGAAAGTGACGCCTTTCATAAATAAATATTGAATAGGTAAAAATTGCCAGGCGAGCACAATGCTGATTTTAAAATATAATGGGTAGCAAAGTAGACCTATTTGGACGGAGAATGGTTACTCCGAAAAATTTGGAAAATATTCGGGAGTGTTGATGCCTTGATTGATGTTATTCCTTCCTTATGTCTATTATCAATACGTATTTAAGGCTCATGAAAGTCAATTGCGAGTTTCCCGTTACTTTTTTTTCTTCAAAGTGATGAAGCGACTTTTTCATTATTCATTCTTCATTATTTGATAAGATTTCATTATTGACATGTAAATGCATGTTTGATCAACCCATATTGATACGGTGCTCATTTAAATAATATAAAAACATGTTTTTAAGGTGCATGCACATGGGTGTATGATTCGGGGGAAACCCGATGTTTTTTGCAGAAACGAATAAATGCATCAAAATAATGTTCACGGAAGGTAGGTTTACAATTAAAAAAGCCTTCCTTATGAGCCTAGTTCTCAAAATTCATATTTTAAGAAAGTGAAAAATGTGTTGAAATTGATAAAACTGGCAACAATTGTGTTTAAAAATAAATAATGATTTTTTTTGGAAATCTTGAAATTTGACGCGGGTGAAAAAAAGTGATGCGGGCGGGTAACGGGAAACTCGATATCGACTTTCATGCGCCTAAGGCCACATAATTTAATTATCGTAGCCCTCCCTCCTCAATTTCTGGGAAGATCAACTTTTTTGTTTCAATTTTCAAAAACTATTGAGTTTCTTATGCTGAACTTTTAACGACTAATTATGTATTTATTAACTACAGTCACTTTCAAGTGTTTTTTAATAGAACTCTATGGGTCTAACCCAGGCAACCCTCATAAACTTAAACATAAAGAAGAGCCTCACCGTGTTCATGATGCTGCTGAAAGATGCTGGCAATAGAAAGGTTTGCATAAAACAGCCATAATTATGCGTCAATTTAGTAAAAATAAAAATAAAAACGGCCTTCCCGCTTCACTTTTCGAAGGCCGGTGCTACAAGAATCTAAATATTAATTCTAAGTGGCATGGCCTAAGATGAACATTCAGTCGATCTGTGGAACCGGATTAACGGGATTGAATCCGTCGTTTTAAGACTAATATAGTGTAAAAGTGCTCTCCGTTTTAACCCTTTCCACGCGGCAGTCGTCTGCAGGCGACAGTTCCAAAATGTCACGAAATGTTTCAAAAATATCAAAATTATTGAATTTCATCACCATATTTGGAATCACCATGAGAATTACATTAAAGTAATTGCACACTATATTGGTTCAGTAATTCTTGAGATAAGACTTTGAAAGTTAGGTAAGGTTTCTGACAAATTTGTTTTTTATAATATGGTAAAATTAATTTCCGTGTGGAAAGTGGTTAATGTCACGATCACGCAGGGGTATTATTGGGAGCGTATCAACATTAGCGTAAGTGCATTGAATTTTTGAGAAACAAAATGTATCCATGATTTGATCTAATTCATACACGACATACTACAAATCGAAGAGCCAGTTCTGTGCATTCATTGAATTGAAAGGTAATGGTCTACATCGCAAGACCGCGCCCAACTTTTGGATGAACGCGAGCGCTCAGATCATGACGCTATGATCGACCTTTATTTGTTTTGATTGAATCAACCAGTAGCGTAGCCAGTGGGGGGGCAGGGGGCAGACTGAATCCCCCCCCCCCCCCGGACACCTAAAATGGGGACGGTGAAGCGGAAAAATGGGGACGAGAAGAAGGAGAGAAAAGAGAGAAAGAAGGGGGAAGGAGGGGGAGAAAGAGAAGAGAAAGGGGGAGGAGAGGGAGAAAAAGAAGGGGAAGGGGAAGGAGAGGGAGAAAGAGAAGGGAAAGGGGAAGGAGAGGGGAAAGAGAAGAGAAATGGGGACGAGAAATTGTTCATGTAGTACATTTACTGTGCGATTTTTTTTGACTGTGCGATTTTTCTTTTTGACTGTGCGAAATTTGTTGACCTCACCTCACCCCCCCCCCCCCCCCCCCCCCCCCCCCCCACACACTTACGTGAAATTCACGAGGTAAGTGACTAGAAAAAAATTTGGGGCAACCTTTTACGAAAATGCTTAAAAATAGGGACGATATTGATGTTTCCCCCCCCCCCCCCCCCCCCCCCCCCCCCCCCCCCCCCGAATGACAATGCTGGCTACGCGCCTGGAATCAACACGTTTAAGACGAACATTCATCTGCAAAAACTATATTCTTCAATGTGCCAGCCAATGGCGATAAGTGAATCCGGATTATTTTGAACCCTGTTGAATAATGGGCCTAAAGCGCTCTCTGTCTTAAATCCTATACTAAATATTTGTATTAATAATATATGCCTATATTATACGATTTGAATTTGAATTGATTAATTTATTTCGATTTGACACTCGGATATTTAAATGATGAAATATGATGGAATATTTATTAGTGAACTCGTCGTGGGCGTTTCATTCGGAAATAATGTGTTAGGCTTGGCCTGTCTTTCGGCGGAGATGCCATACCTTATTTTGATCGTGGGCGGTAGTGAGCAGACAGGCATAATACTGGTAATGCTAACTCTTCACGGCATATTAAAGCAAACCCATTGTGAAGTGAAGTCATATGATAGGTTTCGATTTCTGGCATAATAGTGAGTTTTCTCCACAGAAACGACTCATATTGTACACCAATAGCCTATTAAGTAATATCGGTCTTGCACGTGTGATACGTCACGATATCACACGGCGTGATCTTTTCCCGAAAAAGTTGATCGAAGTTGCTCTTACGCGGCCTGTGCACTCTACATTATGCGACAACACATTTCGCCAGGGCGGTGCCACTGTACACGAACTCCCATTGCCGAGATTGAAGCCTTTCTAAGAGGTACATTGCGCGCCCTCATTATGCAAGAGGTACATCGCGAGTCTCAATGTCCCTTATAAGGACTTTCGTGCTGTCAATCATAGCGTTGTCAAGAGAACGCTTCATCCCAAGAGGTACATCGCGCGTACTCACGCCCACATGCCCATGTATGGGGAGGCTTCAATTTTGCGATTCGAATGTCCTCTCCCATTATATAAGCTCCCTGATTTCGCTTCATAACGTAGGGAAACACGGTCGGGCACACCGTAATTGATTAACACTTTCCACGCGGCAGTCGTCTGCGACGACAGTTCCAAAAAAAAATCACAAAATATTTCAATAATGTCAAATTTATTGAATTTCATCACCATAATCACCATGAGAAATACATTAACAGATTAAACTAAAAACAAACATGCTTTGTATTGGTTCAGTAATTCCTGCGATAAAACTTCGAAAGGTTTCTGAAAAATCTGTTCTGTATTATAGGCCTATATGGTAGGCCTATAACCCGATAGCCATGTGGAAAGAGTTTTAAAACTTTCTTCGCTGGATGAAGAATTTGTCATCTGCCCAAATATAAAAGATTGTAGAATATGGATTGATTAATTATAATGCAGGTAGTTACTGTAAACAACATTGACAAATTTGATTATTAAACAGCTAAAAATGTTTAAGCAATTCTCATTGGTTCTCAGAGAAATCAGCGACTTTTAGCATATTATGTGAGACAACTTTAACACGGCGTATTCAATTAGCATGACCACCCTCGCGCAGCGCGAGTTAACTATAGTTTTGTTTCACAACTCGCGCATCTGTAGTGCCTCTACTGCGCTTTTCGGCGTGCTTATACAGCGCATTATGCCGACGCATGGCGTACTCACTGTACGGGATTGCATGGAATGTTTGAGGGTTATTCGATATTAGCAGGTGGGGTAACAGTTGGACAAATGTGGGCAATTAAACTTACACGTTTGATTTAATAAATGTCTAAAATATGAGAATAAAGGATGTGTTTAGACCGTACCCGTGTTATATTGTCTGACATAAATGCGGGCGATATTATTATTTTAAGTGGTCTCAAAACAATACCTTTATTTTCTAAATTTAAATGAAAGCGTTTAAAATGAGAATAAAGGTATACTTATTTTCTAGCCCCGTTGTCTTCTATCCCTCGTGCCATATCACACGGACGAGAGCACCATTTTTGGCGTAGAACAATGCTACTGCGCCTCGTCATCCTAAAATCTTATATGACACCACGTAGACACGTCAGAGGTTAAAAGAAGACTTTTGTTTTCTGTGTAAAATGTGCTAGTTATGCCTTTTTAGAATTTCACGTGTGTTTGTGATTTTAGTATCTTCTGCATGTTCTCTATGCAAATGTGCATACGTGAAGCACTTTAAGAAGTTGCTTAAGACTCACTTATTTTGATTGATTTATCTGTGTCTCTCATTAATTAATACATGCTGTCTGCTGAATGTTGGATGATTTTTGTTTGTTTGTGGTTGTTCTGTTTTTTGTGCGTTTAGATCTTTCATTGAATAAGCGCGTTTTAAACTCTAGTATGTATGTATGTATGTAATCGTCTATACGTTTCACACCCATCTACATCAGATATCACGTTATTAACTAAACGCTGAAATGTAGCAGGCGCATTTTTCATGCCGAAGGGCATCACCTTGAATTGGTAAAACCCGTTTGAAGTTACAAATATTTCCTTAGCTCTTTCTGTTAATGGCACCTGCCAGTGCCCTTTTAACAGCTCCAGTTTTGTTACATACTTAGCATGCCCGATTCTATCGATGCAACCCTCGATTCTAGGAATCGGATAAGAATCTGACTTGGAAATGACATTTACGCGCCGAAAATCTTGGCACACCCTGTATTAACTACGTCAGGTTTTGGCACCAACACATAAGGTGACGCCCATTCACTGCTACTATGCTCTATTATATCATTGGAGAGCATGTACTCGATTTCAGCTTCTAAGCATTTTGTTTCTCAGAGTTCATCCTATATGGATGTTGTTTAATTGGTGGTGTACCATCCACCATTACATTATGATACACCACATTTGTCTTAGTTGGCACATCGGAAATTATAATAATTATCTTTAAACTTGTAAACTATCTCTGTCACCTCTTGCTGTTGTTTCTGTGTCAGGTGATTCAATTTTGCATCTAAATTTGCAAGTATCTCAGAATTATTCAGCTTAGAGCTGTACTAATACCCTTGGTCAGCACTGAACCTATGACTGTCACAATCATTTGTGGTGACGTCATCTTTCAACACATCCTCTGTGATCACCTCATTACCATCACCTTGTTGACCAGAAACAACTGAAGTGACAGGCTTTAGTACATGGTTCATTTCTATCGACGTACTTTTTCAGCATATTAATGTGACACACTTGGTGATTTTTCCGCCTGTCTGAAGTTTTCACTACATAGTTGACATCACTAAGCTTGGTCTCAATCACATACGGACCACTATACCTGGCTCGAGGTGGATGACAAGATACAGTAGAGGTCCACGTACACTATGTCCAAAAACCAACTCGAATGGACTAAAACCTAAGGACTTTTAGCGTCAGCCCTCTTCTGCTCTTTTTCGATTGTAAATTCTCGGTATCGCTGTAATAGTGAATGAGGGTGTTTTACTTTTCAATACGCCGCCAGACGACGCTGGACACGATTGCCAATCGTAATCGATGATTTCCAAGTTCCAAATTAGAAATAGTACTTTAATTTTAATATGACGTGTGGAATTTCAAATTTAACATTTTAAAAACTTGTTAAAGTTTCATATGGTCTTGCACGCGTGATACGTCACGATATCACACGGCGTGATCTTTAACGAAAAAGTTGATCGGAGTTGGGGCACGGTCACTAATTTTCGCACGGTCACAACATTTCGCAGCCCAAAAAGCACAACAATCAACAAATAATGCCCAATCCTCAGTGTTTTCGGCCTAGGCACTATTTTTTTTCCTTATGCGAATTTTTATCGACCCGGTGCGACGAATATAGCGTCCCGATATTTGGAGCCGGGGGGGGGGGGGGGCAACTTGCCCCCCCCCCCTGCCCCCCCGGTCGGTACGCCCCTGCGGGCACACCGTTAGACGCCCCCGTAATTGATTAACACTTTCCACACGACAGTCGTCTGCGTTCAAAAAACAAAAAAAATGTCTTAAATATGACTGTTTAAGAATGAGAATAAAAGGTTGTTTTTAGACCGTGTACTCTCTTAATTCCAAAGATTGAAAATTCAATCTAAAAGATTAACTTTTCAATCTTTCATAGATTGCCGTGAATTGGAAGGTTTCAATCTGGAAAAGATTGAAGGTATCAATCTATTAGATTGATATGTCTATTAGATTGATATGTTCAATCTAATTTGGATTGAGAACATTTCCAATCCAGAATTTAGATTGAACTATTCAATTTATTGGATTGAAAGCTTCAATCGTTTGTCGATTGAAAAGTTTTCAATCTGTAGTAAAAGATTGATATTTTCAAGCCTACATATTGATATTTTCGGAAACGCGAATAAATGACTGGCAATTGGAAGAACAATATCATTGGGCTTTTTATTGACATTCTTCCAAAAGATTGTTCATGTGTACATTTTTTTTGTGAATTAATGTTCTTACTTGCCATTTAATTATGAAATAGTTTATGTTGCAGATAGAATCCTTTATTGAAATGTATAAATATACAATCAAAAGTGTTTCAAAACCAATATTACCTACCTAACTGCGCATGTGTTGAATTCAATCATTTTCTAGATTGACACTTTAGTCGAGATTGACGGTACAAACACACGTGTAGAGTGCAGTAATATGTATCAATCTTTTTTCCAGATTGACTCAAAGCTACTCATTGTCACGAGTTTTTATCATGTTTTCAATCTAAATCCATTCTAATAGATTGAGAAAAAAGTCAATCTGTAAAAGACGGACATTTTCAATCTTTTTATTTAAGAGAGTACCCGGTTTATATTGTCTGACATAAATGCGTTCGGTAGTAGTACTTTTTGCGTAGAATAACGACGATGCACCATTTAAAATAGTACTATCGCCCGCATTTATGTCAGACAATATAACACGGGTATGGTCTAAAAACAATACCTTTATTCTCTTAATCTAAATGAAAGCGTTTAAAATGAGAATACAGGTATGCTTATTTTCTAGCCCCGTTGTCTTTTATCCCTCGTGTCATATCACACGGACGAGAGCACCATTTGTGGCGTAGAACAATGCCAGCTACTGCGCCTCGTCGTCCTAAAATCAGATATGACACGACCGTGTAGACACGTCAGAGGTTATAAGAAGACCTTTGTTCTGTTCTCTATGTAAATGTGTATGTATACACGTTACACAGGTTCCTGGCAAAGTGATACGTCATTTCATTCAAAATCTATAGATGATAATAACAAATCTTAAATAATTATATGAGGGTCATTCAATAAGTTCTACCTAGTCACTCATAACTTCGCTAATATGAATATCAGCCTCATGAAATTTGTCATGTTTGTCATGATTATAGCTCTGAATCATAGCTACACATTTATATAGTGAATGATGATATCTGTTTCACTTTTGTTATGATGCGGTCAAAGCCAGAGATTTTAGACAACGGAAACGGAATTTAACCCTAAATATAAATACATGTTTTTCCTTTTTTCTCTCTAGCTCTCTGTATTGATTCATTTTATACTGCCCATTATCAAGAATCCAACAATATGTCGCCGACACATACTGGAACATGTTGGCACATCTCGGCCCATACTTGCATAGGCTACATTTGATATTTTCTTTTCAATAAACTCCAAGTGACTCAAAATGGGTTTTAACATGATAACAAGTTGATTCTATACTAAAGACATACATATTGCATACATAATCAACTTGAAATCCGTTTGAGTCTAGTGCGTGCCGAACCCATGGTTTACCTGTGGCCCAATACGTAGCAAAAAGTGTGACTTAGCGACCCAGCCATAGCCTAATACGTAACAAAAAATACGTAACATAATAAGGTGATTCCTTATAGACATGTATTACAAACATAATCAACTTGAAATCTGTTTGAGTCTAGTGCGTAACAAACCCATATTTAGTTTACCTATATGGCCCAATACGTAACAAAAAAGTGGCAAAAAAAATGACTCAGCGACCCAGCCATAGACCAATACGTAACAAAAATACATCTTGATATTTTCTTCTCAATAAACTCCAAGTGACTCAAAATGGGTTTTAACATGATAACAAGGTGATTCTACACTGCAAAAAGGTTGCTTAAAATACGTTGCTAAAAGTGCTTTTATCATCCGTTGGTTGACGTGTTGATTAAAATTCATTTAATATAATGTAGAAAGTTAGGCGTTGTATAAAAGTAAAAAATCCCCAGCGTTGAGCAATTCGTCGAAAACAATGTCCTTAAAATGTTGGTGGAAACTGTTTCTGTTGCTAAAATATGTTGCGTAAAAATATTCCAATTTGGCAACTGTTGCATGAGCATTGAGGACAATCACGCAACAGTTGATGCAAGTTACACACATGTTAATTTTAGGCAACTGTTGTCCAAAAAAGCCAATTTCGTGAGCTGTTGCATACTTGAACAACTGTTGAGTGAATATAATTGCCTAACTTTTGAGTAACTAGAATTGTTCAACTGTTGGTGAAAACATGTTATCCAACGGTGTTGGGCAAATTTTACTTAACAGTTGAGCGGTTGCATACTTGAACAACGTTGTGTAAAATGTTGAGTAAATATTTAAGCAACCTTTTTGCCTTGGCATCCAAAACGGAATACACTGACAAATAGTTTAAAATTGCCATCCTTGTTTGGCATATATTTGTTTATGAATATCATTTCAACGGTGTTATAGCGACGTCACTAGCGATGAATATTGAATAGTCGATTTTTATAGCCAAAAAATACACGACATGGACATATACTGAATAGTTCATGTCATGTGATCTATTTTGCACCAAAAGAATCATATAAATATGTTTATGTATTATATGGACTATTTATACCTTCATACCCAGATAGCAAGACTACGTTTGGCAAACATTCACGGTAAAAACACCATTGATAAGAGATGTCAGATATTATGTATAAAGCCTATAGTTTAATAACATGTTAAAATAAATTACAGATTCACTATCGAACGGGAATAGTGTATGTAGCTCTGCTGCATCGCCTAGAATTCCCATTACAAGTTACCGGTTCACTACCGGGAGGAAGTGATGTATGTAGCTCTGCTGCATCGCCCAGAATTCACATTATTTTGCCTACCGCGTGTTGCTACACAAAAATGCTCAATATATAATAAAAACTTGACACAAATAAAATACCCAACATATGGCTATATTTGATAAATTAAGCAACAGTTGCTATACAAAAATGCTCAATATATAATGAAAACAAAAATGCCCAACAAATGGTTAATTAATAATACCCAACTGTTGTGTAATTAAAATTGTGCAACTGCTGAGTAACTGGAATTGTTCAACTGTTGGTGAAAACATGTTATCCAACGGTGGGTAAATTTTGCGCAACTGTTAAGCGGTTGCATACTTCAACAACGTTGTGTAATGAAATGTTGAGTAAATATTTAAGCAACCTTTTTGCAGTGTATACTAAAGACATGCATATTGCATACTTAATCAACTTGAAATCCGTTTGAGTCTAGTGCGTAACAAACCCATATTTAGTTTACCTCTGGCCCAATACGTAACAAAGAAAGTGGCAAAATTGTGACTCAGCGACCCAGCCGTAGCCCAATAGCACGATATAATACTAAAAATGGAAAACAATGGATGATGTCTAAATATATAATTCAGTATTATCATGTATTAATAAGAATGTAGGTAATATTAACTCTTGTATGCTTGCAAATAGTATAATATCAACTCGAATGTAGTGCATGTTATGCCTTTAGCATATATAGAACGGGAGATACAGGTGCCCGCCTCATGGCCCCTCCGCCCCCTGACGCTCACGTGTTTTTGTCATTTTTTTTAATTCAAGGAGAGGGCTTCTATTTAATATATTTTCACATTTTATCACAACTACAATTTAGCCAATTTGCATAATAAATTATTGTTCAACGTTCTCTTCCACTTTCTCTACAACCCCCTTCCTATCCCTCCCTCCCTTACCCCTTCCTCTCCCCTTTATTCCCCTCCCCTTCTTATCTTTTCCTATTTTCCATCTCTCCTCTTTTCCCTTCCTCTCCCCTTTAACCCTACCCCCTCCCCTTCCCCTCTCTTTACACCTTGTCTTTACACATTCTCCCTTTCATCCCCTTTCTTCTTTTCCATCGTTCCCCCTTTCTGTTCCTTACATCTTAGCCCCGTTTACTTCCAAAATCTCCACCTCTCGAAAAAAATGTTGGCGACTATCCCACTTCGCCCATTCCCAATTACGTCACTGCATGGGCTACAATGAATTAAATTGCAGCATCTTTATCAAGTGTTTAAGCATTTCAAATACCACGTGTACTGTTAAAACTAAAATAGTTGATCCTGAAATCGTAGGAGTTTGAAAATCAACTCCAATATCAGTAAATAATGCTAGATATTTTAGCCTTGTACGCTTTATTAGTATCAGATGCCCCGATGCCAGGTTGAAAAAGATGTGACCGCAATCGTTCATTCGTTTAGGGTCTTAACCGTCTTAGGTGTGCTAAAACACGAATGGCAGTTATTATTGAATTGGTTTCAATGTAAAAATATATTTTGATTATTTGATTCCAAAAAATTCAACACATTATTTCATCTTAAAATCGCTGGAGTTGGAAAGTCAACTCCAGTTTGAATACACTTCGTTGAATTTTCCTCGCAATAGGTTGCTAACGTAACCTCTTGCGCATAAATTAACCTTAAAAGTATATTATGTGATCTTTCCAGGAAACACCCTCAACATCGAAAAAAAACCAAAAAACAGATTTTCTTGCAGATTTACATTTCTGATCATAAATCTTACATACATTCCAAGTTACAGGGCGATACGATTCTTAATTACTTCAAAATCAGGGTTTTAGAGTGAAAATAAACTGTCGGGATAACACGACAGTTTATATTTTCACTCTAAATTCACTCTAAAACCATGATTTTGAGGTAATTAGGAATCGTATCGCTCTGTAACTTGGAATGTATGTACGATTTATGATCAGAAATGTAAATCTGCAAGAAAATCTACTTTCTAAAAAAAATTATGAATAGAGGGCGCTCTCTGGAAAAGATCACATAATATGCCTTTAAATATTATCTTGAACGAGCTCATGTCCGGCATCGTCTGTTAAAAACGTTGCATTCGCGTCAGCCCTGTAAAGCTCTTTTTCGATTATAAATTCTCGGTATCTCTGTATAGTGAATGAGGGTGTTTTACTTTTCATATACGCCACCAGACGACGGTGGAAACGATAACAAATCGCAATCGGGGATTCCAAATTCCAAATTAAGAATAGTACTGATGCTGGAGTTGATTTTCTACGTGAACACGGTTTTTGGTCGAGACAATTTAGTTCTAACGTGACATGTGATTATTCAAATTTAACATTTCAAAAACTTGAAGTTAAATTTGCATTCGTTCTAAGGCGACCTGTGCACTCTATGCGACAAATTTCTCTTCATAATAAAAGAGGGAAAAACACAGTATGCATGGTATGGCACACATCATTAGACGCCCGCATAATTTTTGAATTTCCTATCGTTAGCAGGAGTACTCTGATAATGCAGTATTGTTATGTTAATGAAGAGGTCAGCGGGAAGTATGAAGGAAGGTGAACAGGGCGTGATGCCTTCACTGATGGCTTTGTAAACGGCACTGCACACTACCAAAACCCTATTGTATATTTCACGGACATAAATTATGCTAATGAGCTCATTAAATGACGTCACTCACATCATCGGGTTTTGCCGATGATTGAAATACGTTGATTGAAATTCTAGGTCGAGTAAAATGATGTTCTTATTTGTTGTCTGTGAGCTTTTCTGATTTTTTTCCCGTATTGGAGTATTTTTTTATTGAAAATAGACAGTTCAAATTAAACGTTGGTTCCAAGTTCAAGTAACAGCACATGTATTAAAGGCGACAGCAAAGGCAATATGCAAGCAACATTTGAGAAAAAACGATGCCCGACTTTGCAAGAAAGTGTACGGGGAAGTGTACGAGTGAACATGACAAACCAAAACATCCTAGTAATAATCATCTCCGTGGCGCAATTGGTTAGCGCGTTCGGCTGTTAACCGAAAGGTTGGTGGTTCGAGTCCAGCCGGGGGCGTTGTTACTTTTTGCATTTAATGCAGATCGACAAATCACAGTAAAAATATATTGACAAAATCACAGACCACTTACACAAAAATCGCATCTGCGCATGCTCCTGTCGCGATCGAAATCTACCACGCAAGCAATGAGAGAGTTTTCATAGTGCTGCATGGACATGCTTTATCGGTATAATCCGGACCTGTTCACTTAAGAAGAGGAGGTATTATGTTGATTTAATGAGAGGAATGTTTTAGAAACATGTTTGAGTAAACTTTACTTGGAACTAATTATTTTATACTAGCCATGTCGTTTCAGAGAAGATAAGACGTCTGGCATAGGATGATGCTACACAAGACGGAGTCTGATAACCTAGTTGGAAGGATGAGGAGGATCCATTTGCAGAGAGATGCAGAAGAGACTTATAGAACTGAGAAGATTCCCTTGGCAATGTTGACTAGTTAGCGCAGGATTTTGATCCAGGAGAGATACAGAGAAAAGGTGAAGGGGATGAAGGTCGGGAGGAGGAGAGTGGGTAAGTTTGGAATAATATGTTGTTGTCTATCCACGTCTGCTATGTGCCCGTCGTCTAAGAGCCGTGCGCCCCAAATTGTGTATTTGATGAATGTGTTTCTTTCAGGAGGACGAATAGTGGAATAGGAAAATTCTTATTTGCGGTTGAACTAGCGAATTAGAAAATAACTTAACTTTCTTCGCGTCCAAATATAAAAAGATGAAAGATTGTAGGTTATGAACTGAATAGAGAATAATTATTTGTGAAAATTTGTGAAATCAGAGGTTGCTGTTATGATCTAGCCGCCGAGGGACAATTCCGAACGACCATAACAACTACCGTGGATTTAAAATAAAAGTCACGAAAACAGTTGTTAAGCAGTCATTATTCTCATTAATTACTGAAAAAGATGCATATTTATCCAAATCGTTGATTTGTACCGATATAATCGCGCTAATAATTAATTAGTTTTCTGTTTATTATTTTATCCACCCCTCTTAATTATTGAAACAGTCCAAGTCGGACCCTCATTAACATTTTTTATCATTCAACCAATCAGAAATAAGCTATAATCGTGTTTCCTCATAACTAATTGAATATTTAGTTTAGGGGCGTTAGGTTTTGATTTGATTGGTCGGTCAATGAACACTTTGGCGCAGTACTTTCGGGCAATTATTAGTAGCCTGCGCTTCGCGTGCGCATTTTCATAAAACGATTAATTTGATTGGAACGCACTAGGTACGCAGCTATCGCGATTATTCATGAAGTAATGAATTGATTTTAATGAAGGTAGTTACTTGGTGTAAACTTCATTGACAAATTTGATTCTTAAACAGCTAAGAATGTTTAAGCAATTATCCTTTGTTCTCAGAGAAATCGGCGACATTTATATGAGACAACTCAACACGATACATTAATTAGCGTTTATTTGAATGTTTAGAGTAAGTGTGAATATTTTAATGTTAAATATAAGCCTTATAGTATTAAACAGTGATGAATTCTTAACATGATCTGACTGGATAAGACATTTATCTTACGGTTGAAAATCGACCAAAAAAAAGGATTTTTGTGATATTATGACTGGAGACAGTTTCCTTGAAAACGCAGTCTCGTTCCCAAGCTCGCCCCCTACTAAGATGTCGATCTTCGTAATCCCATTGGGAGGTCGACAGACTCCCATCACTTGATAAGTCGCCGTGTAAATATTGACGAGAGTTTGAAAGAAATGTTGATGGATATGAAATCATTGTAAGATAATTTCATTTCAAATACAGATTTATACATGTATGAAAACATCATAATATGTCAATGGAGTAAAGATCAAAGAGTTGAGTGGAACTTTATTTACTTAAAAATTATAATTGGAATTGGTCCGAAGCGCAGAGACGTCAGAGCATAAAAAAGGTATCTACTACACAGCTGAAGATGAATAAAAGCTGTATTATGCAACACGGTGATTTTTTTCTGAATAGTCAATTTCAAAGAGAACTACCTCAGGTGTGCTCATCTTAATAAGGGTGAAATTACGGCTCCGAAGATGACCACAATGGTAATCTACCAATGAATTCTTCTTCTGTTTTTGCCGTTGGGAAAATGGATTAACAAAAATTGGAGATGTAGTTTTTGCTAACCATAAGTGAGTTTAATGTTTTGATGATATGTTTTGTTTTCACATTGTATTTGTAAATTAGAGAATGTGAAAGGATTTATGCAGACATCAATGTGCATTTTGAACATACTCTCTTTTAAATTTAATTAAAAGTGATGCTTTTAAAATGGTGAATCTTGAACTATTCATGGGTTTGATAGTGGGATTCATGGTGACTTTTGATTTGTATTGCAACTTCTCTAATATATTATTGTAGAACAAATGATTGTTTAGCCCACAAATTGCAGGGAAGATTTAATGTTAATGTAGCTTGTCTTTATGGAAAGCTCGAGGAGGGCAAGTTTTTAAGTTTGAAACATTGATGCCTGCATTAGGATTCTGTTGACAAGTACTCAAATGTTTGCAGTTTCAATAGCCAGGCTGAACATAAAATTGATGAATGTTTGTACATGCTGAAGAAGAAAATGCTGCTAGATGTATTGATTTTATTGTGTAGAAGGAATATTTACAAATTGATGGTGAGACTTGTTGATGGCATTCACAAATAGGCAGGCAAGACACAAGGATTGTTAAGGATGTATGATTTTATTAAAAGAACATAATTTGTAATATATACATAAGTATGTGGAACAATAATACGAGGTATAAGTGTTGATATCATAATACACAAGTACCTGTATGATGTAAGGAATGCATACAAGGTATATGGCACATTAGGTTGCAAGTGGTTATTGCACAAAATAGTGAAATACCTTTGCATGATAGGCATGAATACGACATATGTAGCAGCAGCAGCATAAAGTAGAAGGGTCATTTACATAGTTTGAGTTTGTAACAAAACTATGCCTTTTTAATACCCTTGCTAGTTTAGTTATATTTACAAGTTGCAGTGGTTTAATGTAGAGTATTGGTTCAAAAGGGTGATTCATACGTGAAAGACTTGAAATGATTAAAGTTAGAAAAATAATCCGTCCTAAAATATGAACACATTTGATTGCATGCAACACCTTTCATCTGTTTGAAATTACCTTTTCCTAAGATGATAGTTTTTAGAAAAAGTGGCATTTCTATAGATCCTATATATTCAAATTAACCAAATCTTTCGCCAATTCAGTAACGCAAATTAGACCAAAGTTTGTTTGCATAAGTACACAAACGATTAGTTTTAAGAAATGCTAACATTTGCGAGAAGAAAAATGCTTGGCTTCTCACAACAAGTTTCGCCAGTTCAATATGATGATAATAAAATTAGACTTTGGTGAATCTGAAAAATGGTCAGCTCTGAACAAATTTTCTACTTATTGATATTACGTTTACCTTGCTGAAATGACGTTTGCTGGTAAATAAGTGCTTGTTTTCTTTCATGTTATTGGCCTTAATTTACTTCTAACGTCTAATTACGTGAATTTATTTTAAAATATGATCACTTTAGGTGAGTTACTCTTTGGGCACATGTTATAATGGAGTATTTATGTTGTAGTTACTCTTTGGACACATGTTATAATGCAGTATTTATGTTGTAAACATGACTTTAATCTAAATGTTTAAGTTGTACATTAAGAGTGGTTTATGAACGAATACCAATAAGCAATGTATTGCATTTGGAATCACCTATATTTGAATAATGCACATACATTATGTACAGAGCAAAAATAGTTTTAAAAATACAAATGTAGCATTTATCAAAGTTAAAGAATATTTCTTATTCGTATATGCACGAAAATATTTAAGCACACAATGTAAGCAACCACAGCAAGGATTAACTATTATTTTTCTTGCATAAGAAGTCCTAAATATTTTGATCCTCAATATGTTTGCCCTGGATGTGTTTGATTATTTAAGTAATTTGAAATCAGGTAGTTACCTGAATTTCAGAAATATATTCTACTTTGTTCATGTTATTTAATATGTAATATATGCTCAAATTAATTATTATACACACTATTATCCACAGTTCATCAAAAAATAAGTTCCCCTTTAGATTATGCCTGATATTTTTAAAATGAGTTACTCCATCGAAACGATAATGTACGTGTGCACAGCAACACCAGAACGTATTACAAAATGAGTGAGCATACAATATAATGTATATACATGATTCAACTATTTTCTAACAAGATTGATAATACCCAGTAGTGTTCAAGATATTATGGATTATACTTTTAAGGAGTACAAGAACAATATAAAACTGAAAAAGTTGTATTGGATCTTGTAAAAGAGAGTTACACATGTTTGTAAATGCTACGGTGAGAATTAAAAATGTAGTAAACTTACTGTAACGGTTAAAATAACTTACGCTAAAGAGGTGTAAACAATAACACTATCAAAAATAGAATGTACTAAGCTAAATAGAAATATGCAAGCTCATTGTGATTGTATGTAAATACATTGATAACCAGATGTGGCACATTGACATAATCATGTTTTAGAGTATCGATAACATTATGGAATGCTTAAGACAGCTGTTTTGACGTGAAGTTGTGCTATACAGTGCTGTGTATACATGTATGACTAACGATACAGGCCAGTGACATTTTTTGAATCTTTCTTGACCAATTTTGGGCATTGTATCATCAGATTTCGGATATTGGATCATCAGATTTCAATTCTCGTTTGAATTTATAAACTGGTATGTTATTTTTCAAGTCATATCGGTGTATAATTTCACAAGAATGTTGTCTTAAACCACCATGCAATAATACACCGCCAACGCCACGGTTCGAATGCTTTGGCTATATTGAGATGACCACAAGAACATCTTCAAATAACTCGGTAAATATTCTTTTTAAATAGGAAAAATACTTATCCTAGGACTTGAAAATTGGCCAAGGAACCAAATATAAATATAAACCCTCCTCTATTTAGTGCAAGAATCGGTAGATTCTAACTCTTCTCAGATCATTAGCTAAACTGTTTTAAAAATCAAGTTTTACCTCTAATTTCTTTTTGTAAATGGAGATTTTTGCGTATCGTTGTATTCCCTGTTGAAGGCTAGACATTCTGTGAACTTCAGCCACTTAAAAATCCACATTTTTCAAAAAAGTTTATTTTCTGTCATCGATTGTTGTTATAATTCATATCATTTGCTATAAATCCTGGAGTTTCATAATCATTTATTCATTATTTTGACCAAAACGGCCACTTTAAAACATATTTTTCAGAATGGAAAAGTTGGCGTATGCTTGCCTGCACTCTGCAGGGATTTCAGAGGTGTTGACGGCCTACAGAACTTTTCATGTGCGCAGAGGTCCATTCGTTGTATTGTATACATGTTGTACATACACTAACGCTACTCTGCCCCACCAGAAGGAAGTATGGGACAATTTGAATTTGTTGATATTTGGTGAAATAACTATTTTTGTGGATTTTTCATATTTTTTTAAATAATTAATAACGTTTGTTTAATAGTAAAACAAATGTAATTAATTGTTTGAAAAAATATGAAAAATCCACAAAAATAGTTATTTCATCGTCATTGAGTCCGATATCCACACATACGTGAAATTAAGCTACATAATAAAGGAAATATATTGATGAGTTTTTTATTTTCGAAATATAATATACGCTCTGTTGATTCCATAAACGCCAAGACGATTAAACATGAAACATATAAAAAGCTATGAACTTTTTATTATCAAATGAATGAATAGAGTAAAAGTAAATCATAACAACAATATTTCCTTAGGGCAAAATCGTGAATTAACAATGTCGCAAAATTAAGCCTCCGTTTCTTCGTACTTCACTGCGTTCAACATTTGTTCCAGGTACCAATTTGCTTCACAACATTGATCTTCGACATGAGTTAGTGCGCATTATAACATCACATGCAATTGTAAAGCGCTAAAGCACTCGTTTTCTATGTATTGAAATGTATCGTCAGGTGTAACGTCTGCATAATGTCAATATAGACATCGTTTTTCGAA
Source organism: Ophiura sarsii (assembly GCA_035610835.1). NCBI lineage: Eukaryota > Metazoa > Echinodermata > Ophiuroidea > Amphilepidida > Ophiuridae > Ophiura > Ophiura sarsii. The sequence goes on along the minus strand of CM069451.1, from coordinate 28,503,820 downwards.
AGGACAAAATGTAGCTTTAAAGGGATCGGCGCCGTAGCGCGCCCCCGAAAAAGAACCCAAGTATGTATGGGTAGACAATCCCAATAGACAATGATAGAGTAGTGAATGTAAAGGCCCTGTCACACCATAGCGATTGCCTGAACGTGGCCTGAACGTATGCCGACGTATTCAAAAAATAGCTCGAAAATGCTCACAGAGTCCAAGAACGTCCAAGAACGTCCAACTTCCCAACGAATTGCGTAGGAAAAGTCGACATCGGTGATGGAATGGACGTATCCATGTAGCGTATTGAACGTAAACATAGCGTATGACTAACGTATTGATAGCGTATCACTAACTTATAACAAACTTATGACAGCGTATCACAGCGTATGCGAGCGTATGACCAACGTATGCTTAACGTATTCGTAGCGTATGTCTGCCGTGTTCGACGTATCCTCAGCGTGTCCTCGGCGTACAACGAACACGTGACTTATGCCGCTGCAGAAATTGAGTTACGTACACGGCGGAACAAGTGTTGCCAGTTCAAGTAAACGCAGCCTAGATGATAACTATTAACATATCAAGAAGGATAAACGGAAGGATAAATCTATAGGTCCAACCTATAACTTACGAGTAACGTACAATGTACCTCTAACGTATGTCAGCGTATGTCAGCGTATGTAAACGTATGTCTAACGTACAACGAACCTATCGGTATCGGAAACTTATGCAGAACGTAAAAGCACACGTTGAGTACGTCGAGAAATTTTGAACATGCTCAATCATTTTTCGCGGGCTCGACGTGTTCCAAATTTTCACAGCGTATCACAGCGTGCTCTTAACGTAAACGACGTATCCCCAACTTACCCCTAACTTATATCAGCGTACACCAACGTACACCAACGTATGTTTCGATATTTCGCATACGTTGGCATACGTTCAGGTGATACGCCATGGTGTGACAGGGCCTTAAGGTAGCAACCGAATCAGAGGGCCACCAAAGATGTAGGGGTCAGTTATTTTGCAGGAAACGTAATTATTATTTGACAATTGTTTCAATAATGATCCCTAATATGTTTACGTCATATTTCTAATATTTCCATTTAAAAACCATAATACATATCACTACATTATGCCGTATTCAGATCATACAAAGCCAAAATTGTATTGGATTCATTACATGTCACACCCGGTTTGTATGTTCAGAAACCTATCAGGTATCATGTCATGAATGAAGAAAAAACACACGTTAGAACGTTTCTAAAACATACCCGTAGAACTGATTTACCGCCTTGCAATATCATAAGGATTTTCAGAAACCATATTATTATGTAGCAAAATATACACCATCAAAAGCATACAATTCATTTTAGGACATTTAAACAAACAAACAAACATAAAACACCCAAAGGCAAAAACCAACACATACATTACATCTATAACTGATTTACATCATTACATCTTTACATACATATTATCATTAGTCTAGATGCCGGGACACCTAAAAAAGGTGATCGTTCAATCGGTGTACCTTCTCAAATCTGATCACATAGGTAGTTAGTAAGTTAGTATAGACCCTCTAAGTAAGAGCCAGGTAGTGAGTCAATCCTAAATGTGGTGTCACATTTTTTACGGGCCTTTTTAAAGAATGTCTCATTTGATAGTAAAATTGCACGAGTTCAGGGTAGTGGAAACATAAATCATCATATCTATGCTTAATTTTACCCGAATTGCGTCATTCTTGCATCAAAATATGCCAATTAATTACCGCTTTTACGTTAATATTTCACTGAAGCTGTGTATCACTGTTGTATTGGCACTCAAACATGTTGTTGTCATATTGGAAATAAATTGGACAGATAATAACTTCACGTGTTTACATGCTGTTTTTTCAAAGTGTCACATAGAACAGTGGAATTTGATCGTTTTAGGTGAGAGGAAATATGAATTGTCACGTCATTGCGTTCAATCAACGAAAATATATTATCTTGGAAGGCATGGATATGGTATGAACCTCTCTCCTCTTGGTCCGAAATAGTTCTCCTCGACTAGCTTCGATTATGGTCTTTCCAGACCAATGACATGACAAGAAAGCACTTCATTTTTGATATACTATTATACAGCTTAACCCATATTTTTGAAGTATGTCTTAGAAGTCACCTCGTAGGTGATTTGTATTGATTCTAATTGAAAGCATTTTAGGGGTTCTTGCTTGCTTGCTTAAAGGCAAAGGTTCACTCTGACTAGTGCACCCAGGGTGAACTGGTTACACCTGTTCATTTGGTGACAGATGAAATAGAGTTAAGAAATCTCAACCTTGAGATATATTCCCAAAAGATATGGCTGGTAAGAGTGGATCTAAGGGTTTAACTCAGTGGTGTCCCCGATCTGCGATTGCTCTCCACACTTTTGCATTACATTCCAGTTGCCTGTAATGTTTGAGCCCAAGTTTGACAGGTTGAACTGGCCATGACGCTAGTATTAGTTAGTATTAGTATTAGTAAGTTCCAACCCAGGATTACAGCCATCCAACACCATTGACCGCATGCTGGGGGACCTTGAGTGTGGCAGCGGTGGAGCTGGTAGCAAGCCCGTGGGCGCTGCAGTCTTGCCACTTGACATAACACACGTGGTGACTTTCAGCCAGATCTGGGCTAGTTTAAAACTAAAATCTGCTCTTCGGATAATATAGTGTGATTTTTTTTCTTCCGAAATTTGAACTTTTGTTTTTACAAAATATGATAGCACTAGTTTCTATGACAAATTGAAGTTAAAAGTTGGAATTTCTTATCACAACAACATTTTCAAAAGTAATATATAGGGCTCCTAGTTACACCCAGACTAAAGAGCCTTCATCCATGCTTAGGACAGAGGTAGAAATGGTAGCAAGCAAGCACGCTGGCAAGACACAGGTGGTGTGAAATAAATCAGATAAATGGTGTAGGAGGGATGATGTATTACCTGGATAAAGCCGTGGTCAAGAAAGTTGGATAACATACAGGGAACGGAACTGTCGGTCATTTATTGCTGTCTTTATCTTACTTGTCTCCAATCCAGTATCCTGCTTGACTGCTTGATTAAATAAATAAATGTCAGAGCAAGTCTTCCCGGTTTTCTTTTCCATGCTTGGTGCACCAGTTTGGATACTGGCTCCTCACTTCTGAAACAGTGGCCAGCCAACCTTGTTCGTCTCTTCTGAATCTTCTGACTTAATTTTTGGAGGTACACTTGGGTATTTGGTATAATATGTTGTTTCCAGTTGACATTGAGTACTGCTCTCAATTCTGGTGCAGCAGCCATCAAGCTCTTTCTGTAACTGGGAGTAATGTCCAAGCTTCGCATCCATATAACAGAACTGACTCTACCGTTGAGACAAACAGGCGAAGTTTGAATTTCCGAGAGAGAGTAGACTTCCATATTTTTGTTAATTAGCTACATGCTCTCCATGCTGCTCCTTTGCGTTGCTATGTCCTTTGTTGTACTCTCCATCCAGGCACCAAGATATTTTAAATCTTGAACCTCCTCCAACTTGATACCATCATTTGTCTGTATAGATCCCTTCTGACTCTGGTTATATAACATAAATGTTGTCTTTCCAGTATTCATTTTCAGACCGACCTTTGCTACTGAACTCTTTGCAGCAGATTATGAGAATTGTCAGCATTTTGCCACGGTTGATAGCGTCAAAAGCCTTTCTAATATCAATGTAGGCGATTACTGCTGTTAGGTTGTTGGCCTTGACTCCTTCTATAAGTCTCCTTATTGCCAGTATGTGGTCCAATGTCGTCCTTCCGATCCTGAAGTCGTTTTGATTGGTTCTCAAATGCTGATCCAGCTCTGGTCTGATTCTGTCCAGGATCATTCTGTTGTACGTTATGGAAACAATAGAACTTAGGCTGATACCTCGGTAGTTTCCTCCTAGGCTAATATTGCCTGATTTTGGTATTGGAACTATGTTGAGCACAGACCACTGGCTCGTTTCCTCTCGTCAGTAATGCTTCATTGCAGAAGTTCAACACAATGTCATTAAGGTCGCATATATTATGAACTTCAGGTGGGATATTGTCTTCACCACTGCTTTTTCCTTATACCAGTGACTTTTTAGGTTGTCATATTCCTTTTGGTCGAAAGACCTGTTTTAGTTTCCAGATCTTTTAAGGATTGATGTGATTTCCTCCTCCTCCCTCGGACCTTTGGTGGATGCTTTCCACCAGTGATTTCATTGATAAGCCTCCAGCTTAGAGCATGCTTGGAATTGAAATGGGCCGCTTCTACTTGCTTGATCTTGCTGATCTTCTTATATGACTAGACTAGATTGTAGGCTTCATCAGTTCTATATGGGGTTCTGGGCCATCATGACATATAATGGGTACACAATAGTTAGTTAAAATCCATGTGTAATACAAAATATTGACAATCAATATGTTATATTGAAAGTAAACAATATTCGTCATGCTAAAATCATACAAAAATACAGACCTATCTCCAATTTGAGTTTTATATCGAAGGTCACCGAGAGAGTTGTTGCTGCGCAACTTAAGAAATACATTGAAGAGAACAATCTGTACGCGAGCAGGCAGTCTGCATACCGTAGGTGCCACAGCACGGAAACAGCCTTGTTGCGGGTTACTAACGACTTTCTTCGCGCTGTTGACGACCGTAAGGAGGGCGTGCTGGTACTTTTAGACTTCTCAAGTGCATTTGATGTTATCGATCAGCGGATATTCCTTGAACGTCTGAGTCAAAGGTATGGAATTGCAGGAAAAGTTCACGATTGGTTCGATTCCTACATCTCAAATCGAAGCCAAACAATTGTCATTGCCAATTCAGTTTCGGATCCTCAACGTTTGGAGCAAGGCTTGCCGCAAGGATCAGTTGTTGGCCCACTGGGCTTTGTATTGTACTCCGGACCTTTGCAAGATATTATAGCTGCACATGGACTGAATTGTGTGACATACGCTGACGATACTCAAATATACATCACATCTCCGGCGTCCGAGAGACAAGTTCAGTTGGAAAAGTTAGAGCTATGCATAAAAGACATTCGTGCATGGACCATTGAGAACAAGCTACTCTTAAATGATGCAAAGACGGAAGTCATCCACATCTCTTCTCGGTTTACTAAACCTGTTCCTTTGGAGCCGAAAAACTCGTGCATGCCTTCATAACATCCCGCATAGACAGTTGCAACAGCATCTTATTTGGACTTCCTGATTCTCAGATAGCAAAACTGCAGCGAATTCAAAACATGGCTGCCAAACTTGTGACGCTCACGAAGAAGTATGATCACATAAGTCCTGTTCTGGAGTCCCTGCATTGGCTCCCTGTGAAGCAACGGATCGTGTTTAAAATCTTACTACTGACATACAAAGCACTTCACGGCAGTGCACCTGTGTACTTATCTGAACTTCTACACCGGCATGTGCCCGGGCACAGTGGTCTTCGATCTGCTTCTCAATGTCTACTCAAGGTTCCGCGGTACTCAACAGTGTCACATGGTTTTCGCGCTTTTTCAACTAGCGCTCCGATGTTGTGGAATCGGCTTCCTCTTCGAATTCGTGAGACAAAGACCATTACTCAATTCAAAAGTCATCTTAAAACGCACTTGTTTCAGATCAAGGACATTGACAATTGGAGGCTGTAATTACTCACTTGCATGCACGTTCGATCGTTTTACTTCTTGTGTATCTTGCATAGTTTATCTCATTTCATTTTATTGTTGGTGCTCAAGATACTTTCCTGTGTAATATGTATTAATATTATGTAGTGTATGTTATTGATTTTTAAATTGTAGTTTTTTATGATTGTATATTTACATTATATTGTATCTAGTGCATATTTCATCTCATGTTATTATTGGTGCTCATGATACTTTCCAATGTATGTAATAATATTATGTTGTGTATGCTATTGTTTTTATCCGTACTTTTTAAGACTGTATACTTTGGTCAATTTGCTTGTGTTTTTATCATGGTGTAAAGCGCCTTGGGGTCAATTTATTGATGGAAGGCGCTATAAAATGCGTTTTTATTATTATTATTATTATTATTATTAGTTGGAAAAACTGAGTAAATCAATACACATTACAGTCGTCAGACAACTCAGTTATGTTGGCCCAGAAACCTTAACATTATTTCAAATAAAATAAATACAAGCCACATATTATTATATTTTATGAACTGACTGCTAAGAAATACTTCGCAAATATGGGTTAAGCTCTATAATACTAATAGTATATAAAAATGAAATGCTTTATTGCCATGTTATTGATCTGGAAAGACCATAATCGAAGCTAGTTGAGGAGAACTATATCGGACCAAGAGGAGAGAGGTTCATACCTTATCCATAGGTACTGTTTATAGGACACGTAAAAAACAGCATGTAAACATGTGAAGTTATTATCTATCCATTACATTTCCAATACGACTACAACATGTTTGACTGCCAATACGACAACATTTAATGACAAATAACTTAATATAATTAATTCTAAATAAACTTTGCTGAATGTTGAAAATAGTATGCAATAAACATGTTAATATTTATATATATATAAAATCATGTTATATTATTATTTCGAATTATTTGTGTGATACACAGCTTCATGGAAATATTAACGTGAGAGAGGTAACCATTGGCATATTTTAATGCAAAAATGACGCAATTCGGTTAAAAATAAATATACATGTACATATATGATGATTTATGTTTCCCCTACCCTGAAATCGTGCTATTTTACTATCGAATGAGACACTTTTTAAAAAGGCCTATAAAAAGAATGTGACGCCACAATTCGGATTGACTCACTACCTGGCACTTATCTAGAGGGTTTATACTAACTACCTATGTGGTCAGATTTGAGAAGGTACACCGGTTGAACGATCACTTTCTTTTAGGGGTCCCAGCCTCTAGACTACATAGGGATATTTTAATATCAGAAACCAAGTTTATATATTATGTACATCATTACATATTTATTTATATTATCATTGTGATTTTCAGAAACCATATTTTTATCTATAACAAATTACACACCATACCAATCATACCATTTTTCATTCATATTTGTGTTGTAAATCCTTGAATTATCATTACAGAAAAGTTATATACGAGGTTCATTCAATAAGTTTTACCTCCTAACTCTTAACTTTGCTATTAGCCCGTATTCATAAAAAAAGTAATTGCTTTTACTAACCTTTTACAAACCATTTACTTGAATCTTTATACATAAAAATAAGCAATTCCTAAATCAAGAAATTTTAAGCAAAAGTAATGACTAATTCTTATAATTAATTGCTAGACATATTAGTAAATTCATGAAAGGTTATTCATAAAAACTCATGAGAACGGGCATTTACTTGTGTTTTTATAAGCACCTCCTTTTGAATCTTGTCCTTTTGCCAACACAGTCATATAACTTTTGCTGCTATGTTTCTACTTATGAGAGGACAACCTAAGGTGTATAAGGACATGTTTGACCGTAATACATGTATAGTCAATCCTACCAGCTTTAGAATATTATTTAGGTTTGACAAGGAACATGTGGATTGGCTTGCCGAAACATTTATACCGGACAATAATGAGACTCGTGGTAGATGTTTGACACCAGTGGCTTATTTAGCTGATCCTGGATGAACAGGGATGAACAGAAAGATGAACAGCCAGATCTTGCAGAACAGGGTAAATTGGCTGCACGTCAAGTACGACTACAGGGACAGCAGAAACGGGAAGAGATTGCCAATTTTCTTTTCAGCCAACGTGACTATTAAATAGCTGAGACTGACATTAATGAAAACCTATTGTTTACATGCAGCATATAAACTGCTAAGGTTCCTGTTAATAACAGTGTTATTTTAAATCAGCACATTAATTTAATATACTTTTTCATATATCGACACACATGATATACGAGCGTATAGTTGATTTGTCAGCTTCAGTCAAATTTCAGTAAATTAATGATGATGAAAGCATTGTATTTTTGTGAAGCAAGATCTTTTGTAGTCTTTTCTCTCTAACCTTTATAATGTTTCTGGTTAGACGCTTTAACTTTTTACAATCAATTTATGGCATTCCCATTTTTAATATGCTATTTTTTGAACAAAATCAACAAATTAATATCCAACATGGTGTTCATTCATCAATGGGATGGAATATTTGAAGTTGAAGTGTTAAGTCCCCCCATCGTTGTCGTCAGAATCCATTGGCCATCCTTACAATCCAAATGCTTATGTGAGAATTGAGACTACTATGGCATGCATGCAGCTATTATAGGCCTACAGTATAATATCATAAATATATACACACATTAGGCCGTATTCATAAAAATAAGTAATTGCTTTTACTAAAGTAACAACCCCCTTTTACTAACCTTTTACTTAAATGTTTATTCATAGAAATAAGCAATGACTTTGAAGTAAAAGCTGCACATTTTAAGCATTAGTAATTGCTTTTCACTTATAAGTAAATGCCAGAGAAATTAGCACCTACTTCAATTTGTATTCATAAAAATGACCTTTGACTGGCATTTACTAGAAGCACCTCATTTGTGGCTTGCTGTTTAGCCAGTACAGACATATCACATCTTCTGTCATGTTTTTACCTCGAAGACCACAACCTAAGGTGTATAACATCAGGCTTAATCGTGATGAAGTCAACCCTATTACTTACAGAACTTTATTTAGGTTTGACAAACAAAATGTGGAATGGCTTGCAGACACCTTCATACCATGCACCAAATACCGAGACTCGTGGTGGGCGTTTGACACCAGTGGCACAAATGGAGACGACTTTGGCATATTTGTCAGATCCAGGGTACCAAACGTCCGTTGGCGAAATAAGAGATACTAATGAGTAACTTAAATTAGCTAGGGATGAGCAAGACTACAAAATGTCTCTAATAGTGAACCATTTTGCCACCCCCTTTTGTAGATGGTTCTGTAGTACAATAGCAACTACTTGAGAACTTACTAGCTGTGGCAAGTAACACCTGTAATCATTTAGCAAATGGTTATGAATAACATTTTTAGCAATTGCTTAGACTAGACCTTTTACTTACCTAGCTGTTGCTTTTACTTATAGCATTTACTAGTTAGTTATTACTTATTTTTATGAATACGGCCTATTAGGTGCTACTATTTTGAGTAAATCATTCAGAACTTGCTAGCCTTGACAAGTAAAAGGTGTTCTCATAAGCAAAAGGTTATGAATACGTTTTTTAGCAATTACTTATGCTAGACCTTTTACTTACAGATTTTACTAGTTAGTAAATACTAATTTTTATGAATACGGGCTAATTATATAAGCCAGTCTTATAAAATATTATAAAATTGTAGCGTGAAATCACAGCTACAGATCCATTGAAAATTGGTCTGAGTAAGTACCTTACCGGAGATGCAGTGAAAACCAAACCTTGGTAAAGTCCTGCCGAATCGATTTACTTTCTGATGTCAAATTGTCTTTGTTTGCTGATTCTACTGCCAAATTAGCTGATAGCTCACCTACCTTTGACATTTAATAGGTTACAACATACAAGCTTTATATCCTCAGTCGAGCACGCCCCCCCCCCCTATTTTTGACGCGGCGCCTTTATGACAGGGCACCTGCACCCCTCTTATTTTTGACAGGGTGCCTTTTTGACAGGGCGCCTGCGCCCTCCCCCCCCCCCTTATTTTTTTTACAGGGCGCCGTGTTGACAGTGCGAAAACGTGTAAAAATGTGTAGCCTACAAACGAAACCACCCCATATTGAGAAATCATGGATCCGCCCCTGCTGATAACGATATTCCGACATTCATGATATGATCATGATAGAGTTAAAGTTTAGTTTTAAATACCCACTTGACCGCAAATCATGTCATTTCAAAATAATTTAAATACTAGAGCGGTTCTCGGGTGTAGCGGTTTTCGTATGTGGCGGTTTTCGTATGTGGCGGTTTTCGTATGTGGCGGTTTTCGTATGTGGCGGTTTTCGTATGTGGCGGTTTTCGTATGTGGCGGTTTTCGTATGTGGCGGTTTTCGTATGTGGCGGTTTTCGTATGTGGCGGTTCTCCTATGGGGCGGTTTTCCTATGGGGCGGTTTTCCTATTTGGTGATTATGGTGGTTGGCATTGATTATAGTTTGGATATGTGTAGGCATGTTTTGGATCCAACCGGAACCATGAGTCGCCGATATACATGTAGGTGCTGTTAGTGGTTGTTGAAGTTCAGAGAGATACGTAAGGTGAATAGGTTGTAGAGGTTTGTTAAAGTAGCCATTTGTAAATGAAGGGATGGCTAGGTCTAGACGACATTGTCTGTAGGAGGTAAGTGTGACTGATCTATTACCACCGTCCTAAGAAACCATTATTGATGTGAATAATTACATTCATTTGCTGAGTATTGTGATTATGTTTAGTGAAACATGGTGGGAAACAGTTGCCTAATATAATCTTGCATATTGTTATGTAACCCGCATCGGCAAAGTCATTTAATAATTTAGTAGTAAAAAATAGGTTAGACAGATTTCAATTGCCATTGAAAGAAGTGGAGTATATTTTTGGGGTGTAGAGGTTGAATTTATTGATTCCCTTGTATTTTATCATTATACAGGGTTAGTCAAAAAGAAGCGGCGGTAATAAAGATGGGTTTATAAAGATCATGTCCTCACTATTACCATCTTTGCCTGTTTGATTGAAAGACCCCTGTTGGCAGATGTCCAAGGTATTCTATATCTTCGAAATTAGTCTGACTAAAAGTGAAATATATCAGATCTGCTAGCTGTTCCACTCTATTCAAAGTTGCATATGTTGTCTTTTATTGGAATAGCTTTAGTGTAGTTGTTTGTTGTCTGTGGTGCTATTAGCAAATGGGGAAAATTATGTTGTAAGAGTGCTATTTACACAAGCAAAGAATGAAAAGGACTATGCAATTATTAAGGCATTCCAAGTGGTATTGACGAAGAAGTAGCTCAAGGTTAGCATTACGTATATGGATACACAATTGCTAATAATACCCTAACATTCCTGGAATATGTGATGGTGTTTAAAATTGCTGTCCTGGTGGTGAGCGTTGGCAAGTTAGTTGTGAGGTTAGGGAAGTGGGGGGGGGGGGGGGGGGGGGGGGGGGGGGGGGGGGGGGGGGGTTGAACAGAGGGTCAGTTGGGAGAATTTGGACGCTCTGATTTCTATAAAAAAACCTGTAGGTGGTTGGTTATGGTTAAAATACCCTGACGACGACGTTCCTGGAATGTTTGATTCACTATGGCAGGAAATATTGTTTACGCGCGAGGTACAAGATTGGACTCAGTTTGACGTTATCTACAAAACTGAAAATCGTGCTCAGGAGAGCGTAGGTAGGTTAATTGAGTGGTTAACTGGGGATTTGCGTAGATGATTGGGGGTCATTTTATGTCCCCCTCTCTTGATTTCCACACAATAACATAGCTTGTTTGGTTTGGGTTAATTATAAATTGAAATGAATATTAACATCACTAAAAATATCATCATTCTTGGCCTATAAAGGTATCAAATTGGAAATAAGTTATCATTCTGGAAGAGTCGTAAGGAGCATAACATTTTTTTCTCGCTAAGGGTACATTTATAATCCCATGTATGTGTGGTTCAGTATGCATGTCGTGAAAATATGGACTATTGCAGCAACATTTTGTGTCATGTGTTTGATACAACAGAAGTGCTCACAGTATAAAGTGATCATTGGAGGAGACTACGGTATGTGCATTCATCAATGTTTTATTTGATCTAGTGTGTCATGTTAATCATATTACAATGTTTGTTTCAGACCCAAACGTATCAAATATTTTATTACTTTTAATAATAGTATTGTGACAATCTGAATCCCTTCCGTATTTATTAATTATTACTTTCATAGCCCTTAGTGAAGTTCAAGACCCCAGATAGGTCAAGATGTGGACCCCATTCTCTTAGTACAATGCATGCACAGTTAGGACCCGGGACTTGTTAATTGCATCAAAAATTGACGAACCTTTAAGCTACCATGGTTCAAGATTATAATCAATGCATGCAAGACCTCACTCAGCTCAAGAGTTTACAGAAATGTTGTAACCAAAGCAGGGAACTTAAATGTAACTCAAAGTTAATGTGGAGAAAACATTTGCAAGAAGAAATCACACAAAAACACTATTTTTTTCAAAACAGTAAAACATATATTTTATTATTTACATTTGTTGTTGCTGTCACACACAATATGTAGGATATAATGAATGATTTGAGCTGTTCAATTCTTTAGTTGCAAATGTAGGGCAAAAAATGTTTTTAGAAGTAATATTTTCGTTTTATTGCAGCTAGAATTGGAATTATTTCCCTTTCAAATTGCCTTAAAGGGACACTAAGAGATGTGTTGGAGGCAGCGCCCTCAATTATGATAAAAACTGAGATTAGTTTATTTTTATAATTGTATTACATGTATGAACTTACACCTATAAGGATTAAGAAAAATCAGCTCTCTTTGTACCAGAAAACGTCGATTCAAAAAATGCTGGTCCCGCGGGACCAGCATTTTACGTCCGACAGTATCCCCGTGCAGTACGCGTGATACATAACGCGAACCATATTTGCATAGAGGGCGTTTTTCAATAAATAGCGATGATATTGTTTTAATCTAGTTTTGCTGTGTTTTTTGTTAGTAGAAACAACAATAATGGCGATTTTTAATGTTCATCTTGAATTCTGAAGTAAATTTTTAAACATTTAAACTTTTCAACACCACTTAATGTCCCTTTAAATTGCCTGCCCTTTTCATTTCTTATTTCAAGGCCTGACTAAATGCCAAGGCCATGTAAATTAATGACGTCTTGTATCGGTGCTGTGTACATGGTTAATTAAATGGTCCAATAACTTATCCTTGTGGGACGCCTTCCAGATGAGTATGAGGCTTATAAATGTTGTCATTTACAGTGATAAATCGTTACCTATGAGTGACAAATGACAACATTTAAAAAACAAATTAAGCCTAATATTCTTCTGGAAGGCGTCCCACAAGTATCAGTAAACAACATGAGACCATTTTCTGCACCATAATGTTTTAATTCAAGAACTTTTTGATACCCCTCGTATGTTAAAGGTGTAATGTATGTGATCTTTTCAGGGAACGCCCTCAACATTGACAACAAATTGAAAGCAGATTTACATTTCTGATCATAAATCGTACATTCATTCCAAGTTACATGAATCAATACGATTCTTATTACTTCAAAATCATGGTTTTAGAGTGAAAATAAACTGATTTGACTCTAGTCTAAATTCACTCACCATGATTTTGAGGTAACTAGATTAGATGTTCACAACTACCCAACAAGACATGGCAATGATTTTAACATGACAAATAACAAAAAGACTTTCCCCGACCGTGCTACTCGAACCAATGGTCCAGTTCTCTGGAATTCACTTCCCAAAAACATGAAACAATCCAAATCGTTAAAGCATTTCTGAACCCAGTTAAAGCAAAACCTTATCCAAAATTACGAGTAATCTCTTGTATTTGAGCCCGTCCTTGTTCTGTCTTGTATATGGTGTTGTGGGATTCTTATTGTTTATTGTAGTATAAAATGTTTGTTTATGTATTGCTTGTTTTAAAGGGTAGACCATAAACGGGCCTCATTGGCTTTCCAGTCTACTCCTCCATATTGTATTTTTTTATATATGTGATTGTGATTTGATGTATTTTTTATATGGATATAAAGATTGATTGATTGATTGATAATAGGAACCGCATTGCTCTGTAACTTGGAATGTATGTATGATTTATGATCAGAAATGTAAATCTGCAAGAAAATCTACTTGAAAAAAAAAATCATGAATAGAGGGAGCTCCCAGGAAAAGATCATATAATAAGCCTTTAATATAGGTTTTCCCGGCGAATTTCGCACTTTGTTAAGTTCAATTTGTATATGAGTATTCAATTTCGCGAGAAATCTTAGCATCTTGCTATCGACGTGTTATAATCTTTTTCGCACAACAAGCAGTCAATTTCATTTAAAAGAATTCAAATTGATACATGCAAAATCAATTAAATTTATTGAGATTCAAATCTGTTTAGGGCCTATACGCTGCCATGTTAACGAATGCGCGGCCGATTTGGTAAAAGCATCAATCTATTTGGAAGTATAGTGGACTTGATATTGTGACTTCGAGCTAAATCAAATTGTCCTTTACACAAATTGGCATTTAAATTCGCAAAATCAGCATTCAATTGGAATAAAGCATGTTACACGTTTGATTGTTTTACAATATAATTGCCATGAATTTAATGGTTAGATAATTTTGAACCGTTTTATGTTTTACAAGACTTCTTCAATTCAAGGCACAGGGCCCGATATCATTGGGAGTAGTTTCACAGATCACTCAATGTATCTTGTGTATGATAAGTTCCCTACCTTCACAGAAAGAAAAAAGTGAGTCATCATCGAAAAATGAGTCATTTTGTCCGTGTAGTGACACACTATGGCTCAAAATGAGTCATTTTGTCCATGTAGCGACTCATTTTACGATGATGACTCACTTTTTTCTTTCTGTGTTTGATCCTAGATTTTGTTCCGATTTCCACTGAAGGTCAGAATATATTTTTCTATTCAGTCAAAAGGATTTTTTTGTTTTGGATGATTCCTCTCATAAAAATATATTATCGACCTGATTACAAAGAAAAACATATAAGTAGGATCAGGACTACACAAAGAAAACATATTTGCGCAATTATAGTGTGTAACGAACATTTTATACCCTTTTAATTGATTTAAAATAAAGAATCATAAATAAATCATTGAAGGTAACCAACGACAGAATAACAGACGAGAAATAACGTTGTTTATTTCAAATAATCTGAACACTTTCCACGTGGAAGTCGTCTGCAGACGACAGTTCTTAAACTTCACAAAATGTTAAAAAAATGTCAAGATTATTTAATTTAATGCCGTCACCATATTTGGAATCATTATGAGAAGTGCATTCAAATACGTACACACTTGCCTAGTATTGGTTCAGTAATTCTTAAGATCAACTTTAAAAGTTGGGAAAGGTTTCTCAAAAATCTGTTTAGTGTATAATAATATGGTAAAACTAATTGCCGCGTGGTAAGCAGGTAAGTGTTATTTAAACATCTTTTTGGTTGGCGGGCCAAGCCCGCCAACATTATAGCATAGGATTGCATATTCTTGCACATTTAGGTCTTTCTACATATACATGGAGGCTGCCATTTTGTTTTTAGTATATGGAAAATTGTCTAAATTATTTTGTAGTAAATTACATGTACCTATGCAGTTTATTTTAACAGTCCTGCAGTCTGTGATGGAGTCAAAGCTATATTTGTTTAGCCTTGATGATTCAATCAGAGAGATGTTATTATACTCCCAACAGAGAGACATAGCTCATCTTGTTTGACTAAAGAGAAATCTCCCAACTGTCCTGGGGTTGTTTAATGAGTTGTAGATGTCATATATACCTAGATTGTTCTTCAGATGGTACCCCTCTCCATGCACACACATCAACTTTATTGGTTTCCTGCAGGTACCTGTACTATTTTTAGACTGTTGTGTTTTGATTTGGGGTGTGTTTTTTTGTTTGAAAGATACATACACCATATCCCTGGTATTTTGGTATGCAACAGAATGAACAGATGCTTCAGAAAATGGTTACAAAACATGATTCTTTCTCTTGGATCGCCCCCATTCCATTTCAATGGAATTTTTTATATAATAAACAAATAAATTCTACTTCAACCATAGTTTTACTAACGAATATTGGCCATATTAAATTGCATATAATTCTAATCAAATTAATTGAATATATATGACATATTTAAAACTTAAATTGAATGTAAAATTTATTCATTTCTATATTTCTATATTTACTTACTTACTTTTTATATAATTAATTATCTACATAATTATTAATTTATTTATTTAATCATTTTTTATTTATTAATGTTTTCTCATGTTTATTTGTTTTAATTTCTTTATTTTATAAGTAATTTTTAAAATTTTAATTTTTAATATGCGTGTATTTATGTATTGATTCATTAGTTTATTGATTCATTTATTTTCGATTTAAAATTTAATTTTCGATTTATATTATTATTTATTAACAAAATTATTCAACTATTTATTTAAAAGTATTTAAAAAAAAAAATTACTCATTTATTTATTTCTACATTTATTTATGTATTGATCAAATAAATTGAATACATATGACATATATTTAAAACTTAAATTGAATGTTAAAACCGTGTATATCACTAAACTATGGCTGTAATTTATATTGCTTTCTAGTAATGCCATGCAAGAATCTTGCACAATTATCATCTATGCGCTTGCTTCTTCTGCCACATAATTTTAGCAACTAAAAGCCGTATTTACAAATGTTGCTATTTTTGCTCTTTCTATTTGCCTTATATCGCAATTTCCTTTTGACCGCCAACTTTCCATTGTAATGGAATTTTTATTTGCACTTCTATGAGTGAAATCCCCATCCCGTACGCGATCACATCGGGCCGTGTATCTTCAGTAGTTGATAGTCCGATCCATGATAGTATAAATAGGCGTTAATCATTAGTGATGCTCATGATTGAAAATATACTGAAGGTTTGGCATCGATGGCCTGTATTTTTGTACGTAGTTATTAATAAAATAAAAACACGGTTTGAAGCTAAACACCTGTCTAACTTGGACATAATGTTTACCTAAACGCAATTGCTGTTGGTAAAATGATTCACAATGTTTGATTTTTTTTTTTAAATCTTATATTTATTTGAGATCCATGTCATTCTTTACCTACCCATGACATAGTGTTCTTTGCATTTTTGAATTCCTCATGAAATTACTAACAAGCACCTCTAGGATTGCCATGGGTTACTGTCTATATTGGTTAAATAACATACAGGCTAATGAAAGTGCCCCAACAAGTTTAAATATTTTTTTAGAGTTTACGTTATATTGAATTCACTATGCCCCCTACACTGATTTAAACTGCATTTTTGAATTGCCAATGTTGAGAGCTTTCCAAAAATGTATAGACCCTATACTTTTGCTATCAAAGGTTAAACAAAATTCCGTTAGAGTAATTTATATAAATTGGGGTTAATATTTGCGTTTACTGTGTAGCGAATAGGGGAAAAGCCGATCATGCGACTTATCCATCCATAATGAATAGTTGTTACATAAGGTTGACAAGTCTGTTAAAACACAGAAATAATAAAGACTATTAAATAACTTAAGAAGAGACCAAAATCATGTTTGTAGCTCATACAGAGGTTGATTCAAGGAAAGGCACCGCTTGGCACACACTTTTTCCCCATAGAGTTTATGTGTACCTCCCCCCTTTATGCTTTGCTTTGCTTTATCCTGGCTTTAAATATGTTTTTGCTATTGACATGAATTTGCCTTTCATTCTTTTTTAGCTGGGCTAGTACATGAACATATGACCGTAGACATCTGCGCGCGTAGCGCGCCAAAACATAGCAATTTTTACTTTGATTTATGAACGTTCCAGAGTATTTCGAATTAGAAACCACATGTGCATATTGGTAAAGATTTTGGAAACTAATACACTTTTTTGACCGCCCCCCACCCTCTGTTGGGGTTTTCAAAAACGTTTGTGACCCCCCCCCCCTTTGCAGAGTATCAACACTCCCCCCCCCCCCCCCCCCCCCCCCCCCCCCCCCCCGCCCACCAGAGTATTTATGAACGCTCCCTTACCAAGATGTCAGCCTTTTAAATATTTTAATCATAAAATGTTATGGCAACAATTAAGGGAAAAAAAGAAAATTATAGAAGTCCTGAAAATGGTGCTAATGATATTTGGATCATTCCACGTGATGTCATAAACAACCTTGGGAGAAGTTGTCTTCATTTCAATAATTTAGATCTACCTTTCATTTCAACACAATCAAAATATAAAGTTATTCCAAATTCATAATAAAACACCCATAAAACATCGGTGACAGTGAGCACTGTAATCTCAAAATTGGGATCAATTTGGCTTGATAGTGTCCTAATTATCCAGGAATCAATGCACTATTAAATCAAAAGGTTAAATCAAACTTAAATACAAATACAGAAAAGAATCTGACAACAACTTGCAATTCCATGTCGTATCTCTAACAGTAACACCAAAACTCAAACATAGTTCACTATAATAATCAATAGCAGGTTCATTGACCTATACACGTACCTAGGTGGTCAAATCCACCATATATGGGATTCAACAATGGATTGTCAAGCAATCTCAAGTGGCCAATTTGCACCCATTATTTCAGGTATCGTCATGTCACAAGCATGATGAACTTAACGCAAACACACGCTGTATCGGGCCTAATACCTAACTTACTCAGCTTCGGTGTAAGAGACTAAGAGCTTTGCAGCGGACCACGCACACAGTGGGCAGCAGCGCGGACTGTTGCACTCTTTCCAATTTACCAACCGGAGCTGCCCAATACGCCATTTTATTCACAAAACACGCTAACAATCCACAATTAGAGTCCATTGAACCATCGATTACACTACTTTCCCGAATGATTTAAATTTCGTCCAAAGAACGGGATACTTATATAATCATATTTCACCTATCTATGGCATTTTTCATTCTAACAAGTACTTAAAACTCCATATTTTGGGCCACGCATACGTTTTGGTGTGTTCAGAAATAGAAACAAAATGGTTCGTCACGCAGTTTCTCCTCAAAAACATGCTACAAATTCACAATTGAACCATCGATTACACCACTTTCATGGACGAATTGAATCTCGACCAAACCACGGTACCCTTTAAACAACCCTATTCTATCTAAATATATCATTTTCTATTCTAACAAGCACGGCTAATTCCATATTTTGCGCCATGCCGCGACGTCGGGGTCGGGGTGGGTTGTCTATGGAAATAGAAACAAAATGGCTCGTCGCGCAATTTCCCCTCAAAAACATCGTATAAAATCACAATTGAACCATCGATTACACTACTTTCCTGGCTGATTTCAATTTCGTCCAAACTTCAGGAAACTTCGCTATCTCTATTCTACCTATCTATTGCATTCATTTTTCCAACAAGCGCTGCAAACTCCATATTTTGGGCCACGCAGACGTTTTGGTGATTTTGGAAACCGATTAGAAAGCTCTTACCGTGCAACTTCTATGTAAAATTTAGCGTTGCTGCATTGCGCGTCATTGGGCTACCAAAATTGGCTGGAGCAACTACTCTAAAAATGACAAAACAAAACTATATAGTCAGCCTTCGGCGACTCAAAAACAACTGCGTGCGTCAACTATTTTGTTCTACGAACACAACTTAACATAACTACGAAACCAACGGGTTTATAATTCCTTTGTGATTTTGCTTTGCCACCGCCGTAAAGGGTGTAACGTATCAATAGACTGCATTTCCATCGATGAAGGGTGTAACGCATCCACGGACTGCATTTCCATCGATGAAGGGTGTAACACATCAATAGACTGCATTTCCATCGATGAAGGGTGTAACGCATCAATAGACTGCATTTCCATCGATGAAGGGTGTAACACATCCCGAGACTGCATTTCCATCGATGAAGGGTGTAACGCATCAATAGACTGCATTTCCATCGATGAAGGGTGTAACACATCCCGAGACTGCATTTCCATCGATGAAGGGTGTAACGCATCAATGGACTGCATTTCCATCGATGAAGGGTGTAACACTTCATCTCTTTCGCAGAAGATCAATCGTTTCCAAGCAGCGCGGGCTGATTTTTGACGTGCAACAAACCAGGTGAATATGAACAGACCGAGGAACGAGTTCAATCCACAGAATATATATTGGAAGATTAGCGTTGCCTCTCCAATCGCTAAGAATCCAAATGCCCAGGTCAAACCGAGAAGGAGACTTACTGGTATAATAGTACGAGCTTGGCGGATAGCGCGTTTGATAGCGGTACTTTGAGTTAGGCTACTTACAGATCGATTACACTGACGTCGCCAGACCAGGAAGAATATCGTCAGGTTGAACGCAAGAATGATTCCAGAAGGTACGAGTACACCAGCAATAAGTGCCCCACCAACTTCAAAGAAACAACTTGGATAACAGAATAATAAAACATCAATTAGCAACAGAATATTGTATAAATTGTTGAAGGGTGTACAGGGTGTCCCATAAAAAGAGTGCACATAATTCGCGTCATTTATACAATATTTGACATTAATGTACAATTGCAACCCCGGCCCGGGGGACCCGGGACATGGTGGGGACCATACGGGGACTGTACAAAATGTTGCCCGGCTATGCGGGGGAGTGTAATGGGACGTACAAAGTGTGCCCCGCTAGCCGTGTAGCGTGTAGCCGGGACGTAGCGGGGACGTACATCCCCTACATCACTGAAAAATGAGCAGGGGAACCAGGTGATTTATTAGCACAAGTGGATTTATATTCAAATGAGTACAAAGGTTATAACACTGGTTAATCTAAAGATATAAGTTCTTTCCGTCTTTCTAAAATGTTCTTCACATAATAATGGCTGTAATCGGGCGTGACACACTAATGTCCCGGGCGTACACTTTGTCTCGGCTAAGGGGACGGGACTGTATCGGGGACGTACACAAAATGGTGACCCGTCCTGCGGGGACCGTACACGATTGTACCGAGGATGTTACATTGGCAATTTGTAAGTCCCGGCCGGAATCCCCACTATACCCGGGTCCCCTGGGGCCGTGATTTCGACTGATACGTGCATAATGATGATATCAGCTCGTATATAATTTAGTTTCAAAGGCGTTTATTCGATTGTAATTGCTCTTACCAATCCAACGATATGCTTGTTCAGCCATCATGACCGCAGATATAGAATATATATAGGTTGTGTCGCTTTTAGGGGGAAAAGATGCCAGTGGAAAGAGTCATTTTGCTCATTTAATATTCAGTAATTACTTACTGATGTCCACATTATGAGCTCCAAGATAACACAATTAGCTTTCAAATGCCGTTGGTTTTTCTGCATTTAATTTATCTTGTCCCAAAATAAATTATATTTGATTAAAGTGTATACTCAAAGTCAATTTGTGTTATTTTTTCATGAAGAATGCTTCAAAAATTACACATGGATGATTTATGTCAAAAATCTGTCACAACTTTGATTTTACCTGCTTATATCTTTGGATATGCTAAAGCAATTTCGACAAAACAAACTGTGTCTGAAAGGTAATTTAATTATATTGAAGCTCGTGTCAAGTCGGAATACGAAATGTTATATTTGTCTAAATGTGGCACAAGCCCGGATTTAAGTGCTCGTAGATTGAAATAAGTAAATACAATCAAATAAACGGCATTTCAAAGCCAGCTAAATTTCCAATGACTTTTTACGGACACCCTGTATGCTGCCTCCTGAGCAGTGTTGAAAAATTAAAAAAGTAACAATAGGGTATAACCCATGATAACAGATGTGATGATCATGTATGCATCTCTGCATGGTCTGAAGCCATAGTCGCATCGTCGTCGTCATTAGCATCATCAATCGACAAATCGTCATCGTCATCCATGGTCATTATAACCATCAACTGTCGTCATTGCAACCGTCTTCGTCATCGTAATCGTTAATATCGACGTCTTCTTCGCTATCACCTAATTTCAAAGTGTTACAAACTCAGAAACATTCACAAATTCATGAATGATACTTACTAATTATTCTCGCTGTTCAAAAGTTTCCCTTCCAATAGGTAGACAATGGCTTGAGTGTATCCAACAATAAAGGCTGGGATTCCTGGGATTTAACAAACAAGTAGAGGTTATCCATGTAACGGATTAGCTGTCATCTTGGCGGGAATAATAACTGTGTTTAAGACTTCTAAACTGCTCACAAGAAGTATCGAAACACTTAGAAATGATCCAATATATAACGGCTCGAAAAGGTATGCATTAATCGAAGCAAATAACCAAGTGCATAATTTTGTTCTGCGTATTTTGACACCTCGATCGTTGAGATACGATGTTGCGGAGCGGAGTTATTGTCATTTGAATGATCGTGGGTCCAGTTTCAAAAGTGACACTCATCCCTATTGAAAATCACGAATCTGATCATTCTAAACAGTAATGCAAACCTCTTTCTATAGGATGATTGTCACTTTTGAAATTGGACCCACGACCATTGAAATGACAATAACTCCGCTCCGCAATATCGTATCTTATCGATCGAGGTGTCAAAATACGCAGAACAAAATTATGCACTTGGTTATTTGCTTCGATTAATGTATACCCTTTCGAGCCGTTATATATTGGATAATTTCTAAGTGTTTCGATACTTTTTGTGAGCAGTTTAGTACGAAGACACCTGTTTCATGATATGTAGACCAATTTGGTAAAACGTTTCATGCAATGCATTGGACGTCATGCACCGATTTAATTGAATGTCAAATAGGCCGGGCGAGATTCCCCTTGTAGTCCGTTGCACATAGCTACATAACCTCTATTGATATGTATTATATTTTGCCTTCGAGTATCCGAAAAATAGGTTGACATTTCTGAGTAAAATTATTATTCCTCCTAATATATTCCTTAGCAACGCCATCAGCATAGGTAGAGCTCAACAGATGGTTTTTCAGATGTTTACAGTATAGGTCTACCTAGAGATAGAGGTGGCCGAGCGGTTAAGCGCGCTGTGACGTCGGTCGGGAGTTTTCTATCAAAAAGCACAGAGTCGTGGGTTCAAGTCTCCTTGAAACCAGGATTCATTGCTTACCCCAAAAAGGTCCTATCTAGGTCGGAAATTCTACAATCACATCTTAATTCAGTACGGTTAGTTTATCGGATTCTCTTTCCGTGGCACTATCCAAGCATCAATACAGGTCATCCATGGGTTAATGTGTGATCAAAGCGTGAAACGGTACAATGATCTACTCTAATTGGCTCAATGAATATACAATATCATTGCTACGTCATGCCTAATTTAAGAAATATCCCAAGCGCTATATAAACTTTTTTGTAATTATCTACTTTGGTAACACGTAACGTCACTTTGAGCTGCAGAAGGAGCTTTCAAGCCATTTGTCTGATTAAGATAAGTTAATATTAAGCGGTATCCCGTCTTCAATTTTAAAGCTTTAGCTTTTATAAGGCTCAAATACTAAATTAGATTTAAATAAGATTCAGGTATATTTGTGAAATCGATGATAAAATAATGATTAATAAATATTTAAAACAAACGAGACCGTAAATTTCCCCCGTTTTGATTCATTGTACATAACATGCGCACAGTGTCCATTCCGGTGGGTATTTGCACTGTTACAGTGTTATTGTATGCACATATTGCAGAATCTTTGACTTCTTCCGAATTGAGAGCATAATTACAAACAGAATTCTCCAATACTTTCATTTTTAAACCTACCCCAACACATGATATTAGCTTTGAGCATAAATCGTGGTATTGTTGTCAGTCTGGTTAGTACGATAAGGTAGTACATATTCATCCCTTCGGCTGCCGTCCACATCAACGATGCAACAACGAAATACTGTAGCAATGCGGTGACTACTGCACAGGCTATGGGTGGATGGGTCAGTTCGATTCCTGCCAGAAACACTATGTATAATGCTAGCAATGACACGCACAGATTTAGCAGGACTCGGTAAGGTTTCAACTTGCGTAGTTCACTGAATAGTAAGATAAAGCAATGATTGAAAATGTTTTTTTCCCAAAAAAGTGATTTTCATGATTTTTGATTATCATAAAACTAGTATGACAAAATTTGACAAAATATTTTTGAGTTATCTTTGCAGAACCTAAAATGGGTCAAAAAAGTGTTCTTTATAATTTTCTCCAAAATGGTCAATTTCATTATCATGGTATGATTCATTGAACCCTTTTCTGCAAAAAACTGTATACTTTTATATAGTTTCACTAGTTTAATAATTTACTTTTATATACATTAAATGAATATTGAAGAAGTAACGGCAGTTTTACGGAGCCTGTACCTGAGAGTCCACACCCCCCTTAAGGGTGGTATTCCAACATATTTAAAACATTGTTGTTTTAATCAAGTTTTGCTGGTTTTTTTTAGTAGAAACAACCGTAGAAACAACAATAATGGCAATTTTTAATGTTCATCTTGAATTCTGAAGTAAATTAATTAAAATTTAAAAAAAAATCAACATGACACTGTGTCCCTTTAACAGACGAAGAAACCAGTCATGCTAATTGTTTTATAGTAATCACGCCATTAGTCACAAGATTCTCCAACCGTTAGGCAACATAATAGGCAATAAACGTAATTATTACCAGGTTTATTGTCATTTCAAACCATAGGCGTAGTAACATAGTCAATCACATTACATTAATAAAGAGAATAAATGAAACATCAAAAATAAAATATGGATGTCACATGAACGTCATATGGATGTCGCAGGCTGAACATGTGAGAATTAATCACAAACATGTTTTAGCTTCATAGATACCTAATTATCATCATATTTTTTTATAAATAACGCTGATACATTATAGACTGAATTGCTTATTGGACCAATTTCCGCCGAAACTACCATACGTGATCTAGAAAACCTATTTAACATGTTTAATAAACAACTTCCCTAATATTAGGTGCGGGGCGTCACAAAGTTTATTTTCGTCAAATTTCATTTTAGTATAGTTTTGAATATAGGTTGGCCTATTTTAGTTATATTGAATGTTACTATATACATGTAATTTACAAAACTAAAACACATACATGTATTCAATGTTATTGTTATACTTACGGAACACAAAGGATTGTCAGAATACCAACAGTCAGGGCAACAATAGATATCCCGCATCCAATTTGACTAAACAAGTCCAGTGCAAAGTTGATAGTAGGGTTGAATGTCTTTAATATTAAATAACATGAAGTAACACGTACGTTAAGAGATATTAGCACATTATTTTATATGAAAGAACAAACAAAAAACAAATAAATTCAAATAAGTTGTATCTAGAAACCACGGAATGAGGTTCACACACATTGGACAGTTTAAGACTGGGTTGCAGTAAAAAGTTGGCAGACTTCAAAAAAAGGATTTTGGCAATACCTCATGCATGAGTCTGTATTGGTACATATAATACAAAAATAGAAAATAAATTGGATATCAGATGTCGGTTTTCCCACCAATTTTGCAAGTTTTTACACTATTTAAGTAATGAAACATAGGTAAATTGGAAGCACTGGTACATATAAAGGGGATAGAGTAGAAGTTTTTCTTTTACACATATTGCACAATCATGTTTACTCTTTCAGAAAATGATTTTAAAATGTAAGTGTGAGTTCCACTTTGGATCAATTTTTCAATTAGGGGTGTTTTCATCATATTTTCTCATAGCGAAAAATGGGGTATTGAATGGGGCTATAAAGCCGAAAGTAGCACTTTGTGGAAAATGCCACTTTCATAATTGGTAGATAAGATACCAACCTACATAAACATGGAATAAAATGTTTTGGTATTTCAAGTACACGGAAACAGTGTTGCCGGAAAGTTAGCACTTTGGCTGAAAAAAATACGCAATGAATGGCCAAATATTATACATTAAAGGAAGTCTTAATTGACAAATTATATACCAAATTTAGTCGGGTTCACTATGTACTTTGCAGTAGATTCGTTGAATTTTTGTGGGGAGTTGCTAATTTTTGCATTTTTATGAAGGTAAAGGTCTACAGAAAGTGAAAACCAATGTTTACACATTTTTAAAATCCATTATCGCAGCCATTTTGGAATTTCAAAATGGCTGAAAATCTTCATCTCATAAAATGACATATAGCAATCAAAATGTATGGGGAAAACCGTGAAAGTATAGTTTTAATAGTGGGATGTGTGTATTAGACCACTAGACACTCATATCCAGAACTTTTGATTTATTAACATACCGAGACCAAAATGGCCGCCAAAATTGTAAAATTCCATAAATTGGCATATATGAACCAACATGTATGTTCAGAGTATAGCTTTAACAATGGGATGTATGAATTAGACCACTAGAAACTCATATCTAATATTCTTGTTTTGTTAACATACTTTAAAACCAAAATGGCCGCCAAATTAATGGCCAAAAATGTTCAAATATGATAACAATTCAATAGAATAGCATAATATTAACTGAAATGTATGATAAAAATATGATTTTAACGATGGTATGTATGTGTCAGACCACTAGTAACTCATATCCAGTATTGTTGCTTTGTTGACATAGTTAAACATCCAAAATGGCTGCCAAAATGGGTCTCAAAATGGCTGCAAAAGTTGTCAAATTCCATAAAATGAGATAATATCAACCAAAATGTATGATGAAAATATAGTTTAATGTTAGGATGTATGTATTAGACCACTAGTAACTCATATCCGAGTGTTTTTGCTGTGTTAACATGTTTAACCCACAAATGGGTCCCAAAATGACTGAACAAATTGTCGGAATTCCATAAAAGGGGATAATATCAACCAACATGTAAGATGAAAGTATAGTTTTAACATTGGGATGTATGTATTAGACTACTGGTAACTCATATCCAGGATATTTGAATTGTAATAACATACTTGATGGCCACCAAAATGGCCAGTGTAAATGTAAAAATAGTCTACATGAATGTACGATAATCCAGAATAGATATTGTAAGAATGTATATACATCATGTCACCAAATAGTATGTTCTAAACTGTTAAGCTGTTGCTTTTAGATATAAGGTCCACCTCTGTGACAATTTTGATTCTGTATCACTTTCCAAAATGGCTGCCATATTGTTAAGTTGATGTTAAATGACCTTACAAAATTGTATTGATTGTAAATGACCATACTATATGTAATACCAACATCCCCCCCCCCCCAAAAAAAAAATATATATATATATGGGACTGCATTCACTGTATTATTATGAATATGCCTAGATCTAGTTTGAGTCTTTCAAAATATACAAGATGGCTGCAAAAGGTTAAAATAACCAAAAAACTGTATTAGTTTATTATTAATGTTACACTAGATATGATCAAATTATTATATCTACAGCTTTTAATCCATCCAGTAAACGTATTTGTATGTGACAAGGTATGATTGAATGGTATAGATTCCATTTTGATAATGTAATGTTATTACGATGGCCATTATAATGACCATTTCATTAAAATTACCTCTAAATGGTCAATACAATTACCTCTAAATGGTCAAAACAATTACCACAGGTGGTCACCCATTGATCAAAATATATATGGTCAGAGTGGATAGAAATGGACTCTATACCATTATATCATACATTGTCACATACAAATATGTTTACAAGGTATATTGAAACCTATAGATATAATAAATTGGTCATATCTATTGTAACACTAACAATAAACTAAAACTGCTTTTCAGTTATTTTAACCTTTTGCAGCCATCTTGGATATTCTAAATACTCAAACTATATCTACAGCCCCTAGGCGTTATAATAGACATATAGTGAATGCTGTCCCATTATATTTGGGGTGTTGGCATTACATAATATGGTCATTTACAATACAAAACAATTTTGTTGGGTCATTTAACATCAACTTAACCATTCTGGCAGACATGTTGGAAAGTTATACAGAATCAAAACTGTCACAGAGGTGGGCCTTATATCTAAAAGCAATAGCTTAACAGTTTAAAACATACTGTTTGGTGTAATGTAATATACACGCTTACAATCTATTCTGAATTATCATACACTTATTTAGACTATTTTTACATTTACAGCGGCCATTTTGGTGGTCATTTTGGATTTAAAGTATGTTATTACAATGCAAATATACTGGATATGAGTTATTAGTGGTCTAATACATACATCTCAATGTTAAAACTATACTTTCATCATACATTTTGGTTGATATTATCCAATTTTATGAAATTCCGACAATTTGTTCAGTCATTTTGGAACCCATTTTGGGAGCCATTTTGGATTTTTAAGTATGTTAACACTGCAAAAATGCTGGATGTGAATTACTAGGGGTCTAATACATGCATCCCATCATTAAAACTATATTTTCATTATACATTTTGGTTGATATTATCACATTTAATAGAATTTGACCATTTTTGCAGCCATTTTGCAGCCATTTTAGGACCCATTTTGGCAGCCATTTTGGATTTTTAACTATGTTAACAAAGCAAAAATATTTGATATAAGTTTCTTGTGGTCTAACACATACATCCCATCGTTAAAATCATATTTTCATCATAAATTTCGGTTGATATTATGATATTTTATTAAATTTTGACCATATTTGACCATTTTGGCCATTCATTTGGCGGCCATTTTGGTTTTAAAGTATGTTAACAAAGCAAGAATACTAGATATGAGTTTCTAGTGGTCTACTACATACATCCCATTGTTAAAGCTATACTCTAATCACACATGTTGGTTCATTTATGCCAATTAATGGAATTGAACAGTTTTTGGCGGCCATTTTGGTGGCCATCTTGGTTTTAAGTGTGTTAACAAAGCAACAATTCTGGATATGAGTGTCTAGTGGTCTAATACATACATCCCACTATTAAAACCATACATTTTGATAGCTATGTCATTTAATGAGATTTGTAGTCCAAAATTGGGCGGCCATTTTGGACGCCATCTTAAATAACCCCTTATTCATGGCCGCCATTTTGAAATTAAGATCAGGACTAGTTATAGTCCTGCTTTAGGGGCAACAGACATGACAATTCTACCAACAAATAAGCTTTAAAAAGTGACCACATGTCATGTTTTGTTTAAAAATAGTTTAAATATATTACAATTTGGCCGCCATTTTAAATATCCAATATGGCCGCCATTAGAGATGTTTAAAATGTGTAAACATTGGTTTCTGGTATTAGTGGTCTTTAAACATTAATTAGATGCAAAAATTAGCAACTCCCCACAAAAATCCAACAAAATTACATAGTGAACCCGACTAATTGGTCATATTTCTGATAGAATACATAAAATGAATGTTGAAGAGAAAAAAATACTTAAATGGCATTAAAGGCAGTCAGTATTGCCAGAGACATGACTTTTTAATGTAAACCTTGATATAGGCCTATAATAGTTGATATACATGGAATTTGGTAAGTGACTTTTTATATCAAACATTTTCTTTTGGACCTGTTGCCTGTAACCCGTCTTTAAGCCTAGTTTGGTGGTAACATCTATTGTGATCCACATTATTTATTGCACTACTAGTCGGGGGGGTGTATGTGCCACCCCAGTACTAATGCTCCAATAATATCCAAGATGGCGTCCAAAATGCCCCTCCCCCACCCCAAACTGGTCGAATCTCATAAAATGATATGATAACAATCAAATTGTATGGTAACAGTATAGTATTATAAGTAAAGTGTATGTATTAGACCACTAGACACTCATATCCAGAACATTTGCTTTATTAACACACCTTAATCCAAGATGGCCGCCAAGATGGCCGCCAAAATGGCCGCCATAAATGGTAAAATTCCATATATTGGCATATATAAACCAACATGTACAGGGTGACCCAGAAAATGTTGAACCAAAAAACAAACAAAAAATTAATATTTTTTTTACCATTAAAATAACAAAATATTGCATAACTCGTTCACCAGCTATGTGCATCATACATTTAACTTTCTGAAACATTTTAGATCATAAAAATACGCCACACGAAACTTAATATACGTGTAATTTTGTAAGAAGTGTTGTTTTGTAGTGTAAGTGAGGTGCAAAAAATGGTTTCATGCTACATGAGCAGAACAAGTGCCTGTTTGAAAACGTTTCTGCACAGTATCTCATCAATATTAATTTATTATGTAAATCAATATTATTATTATATAAGAGACTTTGAAACAAAAACTGAAGTCCCCTTGACTTCATTTGAAAATGTTAATTTGATACAGATCAAAAGAAAAGATTACTGAACTCACCGTACTTAGAACAGAATAAGGTTTCATATCTGAACCAAGTTACAATTTTTCATTTTTACAAAAGGGCGAAAACACCCCCTGTCACACAATCAAGTGTATCTTTAGTTTGGTAAGACCAATTTACATGATCTAAAGTTCTCCAGAAAGCTGAATAAATTGTTTACATAACCGTTGAAAACAAAATGCCATATTTATTTATTTGATTTTTGATTTTATTTTTTTTAAGTTTGTGATTTTTGGGTTCAACATTTTCTGGGTCACCCTGTATGATCAGAGTATAGTTCTAACAATGGGATGTATGTGTTAGACCACTAAAAACTCATATCTAGTAGCTTTGCTTTGTTAATATTCTTTAAAACCAAAATGGCCGCCACATTAATGGCCAAATATGGTCAAAAGTAGTCAAAATTCCATAAAATAGTATAATATCAACCGAAATGTATGATGAACATATAATTTTAACGATGTGATGTATGTGTTAGACCACTAGGAATTCATATCCAGTATTTTTGATTTGTTAACACATTTCAAAATCCAAAATAGACCCCAAATTTGTTCCCGAACCATAGTATGGTTATTTATAATACAAAACAATTGTTTTAGGTCATTTAACATCAACTTAACCACTCTGGAAGCCCTTTTGGAAAGTGATACAGAATCAAAATTGTCACAGAAGTGGGCCTTATATCTAAAATAGCTTAGCTGTTTAGAACATACTATTTGGTGAATGTGATGTAATACGAGTCGTATACACTCTTACAGTATCTATTGTGGACTATCATTCACTCATATAGACTATTTTAACATTTACATCTGGGATTTAAAGTATGTTATTACAATGAAAATATACTGGATATAAGTTACTAGTGTTCTAATACATACATCCCAATGTTAAAACTATACTTCCATCATACATTTTGGTTGATATTACACCATTTTATGGAATTTCGACAATTTGTTCAGTCATTTTGGGACCCATTTTGGGGCAACTTTGGATTTTTAAGTATGTAAACAAAGCAAAAAATACTAGATATGAGTTACTAGTGGTCTCATACATACATCTTATTATTAAAACTACATTTTATCATACATTTAGGTTGATATTATCCCATTTTATGGAATTTGATAATTTTTGCAGCCACTTCGGGAACCATTTTGGGGGCCATTTTGGATTTTGAACTGTGTTAACAGAGCAAGAATACTGGAAATGAGTTACTAGTGGTGTAACACATACATCCCGTTGTTAAAATTATATTTTTATCATACATTTCGGTTGATATTATGCTATTGACCACTTTTGACCAATCATTTGGCGGCCATTTTAGTTTTAAAGTATGTTAACAAATCAAAAATACTAGATATGAGTTTTTAGTGGTCTAACACATACATCCAATTGTTAAAACTATAATCATACATGTTGGTTTATATGCCAATATATGGAATTTTACCATTTTTGGCGGCCATTTTGGCGGCCAACTTGGACTTAGGTGTGTTAATAAAGCCCGACTAATATGACCCTACTAAAGGTTATGAGCAACAGCTTCGCCGTGGGCGTTTATTCTTTCAACAATGAATTTAATGTCAATAAACCGAAAAAGTGCAAAGTTTCTGGCAACACTACTCTCCGGTACAACGATAACCAACACTAAAGGAAATGATTTCCTATACCTAGTGCAACTTTGCTGTTGTTATGCGCGGTCATTTACATCGCCATAACTTTAAAAGCATCCATTCGATTTTGTTGAATGAGGTATCAAACTGCGGAGAAGAAATGTGCTCATTTAATGTATATCTCAGATTTGTGGTACCGATTATATATTTTGAATTAGCCAACCTCAAAGCACCTGGTCAGGGACTTTATTTTCTAGGTGTAGGTCATATCTTCCAATTGAGGGGGAGGCAGTGATTTGAAATCTTAATCTGATCATTGGCACACACGGTTCTATACCTCCCTGTGTCTTGCATCACGTCGTAGGTAGTTCATATCTAGAGTAGTGCCAACGTTTTCTCGTGCCATTGGCCAAATTGATTTTCTTTCTAATGTAATCCTCATCAGAAGAATTAGAAAGGACGATCTTGTTTAAGATGGCACGTTTGCATAGCGCGCAACTCGCTAAGTAGTTAAAAGCAATATTATGTGATCTTTTTTCTAATTCTTACACATATTTTTTTCTCTCATATAATGAAGTTTGACTAACAGGAAAGACTTTCCTGAACTCACAAATCTAATTTGACTGTATTTTCCGATAAAAAACCATCACAGCACATTAGGGAAGACGTCAAAACTCGGTTACGGGCGGTTCCGCCCGGTTCTTTCAGGTCAAATGTTTTACTGGTATATGAATATTCGCGCATGCAACACTGAACAACCGCCGGTTGACTTAATGCTGTAACCGGACAAATGTACACTATCAATCTGTTACTTTGCGGTCATAATAGCTCTCTCTATAATCGTTCTATACAAAAAAAACATTCATAGACTGTCGGTAATGATTTAAAAAAGTTAAATGAGCTATAAACAGATTGAAAAAGCCAACCCCAGCGAAAATCAATAGCTGTATAGTACTGGTTGTCAACTGAGCCCATTACTTCAAGATGTTATTGCTCACGCGTGTGACGAGGCACTATCAACCGGTCGTGTTCACCAGAGTGTAACTATTTGACCTCATTATGTGTGTATATTATAACAGACGACACGTTTTGTGAGAACCGGGCGGAACCGGCCGTAACCGGCGGTTGCCTGGCGGTCGAGTTTTGACGTGATCCCTTACTAAATCATAATGGAAATCTGCTTCCAATTTAACGATTGTTTCAACATATTTGTTTGATTTTCATCATGATAAAGCATTCCGCAGGGGTGTGTTCACTTGTGTACAGTTGCGGTTGTAACCTGACACACTGCAAATGGCGTTAAAATGGTGGAAAACGGTGTGAAACCATGGAATTCTATCATACGAACGAAAAAACACTCAGAAAATAAACTGTCCCGGTACCGGGACAACTTATTTGAAAATCTGATTTTGAAGTAATTAGGAAATATATTGCTCTCTTTTGTTTTAATGTTTTTAATTAATAAAGGAAAAATCACATTATATAAGGCAAAAAAAAAAAAATGTTATGTTGTCCTCAACAGCTTTCAGAGAGGAGGGGCGGGCGGGCGGATTTTTTTTAATTTTTTTTATTTTATTTTCTTTTACCAGCAGAAGCTCAAAGTTCAGCCAACAAGAAGTTAAAATCACTCTAAGAGCCGCACATATATGTTATAAACACTTAATTTAATATTAATGCCATTTAAACTGTTTTAAAAAAAATCTGGGAAACAAATCTGGGAAAAAAATCTGAAAAAAAAATCTGAAAAGAAAAAAAAATCTGAACAAAATACGATTTTTAAAAAAAAAAAAAACGATTTAAAAAAAAAAAAAATCTGAAAAAAAAAAAAAAATCGGAGCGGCCCTAAAATGACGAGCGGGCGGTCGAGGACAACATAACAATTTTGTTTTGGTCTAATGATCGTCCCATGGAAAAGATCACGTTATATGCCTTTAAATTCATGGACGCATGACATTTATGGATGTGTTGCTTCAACGCTTTGAAGTCCAATATAATAGGATAACCAATAGCATCTAAACGATAACAATTAACATAACATAAAAATTAACATGTATAAGGCGCTTTTCCATCTAGATCATAGCGCAACTGTACAACGGAACTGATATATATGTTGTGAGTGTCTCTTATAGTAGCTTACGAGGGAGATTGTTCCATGACTGCGTACTAGCACAGATAGTCACCAGCTACACTGAATGATTTCATGCCGATATGGGTCCATTGTGGTTCCTATAACGTTAATGGAATAGGTCCAAATCAAAAACCGATCGGCTAATGTTTTTGAATCTACTAGAAGGTCTAGATTATAGCAAATAGATCTTTCCATAAATCATGTGTTTCAGATTTTTGATGCGATTATTAGAAAAAAATAGCCGATTTCAATAATTTTGGTGAACAGACATATGATATTATGATGACCGAAACAATGTGTGCATATTCGATGGTTCCAAAAAACAACAATATTGCATTCATAGGCATCCCTTTTGCCACATTTTCTTTGCGAGGACTAAGAGCCACAAGGCCCTATCTGTATTAAATGTGTTCAGATAATAAGTGATGTGAAAAGTCACTATCTGTAATAACTGCCGTATGTTGTATACTTTTGATGCTAAGGTGCACCCTTTTGAAAATGCAATGGCAGCCATTGTAGATATGACCTTGTGACTATAAGCCCTCGTTTTGTGTTAATGAACGATGTTATCTTACCACTAATATAGCGAAGTTTGTGAGATGATTACAATGACAGATAACACGCCCATTTACCGTGCTGTTGTAGAAGCACCCTTTTGTGGACCAATCTTCAATACCACCATTCAATTGGAAATCCCAAAATGCACACTGAATTAGGTCATTGTTGCCGATTGGCTGCATGGAAAAACAAATCATTAAGAAACAATGTCAAAGAGAGTGTTGTAGTGTAGGCGCTACAGCACACAACGATGCAAAAACGGGATCATTTGTGGTTTGAATCTCCTAAGATTAAACCGGGGATAATTAATTATACAAGACGATTGATGTTCAACCACCAGGATCATGATCATAACCCTCTATAGAGGACGATGGCATGACATACGTTGACAATCATGATCATAAATCTCTTTAGAGGACGATGGCAAGACATGCGTTGATGATCATGATCATGACCCTCTTTAGAGGACGATGGCATCACACGCGTTTACGATCATGATCATGATCATAAACCTCTTTAGAGGATGATGGCAGTACATGCGTTGACGATCATGATCATGATCATGACGAAGGCATCACATACGTTGGCGATCATGATCATGACCCTCTTTAGAGAACGATTGCATGACAAACGTTGACAATCATGATCATTATAAACCTCTTCCGAGGGCGATGGCATGACATACGTTGACGATCTTGATCATGACCCTCTTTAAAGGATACTGGCATGACATAAGCATAGAGATTGGGATACTTTGTCGGGCGGGCTTTTCAATTCTGAATCTAGAGCATGCTATTTTGTTGAAGACAAAAACTAAATGACGCTCCCGTTTTGTGCATGCTTTCTGTAATGAACCATATCTGAAGAACGAAACGCTGCAAATATTCATCAAATATTTCCGCAAACTTTCAAGGATCGGCACCGAGGCATTTAATGTACGTAGTGATCCCGAACCACAATTACAGGTTGAACATTCAGAAATCGCGCAATCCAGTAATGGCGGCGATGTATCGTCGATAAATTGTGTCGGACAATCTAGCGGTCACCGAAGAGGCGTCGTAGGGAATCTCCGGCCAAATCTAACAATTCTGGTGGTGAAAATGACGGGGAAGTCGGTGAACATTCATCAATTTCACAAAATGGCGTCTAAACTGCGGGAAATGGGTGTCAAAGTACATCGAGCGCTGCAAGATTGCTGAATTCCGCAGTTAGGACGTCAACAAGTGCGTCAGTGTTTCGTCATCAGCAGATGAGGTTTCCTTCCGTCGGCGCAGAGCAGTGAGATACAAGATGTTGTTTTTAACTTAACAAATTCTATCTGGGCTTAAAAATTAGCCCTCGTAAATCAACCCGCCCCACCAAGTACCCTTACATCTATCTGTAATCCCCCCCAAGGGGAGGGCATTCCTCGTCAGTTAAAAGACAAAATTAGGAAGGGGGAGTTTGTTGATTTTGGCGCCCTTTTGGACAAAGAAGGGGTGGTTCCGGACTCTCAACAAAGTCCAATTCTTGCGCTAAATGAATGGGGTCAGGTTACAGTGCAAGAGGCTAAACCTCAACAAAAAGTTACTTCTTTTGTTTCGTCGCTTTTTTCGGCAATATTTCGCATCCTAGTCGTACTCAAGAGATTTTGAAATATGGGCACATTATTTGTACTGCAGCTGCAAGGTTTCCAGGGTACGGGTGGCGCCATTATGACGTGTAATTTCGCTTGCGCCAGCAATCGCACCCTGAGAATTCATGGGCTGTTATAGATGGGGAGCTCTGGGCATTTAATGTCGCAGTCCCTGCCACTCTTACATTAGAGTTAGACCATCATTCCATCAAAATTAATCATACCAGGCGTTGAGGCGTAAATTATCAAATCATTACTGCTATCACTTATTTTTAACCTATGGTCTTTTGCATAGTCCCTCATTTGATTAAATGTAAATTGTATATAGATGGCGAGCTCTGGGCATTTTATGTTACAGTCCCTGCCACCCTTGCATTAGAGTTAGACCGTTAAAAGGAATCGTTCCAGGCGTTTGTTTAAGGGTAAATTATCAAATCATTAATGTAATCTCTTATTTCTAACCTATGGTCTTCTGCATAGTCCCTAATTTAATTAAATGTAAATTGTATCTTTTTATTTCTATCACACCTGAAGTCAAATTCGTTTCAAATTGCCCAACTACAATTGTATTGCATATTGCCTTTTTATTGGAACAAATGAATGTATGGTATTCATTCAGGTCTTTATCCGAATCACTTATGTTTTTTGTCAGGAACCATCCGCCAATCTTTCCCTCCTGTTTTGGGCTCCGGGCACTAAGTCTGCTAAGTGCTAGCTCGGGGTGGGGATTAGCAATCTCCTTCATGGGAGCTTGGTTGGCGGTTTCTTGATTATCAAACAAATTAAGCCCAGATAATATTATATATATTCTGTTTAATGTCTTATAGTCGCGATCAATTAAAGGTAGATGACCCGATCACATTTCCGATTTTCAACTTGAAGTTTTCTATTCTACATGAAAGGTCATCCTTAAAAAAGCCGTGTTCCAAAGTTTGAGTTGCATAGCTCTAATGGTTCTTATTTTAGACGCACAAGATGCTGTGAACTGTACCCATTGAGTAGTACACAAACCATATCGGTGGTTACCACCATTCGCGGTAATTCGACGTTATTTCATCGATTTCTCCGCAATTATACCGATTTAGGCCGTCAAATTTCAGTATGATGATGAGAAAAATACGAGCTTTCATATGATATGAAAATCTCCGTATGTTTGAAATAATTCTGTGTTACGAAAATGTGATCGGGTCATCTACCTTTAAGGTCACAAAATGTATTATCTATTAATTTCCTTCTAATCATCTGGCTTACAAGGGTAAATATTCCCTTTGCTCTTTTAATTTGAATGCGCTCAATGTTTTAGTTCTCGTTGGAAATTTCTTTCCCGCTTTGGATAGGAAAAATCGATTTCAACACTCAAGAGTTATGTCTCGCGTCCGCTAGGCATTCGCATGCTAGATGGCTGACTATTGTGAGACGCGGAGTCAGTTGGTATTCACTTGAGTGGCAAATTATTCTCCTGACCTCAATCTCTGACAGTTAATTTATAAATTAGCTGTCCTTAAATAAATTGTTTTTATCATGAATTCTTCTATAACATTTTGCAAAAAATGTAATGTTATTGCTATGTTATGCGATGTGGATAAGTTGCAGTCGTCTATTTTGTGTTTTAAATAAATTACTTTCAAATTCGCATGGTGCCAAATAGCTACCAATGTACCAGCTCTCTAAGTGGCGTCTTCTCAACTTATCGGTAAACAATGCGTTTATAAGGTACTATGAAACTTCAAAATATGTCAATCTGTTTTATTATTAGTCTAGAAGGAAGTTAATTTGTGGACATCGACCCTAGAATTTAAATGTACACTGTTTTCAATAAGACATATATGGGCGATTCCATGAAAATGTGACGGAGCAAAAAAACTGAAAATTGCTCCAAAATATTTATTTTTACCTCTATGTTGTTCAAAGCTCATGCAAAGGTTCAGGAAGAAATTGTTACAACATTTGGCTAATGTTTACTATGAAAAAATTCTACTTTTCTTACCCAAAAAATGGTAACACGTGTTACCGGAGCAACACTTTTGTGAAAATATTTACTTTATTGATTTGGTTTTAATTTACGCCACTTATAATTTTAATTCTACTAGTTAGGCCCTATCTAAAAATAGTAAACAATTAGATAAATTCATAACCACCACTCTACAATAGGCCATCAAAATGTCGTAACGCGTGTTACCAAACTCATATTCAGGAAAACGTGCTAAAACCTCAATTTTTCAAGTGTTATTTATCACTATTTATGGTTAATATGTTAGTTCAATTGCCAAAGTCAAAATTAATTTTAATTTAGAAATATAATAAAGAATCTAAGGCTAGTAAATTATGGCTGGACAAAGTGTAACGCGTGTTACCGACTATTTTGCATTTTACAAAAAAGTGAGAACTTAATTCTTGTTATTATTCTAGTTTTATAAACCTTATAAAGGTACTTGCTTACAGTAGTGACCAATTGATTGTAGGTTGGTTAGTTGAAATACACAAGCAAAACAAAGTTGGGATTTTTTTTAGTGCGTCTTTTTCGTAACGCGTGTTACCGATATTCGGAGCGGTCTTACATTAACATGAGCTAATATTTCATATTGGTGTTAGCATGAGGATCTAGCCTTAAGTCTTGGGTATTACAATACAAAAGATGAAAACTTCATTCAAATTACTTTTACAGTTATAGAGTGGAGAATAAAGAATGGCGCGCTTACGTGTTACCGTGGAATCGCCCATATGTAAATGCTCATGTTTGACTCTGACGACTGTCTGAGTTCATTACATTTTGCATTTTCAATCAACCTTTGTTCGTCATATTTGGCGAATATCTGGAGCTACTGTCTCTTAGGTAATCTCACATCAGCTTCTTCTCTGTCAGTCTTCCAAGATGAATGGATTCAGGTGTCACAGGACCCTGATGCACAGTTCCTTGCACAGTTCGCTTTGGTACCGAGCTGCGACCGAAGCCGGGTTTTTGCTACAAAGGTTTAGACCGGCACAGTTTCGGGCTATAGAGGAGGCACGAGTCAGTTCTTCCTTTATGATGAAAGTCAGTCTTTTTGACATTCTGACTGTTTGCGAGTAGTTGCTTTCTATTTCCTTCACAGTTGCAACATTTTCAAATGTCCGTGCCCAGAGAGTAGTTGTTGACGGTGAAACATCAGACGCCGCATTTGTCAAGTCAGGAGTACCTCAGGGAATTGTACTCGGCCCATTAATGTTCTTAATCTATACAAATGACATCGCAGATCATATTGACAAAGACACCAGAATAAGGTTGTTTGCAGACGATTGTCTTTTATATAAAGTAATAAATTCACCTGACGTTGCTGAAATCCTTCAAAAAGATCTGAACTCTCTTTGTAACTCGGCCAATAGGTGGCAAATGAAGTTTAATACGGCGAAATGCAAATCAGTTAGAATAACAACTAAGAAGAGTCCAATTCTCACTTCATACACAATGAACAATGATCAGCTAGAACAGGCATCTCATCACCCCTATCTAGGTATTGAAATTTCCCACAACCTTAAATGGTCCATTCATATCAATAACATCATCGCCAAAGCAAACAAATCTCTTTGCTTCTTGCGTAGAAACCTCTGGCGATGCCCGCAGAAAGTGAAAGAACAGCTGTACTTCACGCTCGTGAGACCCCATTTAGAGTTTGCTTTTGCTGTATGGGATCCATTTGCTACCATATCCAACGCCTAGAAATGATACAGCATAGAGCTCCTCGGTTCGTCACCAAAACTATAGCAGGGCGCAAGGATCCATGACTCAGATTTTGAAACAACTTGAATGGCCTACACTGGAACAACGTAGGAAACAAAGTCGCCTGATCAATATGTACAAAATACAAAACAAATCTATTGCCATGCAAATTCCCGACTATATTCAACGTCAAACCATTAGTAGCACAAGACAGTACCATCCGGCAAAGTTCCGAATCATGAAAGCCAACAAGAATGTATATAAGTATAGTTTTTTTCTCACAAACCGTATCAGATTGGAATGACCTCCACCCAACTGTTATAAATGCAGTCAGTACCGAGGGATTCAAAACAGCTGTTTCAAGTGCAGTTAGGGTTTTATTCTCCATCTTTTGTGTCAGTTTTTGTTCTTGATTATGTGTTAACTTAACTTGTGCCATTACATTGTTTCTCAATTAGATATTGCTTAAGGCAACATTATTGAGTATATTATAATAGATGTAAATGTAGATTTCCATCTTGAAACTGATGCTGATCCTTCACTTGTAGTAATTCGAACATCCAATCCAATTTAGCAAATTCTGATTCACAGCCTCGATTTGTTAGAGGAACATATTCCATTATGGCTTCATAAATATCAACAGGACCCAGTCAATAGTTAGGTCACCCAAGCCCTATATGAAAGCTATGAAGATTGTTAAACGGGGTCAGTCGTCACAAACATGCACAAACACAATAGTAAAACGACCTTGCTATTGTCATGCTATTGTCAACACTCCCTACACAGAGGTCTGCAGTGCAAATCTGTACGATTTTCGCCATGTAATGTCTATGGCAGATTTCATTCCGTGGTATAAAGCTATGTCCAAGCAGATAGAGCAATACGCACATGGACTTTTTTTGTAGACGAGGGTTCATTTCATGATTTGGTGAGGTTTAGAATGAGTTAGAATTCCTGTAATGTGCAGATGTTTATATATGTTTGTCCACCCTTTGCCTCCTTATCAGTCTTGCAGCTTCCTTTCGGCTTTGACTGCAGAACGTCATTCAAAGGATTGTTGTTTCCTATGGAGGTCGGACTGGACAATTTGCAACCTCTTTTTCCTAGTCGGTTGCGCCCGTTTTGGCCTCGGGCAATACAGCCTTTTCTTTCTTGTACTTTCATGATGCTTTAAGGTTTTTTGCCTGTAACTGACGCGCTGGCAAGGCGTGTTGTCAGTCAGCAATGCCAGCTAACTTGGCGGTACCACCAGCTGTTGTCTATATTATTAGATCTTCCACCTGCTGGAGATGACTTTGTGCCATTAATCCTCTTCCGGACCTTCTGCCACAAGGACTATCTTGACCTTGCTGACCAGTCAAGAACTATTTAACCCATAGCTGGGGCATGGTTGATGAAGTGTCAGGGCATGTCCACATACGCGGGTGGGCCTGTACACCACATCTCTAGGGCCCATAGCTGCTCCGAGATCCCCTACAGTTTAGCCTGGGGCCGTGAGGTACCCAGTATCCGCATGTTGCCATGTGATCGCCTTTCAGCAACCACCGTGGCGGCACCGTAGGAATCTTGATGATGGAGAGGCTATGTACTGACAGGGAAAGACTTACATATTTGCTTTCCTTTTCGCCTGACGGCTAGTCAGCGGCAGCAGTTGAAAGCAGAAACAAAGCATGCTAGCTCTAAGTAAAAACTACGCTACTTCTACTACTACTACAACTGCACTAGGCGCTTCACATCACCCTGTCTCAAGCTATACTAGACAAGCTATAGACACCAACATGCTTTAGATATAGATACGTCAGACGTCAAATATTTTGCCAAACTAGTCCTGTATCAAATTTAGAAAAAAATAAAGATTTGCCCAACCCTATTTAGAGCACGATGGCATCACATACATTAACGATCATTATCATAACCAACTTTAGAGGGCGATGGCATGACTACTTTGACGATCATGATCATAATCCTCTTTAGAGGACGATGGCATAACTACGTTGACGATCATGATCATGACCCTCTTTAGAGGACGACGGCATGACATACATTGACGGTCGTGATCATAACCCTCTTTAAAGGACGATGGCATGACATACGTTGACGATCATGATCACGATCCTCTTGGATAAAGGACGATGGCATGAAATGCGTTGACGATCATGATCATAACCCTCTTTAGGGGAACACATACGTTGAACATAAATCTTGTTATATCGATTTTTTCTTTTTTTTCGCTTCTACTTCACGCATTATGTTTGATAACTATGATATAACACCTGCAGTAAAAATCGGCGAACACGTTCTGCGTGAACAACGAATCACAACATAGCCAGTTGTCCGACTATGCACGGCTCGCACGTGGATTGCAATTGGATATTTTCAATCGGGTATATTAGCTTCCTAGTTTCACATTCGTTCTTTAAAAGGTAGGGTCGGTCGGTCTTTTTTTACCAACATTTCAAAATTCCCCAAAATGTTTTTTTTGATTTGAACAAAATGTCAGAAGGGGCCGTAGAACATGTTTTTTCGTGGACTAAGCGGTTGATACATACTGACTAGTGTGACAAAACATTCAAAATACGTAATGCAAAACACCAAACACCAACAATTACAGCAACCGAATATACCTTGAACGGTAAGAAGGACACAATGACTGGGTCCTTCAAGTCATTTGTAATTAACGATCCTAACAAGATGGCTGATATAATAAGCCCATTGACAACTGGAAGCTTGTTGTCTGTGTCATCTATTGCTGCTTTCTGTGATGTCTTGGTGGATGTAAACAACTTGTCGTTTAAGTACACATTGAAGATCACTGTATGGACATAGAGATATGGTGGATATTAACATTCGAGCGCAAACGTGAAATCATTGTATGTTAAACAATAAACGATGTTTTTCACCACAAGTTGTTCTATTTTATTTGTCCATGACCAATTACTTTATAGTTAACAACTCTCTAACTCTCTATATCCAATTTGAATTTATGGAATGGTGAGGCCTCTAGATATCTTTGACCAGAGCGCACCTTGATTTTTTTACTGGTTCGTGACATTTGACCCCGAGGTCATGATTGACTTTTTTTCTTGTCTAATCAAAAGAGATCAGATGCATCGATTCCGATCAAAATCGGAGCATGTCTTAAATGTTACCCCTGTATAGGTCAATTACCCCAAGTGACCCCATTTGACGTGTCAATTTTAATCGCTGAACCCATATGTGCATGGACCAGAGGAATCCATTGACCAATTCTGACGGTTATTAGTAATTTCCTCTGATTAGTAAGTATTTCGAGTGCGAGGAGTGAAAATTGGCATTTTGACCCCTATTGACCCCAAATATTTTTACATTTTAAAAACCTGAGTATTATTCGTTATTACCTGAGTATTTATACGGTTATGATGAATATGATGACCGATTGTGACGGTCCTGGCTCGTTTCGCTAAGGAGCAAGAGCATTTTAAGTGAAAATCATGTTTTGACTCCAAGTGGCCCCTTATTGACCTTTGAACCCAAGGTCATGATTGACTTTTTTCTTGTTTTGTCAAGTGATATAAGATGCAGCATATCCGATCAAAATTGTTATACATTTTACTCCTGTATAGTTCAATGACCCATAGTGACCCTTCGTGACCTTTGACCTCAAGATCATAATTAACTTTTTTTCTTGTCTTATCGAAAGACATAAGATACAACAAATCCGATTAAAATCATTGCATGTTCTACAGGTTTACAGGTTTACAGGTTTATTTATTTCGCATATACAACATATCAATACAGAGTCAGAGCAAAAAATATACAAAACAATAGCATATGCAAGGCGTCGTTGAAAAAAACTCACGAAGAGCTTACACGTGTCAACGACCCCTTTGGAAAAATGGTAATGGATGAGATAATACAAATAAGTAATTATGTTACAAAGATAAATCAATATAATAAGGAGAAAATATAAGTAGGGTAGGTAGGTAATAGGGATATTATATAAACATTATGAAAGTATAAAGTAATCTATTTTTTAAAACTTGGTTGGTGTGCATACACAGTAAGACATAGAGACAGACAGACATGACAGACACAAAGACGGACGGACAGACAGACAGACAGACAGACAGACAGGCAGACACACATACATTGCGCAAGACAGCAAAACAAATATGGACAACTGGATGCTCAAGAAACCTAAATGATCGAAACCAAAGTGAAACCGAAAAAGAGAAGTAGCTGGAAATAATGAAATAATATCAAAGGAAAAGTAATATAAACTAGGAACAAAAGTAATGTAAAACAACTCAACAAAAGTTGTGAACGGACTAGTACGCTGAGATAAGATGATCTCTGAGCATGCGCTTGAAGACGTTTGTGGAGGTTGAATTACGTATGGTGGATGGAGTAGCATTCCAAGTAGAGGGTCCAAAATAACGCATTGCCCGTCTGGAGATAAGAGTTGTGTGGTCAATGGGTAGGCGAAAGTTGTTAGTTTGGCGGGTGTTGTGGCTGTGAAGACTACTGATGCGTGAAAAGTAATCATTGAAAACCGGTGGAAGTGCATTTGTTGTGTATTTAAACATGAAAAGTGATGTTTGGAA
The DNA here is from genome assembly GCA_035610835.1 of Ophiura sarsii. NCBI lineage: Eukaryota > Metazoa > Echinodermata > Ophiuroidea > Amphilepidida > Ophiuridae > Ophiura > Ophiura sarsii. The sequence continues at coordinate 28,459,785 of CM069451.1, read as the reverse complement.
AGTGTTAATGTCGTTAAGGGTTAGGAACAGGTGTTTCTTGAAAAGTGGTTTAGTGTGCGCTCTGTATTTAGCCAAGGAAATGCTTCGAATTGCTCTTTTCTGGAGAATCTTAAGAGAATGAAGACGAGACGAGCCAGAATTTCCCCAGACAATATTACAGTATGACAGGTGAGGCAAAATGAGTGAGTTGTAGAGTGTTTTGAGTGTGTTAATAGGAAGGAAGTGCTTGAGTTTATTTAAAACGCCTACTGGTCGAGCAACCTTGACACGAACGTTGTTGACATGAGCAGTCCACTTTAGCTTGCTGTCAATTGTGGTACCTAGAAATTTCGTGGTGTCCACTTGGAGAATAGGCTGGTCATCGATGAGAATGTTAATGTTGTGATGTTTGTGTTTGCCGCGTGAAAAAGTCATGAAGTTAGTTTTTTTAATGTTTAAGGACAGTTTATTAGCTTTGAACCAGTTAGATAGTTTAGATAGTTCGTTGTTAGTGATGTTTTGAAGTTCATGGTAATCTGGGTGTGAAAGAAGTAAGTTTGTGTCATCTGCGAAGATGATGTACGAAAGAGCGGTGCTGACGTGCGTAATGTCGTTAATGTAGAGTAGAAAGAGTAGAGGGCCGAGGATGGAACCTTGTGGAACCCCACATGTTAGTTGCTGAAGTGATGATTTTGTGGAGTGGACGTAAACAAATTGATGTCTATCTGTGAGGTAGTGTCTGAACCATTCGAGAGCATTGCCTCGTATACCATAGTGTTCTAATTTAGAGATTAGTATATTGTGATTGATGGTATCGAAAGCTTTGGACAGGTCCAAGAAAATACCTAAGGTGTGGTGCTTTTTGATCAGTGCATCGTTGATTTTGGTTAAGAGATCAATGAGAGCCATATGTGTTGTGTGTTTTGTACGAAAACCATACTGTGAATTTGTAAGAATGTTGTGCTTGTTAATGAAGGATGTGACACGATTATACATTATTTTTTCGAGAAGCTTTGAGAATGCTGGTAACACAGATATGGGGCGATAGTTAGTGAATTGTGAAGGATCATTGCTTTTGTGAATTGGAATGACCTTTGCTTGTTTGAGTTTAGTAGGAACAAAGCCTGAAGTGATAGAGAGATTAAAGATGTGTGAGAGAGGTTTTGCAGTGATTTGAAGTGTGTGCTTGGCAATACCGGGATCGATGTCGTCTGGTCCAGCGCTCTTGCCATCTTTGAGTAATTTGTAAGGTCAAGAATTTCTTCTGGTGTCACTGGTGCAAGAAAGATAGAGTTTGAGATGCGATTTTTGAGGGAGTGGGTAGGTGTAATTGTGCTACTAGGAATTTTGTTAGCGAGAGAAGGACCAATACCTGTGAAGAAAGAATTAAATTGGTTAGAGATGTCAGCGGGTGTTGAGTATGAGGTGTGTGCGTTGTAAAATGTAGTTGGAAGAGTATTTTTGCGCTTTGTGTTGCGGCCCATGATGTTGTTAAGAATGCTCCACGTCTTTTTGAAATTTTGCTTGTTTTTCTCAAGAATGTTGTGATAGTATTTCTTTTTTGAAATGCGTATAACGTGGTTGAGTTTGTTGCGAAATTGTTTGTATTTGTCGTGCTTAGTGTCTGTGTATTTTGTTCTGAGTTGCTTCAGAAGTTTGTTTTTAGTTTTGATTGATTTGGCTATAGCGCGTGAAATCCATGGTTTGTTGCGTTTCTTGTGTTTGTGACGAGTTGTTTTGTATGGAAATGAATCGTTGTAGAGTTTGGAGTATGTGGAGGCGAAACTGTTGTAAGCGTTGTCTGTGTCAGTTTCATTGTATATGCAATCCCAGTCATGTTCTTTGAGTTTAGTGTTAAAAGTGTTTTTGTTCTGCGTGTTGATATTACGACGTGTCTGTGTATTGCGGGTTTTGTGATTGTTAGTGATATCAGTGATGTGAAAAACAGGATAGTGATCACTTATGTCCGTGATCACAATACCATTTAGTGAATTGTTAGGGTGATGGGAGGTGAATATGTTATCGATTAGACTGGCACTAGTGCGGGTGACACGAGTGGGTTTATCAATGGTAGGATAAAAGGTGTTTTGGATGAGAGTTGTTAGGAAGTCATTAGTAAGTGAATGAGTCTGATTGATGAGATTGATGTTGAAGTCACCAAGAACAAAACATGGGTTTTTCATGCTGTTTAGTTTTGGAAGTATAGTGCTAAGATTGGAGTTGAAACTAGAGATGTTAGTGTCTGGTGGACGATAAACAACGCCAACGGTAATTTTAGTGTTATTGCCGTCTGTTAGATCTACGAAAAGTGACTCCGCTGTGTTGCCTAGTGAAATATCAGTGCGCTCAGTGATTGAAAAGGTGTTAGAGATGTATATTGCAACTCCACCTCCTCGCGAGTTTCGAGGATTGTGAATACAGTTGTAGCCATCAAGAGGAGGTAGGGCAGATGAGGTGTTCAGCCACGATTCTGTGATACCAATCACAGAGAAGGAGTGTGTAAGGAGATCAAGATAATTGGAGATGTGATCAAAGTTGCGGTTTAAGCTGCGAGCATTAAAATGAATAATTGAAAAACGATCTTGGTGATTATTCGGGAGGGACCTGTTAAATTGATCCTCAAGAAAGTAGCTACTCGTAGTCGGAAAATCAATAGTGTCATTTGAAGAGTAAGCATCCTCGATGTTTGATTGTGAATCAAAGTCAACGAGGAGAGGATTGAACAACAAGTTGTTGAGATTGAGAAGATTAGCGTCGCAACTAAATGAGAAATCAAGGATGGCCATTTGAAAGTCGTCATCATCAAGATAATGATTGAAAGGGAAAATATCACCTAGGCATTTTGAACAAAGCCATGAGGAGGAGTTTGGAGTTCGGGATCGATCATGATTTGTAAAGACATTTTTGGTTACTTTGCAGTGGTTGCACAACATAAATAGACAGACAATATGCACATAAAACACTAATAAGATTACTTAGTTACAAAGATATACTTTAAAGGAAAAAACAAAAACAAAAAAGGAGCAAAAGACAAATATGAAATACGGGGAGCGATGGAAAGAAGGGCGGGTGTCCCAAAAAAAATCGCATGACTGCAATGGAAGTGGGAGTACATAGCAAAAAATTTAAAAAATAAGGATGGTGAAAAGGGGTTATTGACCTTATACAGAATGATAAAAGTATGTAAGGAATACAAAATGCAACGTCAGTTATAGGTTCACAACATCCAACACCACTTAATAACAAATGGATGCTAATATACCAGCATAGAGAAACAAAATTGAGGTTTGGAAGATGAGAACACAATTTAAACTAAAACAAGCGTGGGAAATACAATGGAGTAATTGATATAGAAGATCCCATTTGATATCATTACTGGATGCCATACATACAGAAATACAATTGAGTAATGCTGGTTTGGGAGAATGTAGGCATACTATTGCAGGTGTAGACATGTCATTAAGGAATACAAAGTGTAATACAGAATTATAAGGATTATATTAAATCACACCAAGTAGCAAGAGTAGAAGATAATGATAATTACACAACATAATAACTATATTGTTGCACAAATCAGCATCGAACCCATAACTAATACATCGGATGAGAAATGATAGCGCAAAGTGGTATGGGTGGGATGATGATTTGTTTAACATATCATTAAGGAATACAATGTGTAATACAAAAAATCAGCATGAAATACCCGTCACGTCACGCTATGTAACGTCACGTTATGAAATCAATAACAAGGTTATACAGATAATGCTATGCAAGAGTGGGGTACAAATCAAAAAGGGAATCAAACAATGTGTGAATAGAGCTTAAAACTACATTGCAAGCGGTTAAAATGAGACTAAGAAAAACCAAGAACAATTTAATCACAATCCAAAACACTGTCGGGAGAGACGCACGAGAGTAATCAAAAGAGATTGAATTTGATGATGATGTAGATTGCAATAAGATACAGACAGGCGCGCATAGACAATGCAAGAATTATAATAAATCATACAAAGTAGCAAGAGTAGATTACACAACATAATATTAATAACTATAATACCGGTATTGCACACGTCAGCATCGAACCCCTAACTTATACATCGGATGATAGCGCAAAGTGGTACGGGTGGGATGGTGATATGTTTGACACGTCAATAAGGAATGTGTAATACTACTAATACGGAATATCAGCATGAAATGCTCACGCAATGTAACGTCACGCAATGAAAACAATGTGAAGGCTATACAGATAATGCAATGTAAAAAGTGGCGCACAGATCAAAAAGGGATAAGACAATGTGTGAAAAGAGCTTGTAACTACATTGCGAGCGATTGAAATGAGACTAAGAAAACCAAAAACAAATTAATCACAATCCAAAACACTGTCAAAAGGGACGCACGAGAGAATCATAGTAATCAAAAGAGTGAATTGGATGATGATATTGATTGTACGGGCGCATAAGTCCACATCTAACCCAAAAGTAGACTGAGAAAACGAGCATGACCGTCGTGTTTTGGGTAAGATGATGACCAATATTAACACAAGATTACAAACAGTAAACAGTATAAAAATAGACTTAACCGGTATGTGAGATAATCCGAGACGATTAGACGGTTGCGCGTGAACGCAGAATAGTGTAGAGCATTCGAACAGTTATCATCAACAAGATATTGCCAGTTTATAAGTCCGCAGTGTGGATAGAAACAAAATTGCGAAAAACGACGTAGAAAGGATGACACAAACATTAGTTCACGCGTTAAGTCATATGTAGAAAGAATTAAAAAAGTTATACTTCAAGCTTTGGTAAGTCCGCGCGACTCGTGATTGTAACGCGTTTATCATTGGATAATAAACATATGATCCGGCCGTCAGTAGACCATGCTGCTTGCACAGACACGTTGTCTGTGGCTTCTCGAAGCAATTGGAGCCGCTTGATTGTCAGATTTTCAGTGATGGACTTGCCAGTGTTCTTTAGTTTCCGTTTATTTCTGTACACCATACTTCTTGGCTGATATGAGGTGAATTTCACAATAACTGGTCTCGGCCTCATCTTTCCGTCTGTGCTTGAGTTGGTAATTTTACGCCCAAGGCGATGTGAGCGATCGATTGCTCCACTTGTAATCGTAACATCCAGCTTAAGCTTTGCAAAGGTGTCAAGTGCCAGCTTAGTTGTGTCCTCAGATTCGGCTTCTGGGATGCCATGGATAAGTAGGCAGTTGCGACGACTGTATTGTTCAAGTTCGTCGAGCTTGTTCTCAAGTGCGTTATAGTTCTTGGTCAAACGTTCTTGCTCAGCTTTAATGGCGGCCAGTTTGGCTGATGCCTGTGAGTTTTCATGCGACAGAGTCTTGTGTACATCATTAGCCACCTTATCTTGCACCTTAGCGGATATTGCTGTGATGAAGGCAGCGTTATTGCAGATGCTGCTTGCAATGTCATCGATGACCAAAGGCGACGTTAAAAGATGCTGCGTGATGGTGTGTGCTATTGCTGCACTTATGGATTTCTTCAGGTCGTCATCACTGGTTAACAGGCGGCGAATTTCGGACTTCAGCGTCGACTCCGAGAGGTTCCCGGTGTCGATGGAATCCGGGATGGACTCATGAGTTAGTGGCTCATCATCATGGCTTATAGATGTCCCAGATTTGCTGGATCTTTGCCGTTGACCACGTCTAGATGTCATTCTGTCGAAAGGTTGCTCACGGGTTGCTTAAGTCACAATTTGTGGTGAGTTTTGAGTGGTTATAGCGTTAATTTTGCAGTATTATATGCGATTTTATCGGGAGGTCTGTTATAGCACGTCTTCTCTCATCGGTATTTCTAGAATAATACATTTTACCCCTGTATAGTTCAATGACCCATAGTGACCCTTTTCTGACTATCGACTCCAAAGTGGTGATTTCTATTTGCGACCCAAATATTTTTTCTAATTTTAAAACCTAAATATTATATATATATGGGTACGGACACAAAAAATATCTTGACCGATTCTGACGATCCTAGGTCATTTCACTAAATGGCAAGAGCGTTTTAAGTGGAAATCACGTTTTGCCCCCTAGTAACCCCTCCCTGTGTGACCTTTGACCCCAAACTGTGAGGAATTTATATGAGGTCAGGTAGAGGGTCCTACTGCCCAAGTCTGGTGATTGTAAGATGTAAGAGAAGAAGCATTTTGTAGATGGGTTTGCCAGAAAGAAGAAGCAGAAGAAAGAAACGGCAGAGATACAATACCTCGATTTTTCATAAAAATCAAGGTAATTAAGGGCATGGCCTAAGCACCAAACAATTATGGGCATAATTCTGTTATACCCTACACCAACATCGGTAGTATGCGTCGATCGTTCTTAAAAATCATGCACTATGAATACCTCTGTGAAGGGTATAACAGAATTACTCCCAATTATGTTTCTATTTTCCCCACAGCAAGGAAAACCTCTCAAAGGCAGTCCCTAGAAGAGGAGACGAGGAAACCCCTAAGTGTCAGGACAGACACAACCCCACAACTGCCCCCTTAACCAACCGATCAGTGGTTCGCAACAGCGACTTGAGATTGACAGGCTACAGTTACCATCGGGTTTCGAACCAATGCATGAATAAATACCTGTGATGACAACCAGGACCTTTAAATCAAATGCAATTTTATTTCAGAAACAAAAACAAAAGCAATTTTAAACTAAGACATTGCAAATATCATATATGAATCTTTTTTTGCTCGTGTTGGTGTGTCTGCTAGGCGAGTTCAAATAGATATTAAGAGATTTTCCTGTCGATTTGACATAGAAAGACCATGCTCTTGTTTAATATGACAAGCTGTATGCATGAGTACAGCAAAGTTAATTTTATGTAAGAGTTACCTTTCGATACTTGTTTCGTTAATTGGTTTGGAATCCAAATAGCAACATCGGTGTTGTTTATCGGGGTTTCATCGAGGTCATTGGTAATAAATCCTATGTTTCCTGATAGATCTCTAGCATCCTCATTGATTGACGTTGACGAAAAACCTATTCCTTGGTCTTCAATGTCATCAGTTATCAGAACCTGTACGTTATCTTCAGTTTGATTGAAGCCACTCAAAGCGGTTTTAAGTTGCTGTTCATAAGATACTACTACTTTGGAAGTGACTTCTTGTGTAACACTATCATATATCGAGTTTGGAACGTTCAATAGGTTATCAATCATTTCTACAACGTTAGATGTCACCTATAATATTTGAAAAATACAAACGAATGAGAAGATAAAACAAGAAATATAAATAATTTATCAGATAGTTTTATCGAGGATCGCAATCTATGAGTTCATCTCCCTCTCTTAAATGTTAATTTACCTTTCTTTCATATTGCAGACAGAACTCTGGCTCAACACAGTCGTTTGCAATGATAATGTGTTCAAACCTGTCTTCTTTGAGCTTGTCTGAACTATCGCGTTCTGATTGGAAGGCGTAAAATATATAACTTATCTTATAAATGAAAATGTACTCATCTAGTAGTTTGAAAATAAAATTACGATTTCAAACTTACGTTATCATGGTTATACAACTGCTACTACGTTGTGTGTGAAACCATTGCATTTCATCAGGCAACTGAGTAACGTGAATGATAAAGACCGCTAGGGTTGTTGTAATATTTGTACTAGGAAACCATTGGCACAAGCGAGGCGTGAAAGGAGCTTGCTTCGAGAGGGTTGAACGACCTTCTTTGAACAAGACAAGAGGACTTTGATTCGAGATATACAAACCCGGAGGGAGGCACTCAACTTATTTTTGTCCAGTTCAGTTTCAGTTCCGTTTTATTTGTTTCCATCTCCATATACATGGTTGTACCAACAGGATATCAAAAACGTTTGTCCCCCCCCCCCCCCCCCCAAAAAAGGTAGGTTTTTAAGGACTGTTTTTTACCCAATTCGTTTATTAAGAACGGCAAATATTTGGGGATTTGGAACGCATGTTTACGATTATTGAATTTTCAATAAAATGTGGGTCTTGAGAGCTGATGCAGGCTCAAAAGGGTGGTAAGAGCGAGCAAAAGCGGGCGAAAATGGGTGGGGGTCTTCAGAGCCGCACATAACTATACCCCCTTTCCATTATGTCAGTCCCCCCGGCCCCGCCGGCCGTAATGCTACCCAACAATACAAACACGTAACAGCTGCCTTAAACATGCAAAAGAAGTGTAATGATTTCACGCGACGTAGAATTTGTGAATTCATCTCACAAAAGTTATCATTATAACTAAATGAAACAAGTGTTCTACTAATTACCTCGACAGTATTCGACGTGACATTAGTCATGTTAGTAATCGTCTGCAATATATCTGCTGCGTGTGCTATGCCTACGGGCGATATTTCATCGGATCGCATCGAAATAGTAACGAGATCCTCGGACAAATCTGTGACATCGATACTGCCCCCAGTGACAGATTCCTAATAGAAATGGAAAAATAAGTAACAAATAATATTTTGATTGAATAACCACAATTAATGTACAGTCAACACAATAAGTAACTGACCAGGTAATAAATGTGCTGCTAACTCTACAAGTAAACCTACATAAACATATTAAATAATAATGTTGCTGAGAAATTTCTCCTCTTTGAGATATTGCACAATAAGAATGGTTGATTATTGAGGAAGTTAGAATCCAATATGTACGATGCTAAGTACGATTTTCATATCCGCATTTTGCTCATACTCTCCACGTGTCGAAAAGAAAAAATGTGGAAATGAAAATCAGACTTGACCTTACATTTGGGAATATAGCTTTCTCAATAATCAACCATTCCGAGTGGGCAATATCTCAAATTAAAGAAGAGAAATTTCTCAACAACTTTATAATTTATAATTTAACATGTTTATGTAGGAGTTATACTCGTAGAGTTATCAGCACATTTATTACCCGGTCAGTTACTTATTGTGTTGACTGTATATTAGGATATGTTAGTAAAAAGGCATCCAACCACGTTCATGCTATTCCGTACTAACATCATAACGGGCTTTTGAAGACAAGACTATCATCAAGATCTTAGTAATCATCTTATGGCTAAGTAAGACTGCCCCTTCAGAATCTAGAATCATCAAGTAAAGTCTATGATCAGCCCTATCATTACACAAATAAAAAGCCTGAAGAAGTATGGTGACCATTACCTCTTTCAGCATTTCAAGTAGTATATCTGGGCACGATTGGTTAATGGAACATCCCGGATCTTTTGATATGCAATTGTTGCATAATCCTGTAATAAATACAAACGAAGGTCAATATTCCGGGTTTGCCATAAGATCCACGAAAGAGCCTATCGTATTAGGGATCACGTCAAAACTCGACCGCCCGGCAACCGCCGGTTACGGCCGGTTCCGTTCGGTTCTCACAAAACGTGTCGTCTGTTATAATATACACACATAATGAGGTCAAATAGTAACACTCTGGTGAACACGATCGGTTGAAAGTGCCTCGTCACACACGTGAGCAATAACATCTTGAAGTAATGGGCTCTTTTAAGACTTAAAAGTATCAGTTGACAACCAGTACAATACAGCTATTGATTTTCGCTGGGGTTGGCTTTTTCAATCTGTTTATAGCTCAATTAACTTTTTAAAATCAATACCGAAAGTCTATGAATGTTTTTTTTTTATAGAACGATTATAAAGAGAGCTATTATGACCGCAAAGTAACAGATTGATAGTGTAAATTGGTCAGATTACAGCATTAAGTCAACCGGCGGTTGTTCAGTGTTGCATGCGCGAATATTCATATACCAGTAAAACATTTGACCTGAAAGAACCGGGCGGAACCGCCCGTAACCGGCAGTCAACGGGCGGTCGAGTTTTGACGTCTCCCCTTAATGTTGAAACGCTAAGGGAATCCATTAATTTACACACGCTATTAACATTATGTTTGCGCTCTGGAGATAACCGGATGATATAAAAATCTATCTGTTGATGAAAAGGACCAAATCAATGTACGCCACATCTATTCGATGGCACCATATCATGGTCAGACTTCCGTATAATACAACTGGAATGATCCCCGCGAAGAATATTTGGAATAGACAAGATATGGCTTTGTCTTTGGATACCAGTCTACGAGGAATGTTTCCATTTGTGACCTTGTTGATGCTTATGATAATACATGAATAATGAGCTCAATACACGCTGACGACTTAAGGGGGGACTTAAGGAAGTTTTTTGTTGAATTTTGTTAGTGCTGTAATTATTAAACCATGACTCAAATGTATATAAAAGTATACCTTTTTGGAAAGGAAATGAATCAGAGAATCCAAATTTGGCATCATTTTGGACCAAAAATGTTGATTTTTTGAGAAAATCACCAAATTCACTTTTTTGACCCATTTTTTTTTAACAAAGCTAACAAGCATAATTTTGAGTTAAAAATGCCCAAATCTCTTGATGATGATGTTAAGACACTAATGAAGGGACGATTGTTTTTTTTTTAACCTAATCCAATATTTTTTGAAATTTTGACAAAAAAGTGTAAAAAAATTTAAAAATCCATTTGTTCACGTTTTTTGGCACTTTTTGGTCAACATTTTCAAAAATATTATATTAGGTTTTAAAAAAAAAAAATCGTCCCTTCATTAGTGTCTTAACATCATTATTAAGTGATTTGGCTATTTTTTACTCAAAATTATTTGGTGATTTTCTCAAAAAATCTACTTTTTTGGTCAAATTTGACGCCAAATATGGATTCTCTGATCCATTTCCTTTCCAAAAATGTATAGTTTTATATACATTTGATTAATAGTTCAATAATTACAGCACTCACAAAATTCAAAAAATCAAATCAAAAACTTCCTTAAGTCCCCCCTTAACACTCTTCGCACCCAATAAGTCATCAACTATTAAATTTCAACACAGTAGCTGATAGTCTTAACAGAGATGCATTATGAAATCATGGGCTGGTAAGTGGAAGGTGACCTTACCAAATGCAAGACCATGGTTATCTCCTGGAACAGAACCCCTCAACATTTGAAATTTACTTTGGAGACTGCAATCCATTTTTCTTAAATTGTCAGCTAGAAAAATCCATTACACAAATAAAATTGATACAAATAGAAATCTGCATCTTTGTAATTTTTCAAAAACGGCCATTTACTTCTTAATTTTAAGCCGAAACTAGCACTTTTGACCTGTTCGTGCTCGTTTTCTAGCTCAGTTTAGTAGAAGAAAATCCAGTCTTCAAAATGACTTATTTTTTAAACAACCTTAAAAAGAATAACCATCATGAATTATATCAAATTAAACCTACAACCCTCAGAAATCTGAATTGTGTAGATGCACAGTTGATATGGGTGGTTTCATGTATGACATTTTGACGCGTTTCCATCAACCACAAAACAAATTACAGCATTTTTAATAATGAGCTAACATTACTTGTATATATTTTCGTATGCATTAAATATTGCAGAACACCTTTACTCATGTATTTAATAATTGTATATAAAAAAAACCAACTTTCTTTTTAATTTTAATTTTGGTTAGGCCTCTCATGGCAACAACAAAATCACATTTTTACTAATTTTACACGAAATTTGTTTTTTTATGGTAGGCTAGTTCATTTATGATATGTTGGTAAATTTAGTCTTTAATCTTTGATTGATACTATTCAACTAAAACAAATGTTCTTTATCAGAATTTTATCAAAATTATCATATCATGCTAGAATTTCGTTTGTCAATCATGGAGTCATTTCAATTACCCTCAAACATAATATTTATGAAATAAAGTGTCAAATTTAAATATCTGACCACATGATTAATTTAACATTTTCGTAAATAACGTACACCAACGTACACGTATTTTCGATATTTAAAGGCCCTGTCACACCATAGCGTATGGCCTGAACGTGGCCTGAACGTATGCCGACGTATTCAAAAAATAGCTCGAAAATTGTCAGAGTCCAAGAACGTCCAACTTCCCAACGAATTGCGTAGGAAAATTCGACATCGGTGTTGGAATGGACGTATCCATAGCGTATCCATAGCGTATTGAACGTATACATAGCGTATGACTAACGCATTGATAGCGTATCACTAACTTTGAACAAACTTATGACAGCGTATCACAGCATATGCGAGCGTATGAACGTACATGTGTATGCTTAAAGTATTCGTAGCGTATATCTGCCATGTTCGACGTATCCTCAGCATATCATCGGCGTCCAACGAACACTTGACTTATGCCGCTGTAGAAATTGAGTTTCGTACACTATTTAAATATCTTGAAGAATAAATTATTAAAGAAACCAACAGGTCCAACCTATAACGTACGAGTAACGTAGGGAGCATTAACTAGGGATAAGGTGCCTTATCTGGGGTTTACGTCCCTTAACCCCAGATAAGAATCGTTAACCCCAGATAAGGCCCGCCTTATCTGGGGTTTACGCTCTTATGATACAAAAATGCAGCATAAGTGTGTCATTTCCGCCTTAACCCAGATAAGGGACGTAAACCCCAGATTTAGGAGAGCCTTATCTGGGGTTAACGTTCCTTATCTGGGGCTAAGGCGGAAATGACACACTTATGCTGCATTTTTGTATCATAAGAGCGTAAACCCCAGATAAGGCGGGCCTTATCTGGGGTTAACGATTCTTATCTGGGGTTAAGGGACGTAAACCCCAGATATGGAGCGTTAACCCCAGATAAGGCCCGCCTTGTCTGGGGTTTACGCTCCTAAGTGATACAAAAATGCAGCATAAGTGTGTCATTTTCGCCTTAACCCCAGATAACGCGCCTTAACCCCAGATATGGAGCGTTAACTAGGGAAAAGGCGCGTTATCTGGGAGTTACGTCCCTTAACCCCAGATAAGGATCGTTAACCCCAGATAAGGCCCACCTTATCTGGGGTTTAGGTCCAGTAGTCGGGTATCTACAGAGGGTTAGTGTGCACCCCCCCCCCCCCCCCCCCCCAGGACTACTCCCCCAAACCAACTTTTTTTACTTCCTATTATGATCCTAAGACATAATCAGGATGATAACAAAAATATTTTCATAATGCTAAGGGGTTATGCAAGATACATACATCCCATCATTAAAACTATATTTTCATCATACATTTAGGTTGATATTATCCCATTTCATGGAATTTGACAATTTTGCAACCACTTCGGGAACCATTTTGGGGGCCATTTTGGCAGCCATTTTGGATTTTGAACTATGATAACAGAGCACAGATACTGGATATGAGTTACTTGTGGTCTAACACATTCCATCATTAAAATTATATTTTTATCATACATTTCGGTTGATATTATGCTAGTTTATGGAATTTTGACCACTTTTGACCATTAATTTGGTGGCCATTTTGGTTTTAAGGTATGTTTACAAAGCAAAAATACCAGATTTGAGTTTCTAGTGGTCTAACACATACATCCCATTGTTAAAACTATACTCTAATCATACATGTTGGTTTATATATGCCAATATATGAAATTTTACCAATTTTGGCGGCCATTTTGGCGGCCATCTTGGATTTAGGTGTGTTAACAGAGCAAAAATTCTGGATATGAGTGTCTAGTGGTCTAATACATACACCCCACTATTAAAACTATACTTTCACTATACAATTTGATTGCTATATGTCACTTTATGAGATTTGACCAGTTATGGCGGCCATTTTGGACGCCATCTTGCATAACCCCTTAGCATTATGAAAATATTTTTGTTATCATCCTGATTATGTCTTAGGATCATAATAGGAAGTAAAAAAAGTTGGTTTGGGGGAGTCCTGGGGGGGGGGGGGGGGGTGCACACTAACCCTCTGTAGATACCCTAAACCCTCTGTAGATACCCGACTATAGTAGGGTTTAGGCGGAAACGACACACTTATGCTTCCATACTTGTGGCGCATTGAGCAATTAAACAAAAGAAACAATGGAACCAGAGCAGAGAACAATAATACAAAAAATGCATAAAAAACAACAATCTTGGAAAAAAAGTTCTTGGAACGCAAACGCTGAGCACACGTGTTGGGTATTGGGTGCATGTATCGATACTTAGTGTCTTCTGTTATAAACGGAAATTGTTCAAATGAGATTTTTCCTTGAAGTCCGTGAAGGAGAGAATTACTGATATCTAATCTGGAAGTGATGAAGGCATGAACCAGTTGACGTGCATACGTTGGCATAACTTCAGGCGATACGCCATGGTGTGACAGGCCTATTAGTCATTAGTTATTCTTCTATTTGAGCCCAATAGTGGGCTTTTGCATGTATTGGGCCGTAACATACGCACGCACAAGCGAATTTGAATGCTTCGTTGTATTAAAACAGAATGCGTCAAAATGAATTTTAATATTCGCAAATTTTAATATTCGTAAGTTATAGGTTGGACCTATAGATTTACCCTTCTAGATATTTTAATAGTTATCATCTAGGCTGCGTTTAAGGCCCTGTCACACCATAACGTATCGCCTCAACGTATGCCAACGTATGCGAAATATCGAGAAATACGTTGGTGTACGTTGGTGTACGCTGATATAAGTTAGGGGTACGTTGGGGATACGTCGTTTAAGTTAAGAGCACGCTGTCCTATGCTGTGAAAATTTGGAACATGTCGAGCCAGCGAAAAAATATTGAGCATGCTCAAAATTTCTCGACGTACTCAACGTGTGCTTAAGAGCAACTTTGCGTACCAATCAAAGAAAATCAAAAAATGTTGGCCGACTTCAATTTTTTTTAATTTTTTTTTTTTTAATGTCAGGGTGCAGCATTGGTCAAAGTCTATAAAAATCCAAATTAGGTCACCGCTGGACCTTCGTTACCATAGCAACGGCCAAAATATCAAAATGACACGTTTTGGCCTATTTCAGCACTTTTATAAGGCTAAAATATTTCAAACTTTTAAGATTCACCATATGTAGGGAAAGTAGAGGTAGAACTTGACAGTCACACCACATGATTTACAACACATAAGCTTTCTAGAAATGCAGTTCTCAAACAACCATCATGGCCTACTTGGGTTATACCATTGTTTGAAATAGGGGTATTTTTTGTAAATATTTATTTCCTGAAATATAGCAATGTTCAACGAGCTGTAAACCCCAAAGTGGTGCTTTTTAAAAATTTATATTATCAATGTGGCTAGACTAGGTAGTACTTTACTTAAATAAACAAAAAAAAGTTTCGGTAATTTTGACAGAGGCAAACAGTGTTGCCTGAAAGTTTGACATTTTCCCATAAAATAACAGTGTTTTTTGGGGGAAAATGAGCCCCTACGAATGTTTTAACAGGAAACCAAGCATCACAAAGTACCTTTAAACACTTATTCTCAAGCAATGACCCATTCTTAAGACTGTTCTGCAGCATATGTTTTGTAGTAATATCCAAAATGGCCGCCAGAAGCCATCTTGGAATTTAGAAAATCACATAACTTCTGGACACATTAACCCAGAGACAAGATTGAGGTATCTCTATTGACTAATTTTATGACTAGGAATCTAATACGGTGGTTATTTTATGATTTGGAGGCTGTATTCAGCATGAAATACAAGATGGCTGCCAGCGGTCATCTTGGAATTGATAAAATCACATAACATTTGAACATCTTAACCAGGACACGTTATTTAGGTGTCTGTTTTGACTAACGTTATGCCTTGGAATCCTATATACAGTAGTTATTTTATTATTCTGAAACATAATGTAGATGTTGCTCTCATCTTATTTATATGAAATTATTCTAAAACCTACTAGTATTTAATGACATGTATGGGTTAATTGTACTCATTATGAAAGATTCAAGATGGCTACTTGACGACTATTTTATAAATGTTATGATGTTCTTAAATATGATAAAGGGGCATTTCTTCAATAATTCCTCAATGCTGAATACATTCCAGAGGCAAGTTTTTCAATCATTTTCAGTATAAAAGCCCCAAAAGCATGGGTGGATTTCAGTTACAAAATCCTGTACTGTTGCTGACCACGAATAATTGTTGCAAATGTTAAGGACAAATAAAAAGTATGATAAAACATGGTAGCTGCTTTAATTAACAAATTTTACTTTACAAATTTTAGTTTTTAACGATAACAAACTTTAGAAGAATGCAATACAATGCATCACTCTAGTTTTGTTTTTGGTCTTTAACCCTTACCCCGGCGGAGATATTTTGGTGTGGATCAGGAGGAGGGGGAAACATTGAGGGATTTTGAACAAACAAACCACCGCGGTCCGACTCTGATTCGATCCATGGACCTTCTGCACGCCCCACGCGCGCTCCTAACTGAGCTAACACACAAGAGCTTACGATATAGGCCTATGATATAAATGGCACATGAAATTCGTCAGTTACGCTCGATACTGTTACAATTCTTCCAGATATCGAGCGATACTGGAACGTGTTTATGTTCCAGTATCGTGTTTATGTTCCAGTATCGGGCGATACTGGTACGTCACACGCTACAGAAGTGAAGCATGCGCTTGGGGAGAGGATTTGCGTAATAATTCGTAGTATTTAGGACTGTTAGGGTTAAGAATATAGTGTTTCAACCATCCAGAACATTGGTGTGTGTGCCAAATTAAACCAACGTTGCATAAAAAATGTGGTGATCTTCTACTGGTTCACGTAGTGATCCTCATTAATGATCCCAAAGTACATTCCCATTAGTATATTGAAAGCCAAACCATACTGACCAATTACAGTTTGCATCCACCCATCTTCTTTATAAGAAAGTGTGTGGTAGAATACTTAAAATAGCTACTATGTTTTAATAATAGTATAATAACAAGCATTTAAAAAGCGCTCTACAAGAACACAATACAGCGCTTAACAATATCAAACAACATTATATACAAGAAAAATGCAAAGAAAATAATATACACAAGTCATGCAAAGATAAAAAATCAGTACTTGGGAAACAAATTCGTTTTTTAACCGGCGTTTGAAGATATAGACGGACGGGCCTCTCTGATGCTGACCGGGAGCTGATTCCAAAGTCGGGGCCACATAATAATGATAATAATAAACAGGCATTTAAAAGACGCATTTCAAACCGTAAGGAAACTCAATGCGCCGCACAAAGATAAAATCAATAAATTAAAAAATAAAAATTAAGAAAACGCACAACCTTTACAACCATAAAATACCATAACAAATTAACAAACTATATAAATGAGTAAAAGGCAAAACACAATTGAAGCGCAAAAGTCAATATAGATACAGATTTGCCAACTTACGATCTAGTGAAAAGACATGAACGGAATTATCACCAGCTTGATGTTTAAATAGAGGCACAAAAATCCTGGTAGCATCAGAAGAGGGGCGAATTCGGGGTCTGCTATCTTCATTTAACACACATGATTTTTCTTTCTGTTTTGCCTTGCTACATTTTAAACTTGTCAAGACAATTCAAGTTTGCTAGCAACAGCTGACTTCTGTAACTTGAATCCACCCATGGATGCTTTTATACTAAACATGATCTCAAAATGATTGACACCCATTTGCCTCTGTAATGGATTTCTCATAGTCCATTATGATACCCTTTCATCATCACTAAAGTTAGTTTGGCTCAAAAGATATGCACCATAAATGTTCTAAAATGGTTGTTGGTGGCTTTCTTTGATATCCATGCTGAGAATAATTAACTCTTACAGGGGGGAATCCTAGACAGATTATTTCATGAATATTAAATTATTCAAGAGCAACATCTATTGTGTTTCTAGGTTGAATGGTTCGGCCGATATGGTCCCACACCACCAAATAAGTACCCTATTGCTTTGTGTGGTTTAGAGGTCAAGTTCGTGTTAATTTTTCTCCATGCTGAGAGCTAACTGGTTCATTGAAATCATTGTTTTTGTTGAAGATCAAGATGTCTTCTGCTTAAAAACAATCCCTTTTGTGGGGGTTAACCGGCATTTCCCTCCGCTACAGGCCAATGATATCTATCTTAGGTACGATAGGCTGCCTATATTCTAAGATCCGGGATTTTTTTTGTTGCTCTAAATTGGTGGAAACAGTGACTTCATGTAAAATAATAACATTTATGAAAAAGCTAGAGATTTTGGGCCTAATATGGAAGAAATAACCTACAAATGCCAAATTATGAAACATTAAGGTACATTTACAGCCATTTTTACCTTTTCTAGGATGTTAAATTTAGACTTATGGTGGGGTCTTTCTTGATTTCAAACACTGCCGGATTTTGCCAGAACGCAAAATATGATTTGGTGGTGTGCACTCATATGAAAATCTAGATATACATGTGTCAGTCTTCTTGGAATTATAATGTTGAAGGCATACCATAATAATACAATAATCACTGTTTGGGATTCCAGGGCATAAAGTTAGTCAAAAAAGACACAGAAATTATAGAATTTCATCAATTCCAAGATGGCTGCCAGCAGCCATCTTGGATTTCATGCTGAATTATAAAGATTATAAACTATCCACCGTAATAGATTCATAGGCATAATTAACATACACATATCATTATATCAATCATGTCTCCAGGTTTATGTCTAGTAGAAGTCATAACATTTTCTACATTTCAAAATGGCCTCTGGCGGCCATTTTGGATATTGCTGTATCCCAGCTGTCTGCAGTTGCCCAAACTTTTGCGAGGGGAATAGGAGCTAATTTTGTTTCTAAATACCCTATAGTATCAAAACCCACCCTTAACCTACCTTTGCTTTCCCTGGATCACTGAATATGACCCTCTAATGGTTATGAGCAACAGCTTCATTGAGGGCGTTTAATCTGGCAACGCTGTTGTTTAAATACTATCAAATCATGTCCAACTTAATGCTGAATTGATACAAATATCATTTGAATGCATATCAATCCTTATCAGAATTTTCTACGAAAGTAAATCCTGAAAATCCCTATTTTTCACAATGAATTAAATGTCAATAAACCGAAAAAGTGCAAAGTTCCTGGCAACACTGCTCTCCGGTACAACAATTACCGAAACTTTTTTTTCTTGAAACATGTAGACAAACACCCTGTCTATTGACCCTGAACAGGCTAATTTAAAAAAAGCACCACTTTAGGGGTTATGTCATTTTTACAACCTTCACTTTTTGCAAAATTAAAATTAATCAAAACACCCCTATTCTACAAAATGGTTTAACCCACATTGAAAAATTGAAAGTTAATGTTGACATCATTTTTGGAAAGGACAAGGGTGGCTACTTCACTGTATAAAAGAAGGGGACTGTAATGCATGTTCTTCATACAGAAATATGACCTAATACTTACGCTTTTTTAAAGTTGTGAAATGGGTAAAATAGTGAAAATTGGGTAATTTCATATAATTGGCCGTTGCCACGGCAACCAAAGGTATATTGGTAATTTTTTCACCAAATATATACATGTTGACCAAAGGTCTAAACATGTGCAAAGTATAAAGGAAATTGATATTTTAAAGTCTGCCACTACTTCTTTGATTTTTACACACAAGGTCTCTTAATACGTTCTGCATAAGTTCCCAGTAAGTTTATGGTGCGTTAAATATACGTTGGCATACGCTGACATGCGTTAGTGGTACGTTACTCGTACGTTACTCGTAAGTTGGTATACGTTGATGAACGTAGGCTGACGGGGAAACGTACAGCCAACGTAGTGATAACGAGTTGATAACGTATATATGCCGTATGTCTAACGTATGCCTGACGTATTTCCAACGAGTTTCGACGTATTTTCACGTATTCACCTTATGCCGGGCGATCGTGTAAGGCCCTGTCACGTATCCATAGCGTATCCATAGCGTATTGAACGTATACATAGCGTATGACTAACGTATTGATAGCGTATCACGAACTTATAACATACTTATGACAGCGTATCACAGCGTATGCGAGCGTATGACTAACGTATGCTTAACGTATACTTAACGTATTCGTAGCGTATGTCTGGCGTGTTCGATGTGTTCAGCACGACAGACCATGAAGAAGTGAGGATGAGATACTCAAGGGACCCATTTATATACTCAAACCCTCCAGAAGTTCACAAAACGCCGAATGCTCGCTAGCTGTACGTTACATACGCTAGCTGTACGGTAGCCCTGTCACACCATGGCGTATCGCCTGAACGTATGACAACGTATGCGAAATATCGAAGAATACGTTGGCGTACGTTGGTGTACGCTGATACAAGTTAGGGTAAGTTGGGGATACGTCGTTTACGTTAAGAGCACGCTGTGATACGTTGTGAAAATTTGGAACACGTCGAGCCCGCGAAAAATTATTGAGCATGTTCAAAATTTCTCGACGTACTCAACGTGTGCTTAACCTACGTTCTGCATAAGTTCCCGATAGGTTCGTGGTACGTTAGACATACGTTAGACATACGTTGACATACGCTGACATACGTCAGAGGTACGTTACTCGTCGTAAGTTATAGGTTGGACATATAGATTTACCCTTCTAGATATTTTAATAGTTATCATCTAGGCTTCGTTTACTTGAACTGGCAACACTTGTCCCGCCGTGTACAAAACTCAATTTCTGCAGCGGCATAAGTCACGTGTTCGTTGTACGCCGAGGATACGCTGAGGATACGTCGAACACGGCAGACATACGCTTCGAATACGTTAAGCATACGTTGGTCATAACGCTCGCCGATCGCATACGCTGTGATACGCTGTGATAAGTTTGTTATAAGTTAGTGATACGCAATCAATATGTTAGTCCTACGCTATGTATACGTTTAATACGCTATGGATACGCTCTGGATACGTCCATTCCATCACCGATGTCGATTTTTCCTACACAATTCGTTGGGAAGTTGGACGTTCTTGGACGTTCTTGGACGTTCTTGGACGTTCTTGGACTCTTTTCGAGCTATTTTTTGAATACGTCGGCATACGTTCAAGCCACGTTCAGGCCATACGCTATGGTGTGACAGGGCCTTTACTTGAACTGGCAACACTTGTCCCGCCGTGTACGAAACTCAATTTCTGCCGCAGCGGCATCAGTCACGTGTTCGTTGTACGCCGAGGATACGCTGAGGATACGTCGAACACGGCAGACATACGTTACGAATACGTTAAGCATACGTTGGCCATACGCTCGCCGATCGCATACGCTGTAGTACGCTGTCATAAGTTTGTTATAAGTTAGTGATACGCTATCAATACGGTAGTCATACGCTATGTATACGTTCAATACGCTATGGATACGCTATGGATACGTCCATTCTATCACCAATGTCGACTTTTCCTACGCAATTCGTTGGGAAGTTTGACGTTCTTGGACGTTCTTGGACTCTGACAATTTTCGAGCTATTATTTGAATACGTCGGCATACGTTCAGGCCACGTTCAGGCCATACGCTATGGTGTGACAGGGCCTTTACGTTAAGAGCACGCTGTGATACGCTGTTAACATTTGGAACACGTCGAGCCTGCGAAAAATTATTGAGCATGTTCAAAAAATGTCGGCGTACTCAACGTGTGCCTTATATGTTTTGCATAAGTTCCCGTTACGTTCCTGGTACGTTAGACATACGTTGACATACGCTGACATACGTAAAAGGTACGTTCCTCGTAAGTTGTTATACGTTAATGTACGTCGGCTGAAAATAGCTATCTAGCATCGAAAAAACCAACATATTCCAAATCGTTGGGAATTTTGACGTTCTTGGACTCTTGACAACTTTCGAGCTATTATGTGTATACGTCAGAATACGTTCGGGCGATACGCCATGGTGTGACAGGCCCATATGCAATTCGTTAGGAAGTTGGACGTTCTTGGACTCTGACAATTTTCGAGCTAATAATGTTTGTCTACGTCGGCATACTTTTAGGCCATACGCCATGGTGTGACAGGGCCTTTTAAGCAAAGCAATTCCATTGGAAGTTTGGTTTTGTCCACAGTTATTATTATCACATCTTATGGTGTTCATGTCGGCACATGCTTATCTCATCTACTATGAGAAGTAATTCATGCATCCAACACTATGGGCTTTCCGAAATGAGTAATGAATTTAAATCACGATTTCCCTATATACGAGAGTACTGGTGATATGAAATGCAGCCTTTTGAGTCCTGACTCTTGAGCAATCAAACCCTGGGCATCAAGAGGTGTGTGTTTTATTCATTCTCCCAGATGTGCCTTATTGCTTCAGCCTAGTAAGTTTATTACCGAAATACCTGCGGTAAGCCCAGGGATTAAGATTAAAACAAAATTTGATAAAAGTCCCAACAATGGTGACCCAAATAAAAAGATATAGAAACACTAACCGGCAGGCGTGATGAAATTGATTTGGCAAGTTGCGACGTTACCGAGTCCGTCAAAAGCAATCACCTCTACTGTTGCATCCTCTCCGGCAGGGAATGTATACTGTTCTTGTCCATTTGGTAAAGTTTTCGGACTTATTAGCTGCCCATTGAATGTGTATCTTATGAAGGCATTCGACGGGAATCTAAACAAAGTAGGAGTGGTCCATGTGACAGTCGACGATGGTTGTACAGAAGGCATTGAAGGACAATTCAACCCGAAAACTGTCAGATACAAGTGCGTACATGGCGTAGGAAACAGAATAACCAATTCCAGTTACACATGAGGAACTAATAATGTGTGTTAGCAAGCAATTCATACAAAATCATGAATCGCTTGGAGTGTTTTGAAAATGTTATCAAGACTCCCTACTTACTCAACGTTATCAAATTGTGATTGGTGTGCAACGTCATACTAATATCAATGTGAACAGCTAATCAGGAAATAAATCATCTATTTAATTTTATCAATGTGTATTACGTAAACGCGAACACCAACGTCCTTTCTGGCAGATATTGATTCAATCATGCACGAGCAGTATCAAAGGACACAAATCTGAAGCTGTGAACAATATCTGATATTACTTGGCAAGTTACTAACAGTTAATAGCTGCTCTTACGATGTCCATATGTAACCTAACATCAACCTATGGGCGACAATCCTTGGGCTGCAAGGAAACACGTCCCCATTACAAAGACAGTACCGAGCAATCGTGTTATTAATGATTGCTGATTACGGGCGGACGGACCTGTTAAGAAGTCCTCGGAGCGCACTTCTTGGATAATGCATGCATATATATTTCCAAGCTATTTGATTAATGCGTATTGTCGTCTGTGCTTATATGAGGACCTTCAACTGAGTTGTCCTCCCACACCCCATCAATCAATGTTAGGACATTCTAGCTAGTTGCTGAAGCCATTGGCATCCCTCAACATTGCACGGGGGAGTGGGGCGACCGTTTACCGTTAATCACAGAAAAGCGTACCAAGATTTTTTTCAGGGTTGTAGGTGAGTGCAGTGCAACATAATGGCAGTTTAACTCGCCAATTGCAGATGAGAGCGCCATTTAAACCAATCTATGCTAAATGTCTACATTGCCTGATTTAATTAATCAAATTAAGGGAAAGATATGAGTATTTGTATTTGTACAATAGAAAATATATTTTCATCTTGGGGAAATATGAGCTGTTCGATGCCTCTTTGAATGGTAAATTCTGTGTGAAAATGCTTTACTGTTTGTACTCATATAAATAATATCAGTACTCACCTGCGACGAATACGTTGAATTCGCAGAAGTCTGTATTACTGTCAGAATCATAGGCTGTAGCCCTCACCACATTATTTCCCAAAGATAACCCGCCCACCGTGGTTGGAATACCAGCGGCGATAAATGTCTCTGCAGATACTAGCACGCCATTGACCGAGTATTGAACGACGACTGGAACACTGAAGCCATTTACCGAAGGCGAAGGGAACGTTATTGTGTCCGTAGAAGAGCTTTGTTGTCCAAGGTTGCAGGAAATAGAAGCTGCAAAAAATATACAACCATCGTGATGTGGAGTCTTGCAAAGTATTGGTATTTAATTAATACAATGGTTTTTGAATATCAACGGGTGAAATGTAACTGAAGAACTTAACATATTTTTGTTAGTAAAATAATTCAAGGACATCACGTGCAACATTGATTTAACCACGAATGGCTTCTACGTTCCTCCCACATTAATCTTAACTAAAAGGTTCATGGATATACCTTTGATTGTATGGTCCTTTATAAAATAAAAGGTGAGCAGCAAATACAATTTTCAACGTATTTTTGGGGGAAAAGTGTACTAGTACTGGTATACCAGTATCATTCAATACGGGAACATAAAGGTTGCCAGTATCGAGAGATACTGGTACAAATGTACCGTTCCAGTATCGGTCGATACTGTTGAATTGGGTCTCTAATACTGTCTTGGCGACATTGAACAAGTTTCGCGGGAGCTGGTCTCAAATGGTAAATTTTGTTTTTGCACATGTATTTTATACTGAGGTCATCTAAGGAGTGAGTATAGTACTGTTCATGGCAATATAAATGTTCAAATTTCAGAATGGTAGCTCAAGTTAGGTTTAATATATCTTATTGAAGGAAATAAGTGAGTTCATATAACCACGGTGTGTTGGATATATACGGTATTTGATATACTTTACAGGAATCAAAACGTAGCGTTTAAAGAAATTATCCCAGATTCATCAGTTGAAAATAATAGTTTTACACATCTGCTAGTTTTGCATCTATTGGTAGTCTGAGATAAGTTTATGCGGAAAAGTGTACTTAAAGTCGTTCAATACTGGAACACACAAATGGCCGGCATCGTTCGATACTGGTACGATTTTACTGTTCCAGTATCGGGCGATACTGGTTCATATGCTACAAGTAGTGATTTGTCTCAGTATTGATCGATACTGGCCCTTTTTATAGTTGGCAGTATCGACCAATACTGGAACACTGACTTTGTACTTAGTATCGAACGATACCGGGTGTATCAGTATCGGACGATACTAGTACAGTCCAGTATCCTGGACCTAAAGTTCACTTTACCATCACATCTTATGGTGTTTATGTCGCGTCGGCACATGCTTAGCTCATCTTCTATGAGAAGTCTTGCATACATGGGCTTTCCGAAATGAGTAATGAATATAAATCACGATTTCCACATACTGCGAGAGTACTGGTCATGTGAAATGCAGCCTTTTGAATTCTGGGCAATCCATCCTTGGACATCGAGGGAAGTGTGTCTTATTCATTCTCCGATATGTGCCTTAATGCTGCAGCCTGGTAATTGTATTTCCGAAATATCCGCGGTTTTAAGCGCAGGGATTAAGATTCAAACAACAGTTGATAAAGTACCAACATTATGGTAAACCAAGTAATAAGATCATAAAGAAACACTAACCGGAAGGCGTGATGAAATTGAATTGGCAAGATGCGTCGTTACCGAGTCCGTCAAATGCAGTAACCGCTACTGTTGCATCAACTCCAGCCGGGAATGTATGCTGTTCTTGTCCATTTGGTAAAGAATCCGGACTTATTAGTTGCCCATTGAATGTATACCTTATAAAGGCATTCGACGGGAATCCAAACAAAGTAGGAGTGGTCCATGTTACAGTTGATGATGGTTGTGGGGACGGTATTGAAGGGCAATTCAACCCCAAAACTGTCGGATAAAAGAGCGTACATGGCTGAATGTTATTTTATTTGTCATCTTATTTTACATCTACCCTTTAAACACAGAATAACCAATATCAGTTACACATGAGGACCTAATAATGTGTATTAGCATGATTAGCAAGGCATTCGCACCAAGTCATGAATCGCTTGGAGTGTTTCGAAAATGTTATCAAATTGAAATTCGTGAGCAACGTCATACTTATATTAATTTAAACAGCTTATCAGAAAATAAATCATGTATACGATAATAATCTAGAATTATATGTAATGTTGTATGTTGTATTTACGTCTATTCAATTTAATTAATTTGCAACGTAAACAAGAACACCAACGTCCTATCTGACAGATACATTGATACAAGCACGCACGAGCAGTATCAAAGAACACAAATCTGGAGCTGTGAACAATACCTGATATTACTTGGCTGGTGACTAACAGTTAATAGCTGCTCTTACATTGCCATAGTTAACAACATTAAACCGTGGGCGGCAATCCTTGGGCTGCAAGGAAACACGTTCCCATTACAAAGACAGTACCGAGCAATCTTGGAATTAATGCTGATTAATAATTGCTATCATCCCAGCTTCCAATTCTTTTTGCCGCCCTAAACCAAATCCGTATATGTATAGAAACAGTAATGCACAGGGCCCTTCAGTAAAATATGCTTGGAATTATTTTTGAGTAAGAAGTTAATGTCAGTATTGAATACTAAGCAAAAAGGCAGCTATACAATATGCAACCTTTTATGTCTCTCTGGTTTAGGCCTAACATTTTACCATTACATACCAGTTGCCTGTAAAGTTTGAGCCCAAGTTTTACAGGATGAACTGGCCATGACGCTAGTATTTACCCAATAATTACATCCATCCAACACCATTTACCGCATGCTGGGGGACCTTGAGTGTGGCAGCGGTGGAACTGGTGGAACTGGTAGCAAGCGCGCAGACGCTGCAGTCTTGTCACATGACTTGGCACACATGGTGACTTTCAGCCAGCTTTGGGCTAGTTTTTAAACAAAAATCTGCTCTGCGGATAATATAATGTGATTTTTGTTCTCGAAATTTGAACGTTTGATTTTACAAAATATGATAAAGCACTAGTTTCTATGACAAATTGAAGTTAAAAGTTGGAATTTCTTTACACAATAACATTTTTCAAAAGTAATATATAGGGCTTCTAGATACAACCAGACTAAAGAGTATTGAGCCATGCTTAGGACAGCGGTGGAAATGGCAGCATGCACACTGGCAAGACACAGGTGGTGTGAAATAAATCAGATAAATGGTGTAGGAGGGGATGATTTAGTTGGGAAGCATACATGGAACGGAACTGTAACACATTCCAACAAGTTACGTAACAGGTGTAACAATAGGATGATGTCGTTGATTTCTATCCACAGAGAATAATTGGCGCTACAATTAATCCAAACATTTCGTGGTCATTAATCTGGTCCCCCATAGATACCCTGGCTCAAGATGCCTACGGATACGTACCTGTTATTCTGAATGTGCACATGTTAGTGAGACCGTTTGAATCGGGGATAGTGGTCACTGTAATGACAGTACTACCAACATTAAACAGCCCGGTATGTGGAATGACATTCGGATTGGTATTCAAATTCGAAACAACCTGATCGGGTGTATATGACTGGATAGATAACGGGTTATTATTGCTATCCCTTGCCGTAGCAGGCGGAAAGGAAACAAACGCAGGCTGTAGCGATGTAGTTGAGAGTACCTGGTCGTCTGGGCAAAAAATCGTCGGAGCTATAGTATACAAACAACAATTGGAATATCGTTACATTTGGTTTAAGTGTAATCCATTAAATTTGAAAAATGGGATAATAACCACAATTTGGATTTGAAATGAGGGTTTCATTGATGATATTGTGGCGGTTGTATCGTACGGAAACATGTGAAATGATCTGCAAGAGTAGTTCACGTTTCGTTCAATCCATAAATGCATATTTTGGAGTTGAGTTTTAGAATGTATCTGTAAAAGAAATAATTATTGATTCATAGACCACTACAGACCAATTTGATGGATTCTTTTTAAATCTTGCGTCATCTGGATTTGGTTGAAAAAGTGCATTAAACCTATAAAAGAATTATTATTAAATGTCAATGAAATAGCTGTAGCTCGTTGAAACAGGCTTAAATGTCAATATTAGGACCCAGATACTATAGAATGTACTAATATCGCCCAATACTGGAACACCTAGTATCGTTCAAATCGGTACAAAGTCAGTATTCCAGTAGCGCTTGATACTGGCCCATATAAATTGTTAAGTATTGTCCAGTATTACTGGAACAAAATTACGTACCAGAACTGGTACATTTCGATGATCCATCGGTCGACACTGGTAGTATAGTATATTTACCAGTATCGCCCAATACTGGTACATAAACTTGATCCGGTATTGTTAACCACAATATTCTTCCTCGAATCTAAAAAGGTCACCTTTCACCCGATTTGTGATATGGATGATTAAACAGAATCCACTTGAACCCTAATCCGCCATTTTATGAGGCACATTGATATGAAATATTTCACATAGGTCGTGGCTATCTTCATAATCGAACTTATCAGCCTGATTCCGTCAAATGTTGTTCTACAGCCTTAATTAATTAAACCAACTAATAATAAGATGACATCCTTAAGGGGAGACGTCAAAACTCGACCGCCCGTTGACTGCCGGTTACGGGCGGTTCCGCCCGGTTCTTTCAGGTCAAATGTTTTACTGGTATATGAATATTCGCGCATGCAACACTGAACAACCGCCGGTTGACTTAATGCTGTAATCTGACCAATTTACACTATCAATCTGTTACTTTGCGGTCATAATAGCTCTCTTTATAATCGTTCTATAAAAAAACAACATTCATAGACTTTCGGTATTGATTTTAAAAAGTTAATTGAGCTATAAACAGATTGAAAAAGCCAACCCCAGCGAAAATCAATAGCTGTATTGTACTGGTTGTCAACTGATACTTTTAAGTCTTAAAAGAGCCCATTACTTCAAGATGTTATTGCTCACGTGTGTGACGAGGCACTTTCAACCGATCGTGTTCACCAGAGTGTTACTATTTGACCTCATTATGTGTGTATATTATAACAGACGACACGTTTTGTGAGAACCGAACGGAACCGGCCGTAACCGGCGGTTGCCGGGCGGTCGAGTTTTGACGTGATCCCTAACCCAAGTGACACCTTTGGTATAACTGGAACTACATAATAATCCCTGTCTTACCTTACCTTACGACGAGTTTTATAAGAAGTAAAGAGAAAACATGACTAACCTAGCGGTACAGCTACTTCCACTTGGAATACACATGTGACTTGGTTGCCGCTGTTATCCGTTGTTGTGGCACTCACAATTGATGATCCAACAGGGAAATTGGTCTGTACCGTGCTGGTGACAGGGTTGATTACGATTGGATTGATTACCATGTTATTGCCTAGATTGAGATACGTTATTGGCAGGGTAGATGTAAATCCTAGACGAGATGGTTCGATCCAATTAACGTTAGTCGTTGGCGAATTGATGTTATCTGGACATCTTAAACCCAGCACTGGAACAGAAAGTCAGGTGATTGTATTCATATTCATTTCAGTATGCTATGCTATGCTATTAGTATTCGCCATGAGGTAGTAAAAACTGCATGGCTGGAATAAGGCCGATCATTGCAAGGTATTATTTACATTAAAATATGATATTATACATATTATCTATATCAACTATTATGCTCCCGACCTTGTATCAGTTGAGCTATCTCGAAGCCTTTAGACCGTTCCTGGGATAGAGTCTGAATACCTGACACCTTTGAAAGTATATTCATACTTTATTTTATTGGATGTGAGCTATTCAGCCATAATACCATCATCTTGTCGTCTGACGATTGCCTTATTGGCATGGAACTCAGAGTAACGACTCCCTTTTTCGGAAGGTCTAAACTTTGAATTTTAACAAAGCTCTCCCGTTTGGGATTGAGCACTTTTATTCAAAAGATAGTCTAACCATGAAATATTGTCGATATTCATGAATTTATGTTAATTATTATCTATATTATATAAAACAGTGCGTACGTAGGCTCATAAGTATAAGTGACTTTTACTAATACTTTTACGATATGCGCCAAAGCAATATTACGCATCAAGCATTCATGGAAAATGATATTTCCATATTAAGATAGGAATATTTGAATTGATCCCAGTTCAATTTTCATTGCTGCCTGTACAATAGTGATGCGAAATACGGTGTTAGTCTGGGCCAGTCGTATACGTCACTTATATTTATGACCCATACGTATTGGTTGTGCAGTGCGGCCTCAATTAACAATTTCCACGTGGCAGTTGTCTGCAGACGACATTCAAAAATTTCACAAAATGATTGAAAAATGTCAGAATTATTGAATTTCATCTCCATATTTGGAATCACCATAAAAATTGCATTGAAGTAAGTACAAACATTTGTAGTATTGGTTCAGTAATCCATGAGATAGACCTTGAAAGTTGGGAACGGTTTCTGACAAATCTGTTTTTAATGGTAAACTAATAGCCGCGTGGAAAGTGTTAATGTAGCTAATAATTATGACTGGACTTTCATAATGTATATTCTCTCCAGGCCAAGAAACCCGGCACAAATTCGTAATGCTGTTTTTTCCACTGCAATCCCTCTTGGACTCCGATGACTATCCAACCAGTCACTGATCCAACGGACCAAACATTTAAATTTAAAAAGGAAGGGTAAATCACCTGTTACGTCGATGGTGCAAAAACCAGTGAGCCCATTGGAATCTGGAACTGATCGCACTTCTATTACGGTGGTGCCAATGCTAAAGGTACCCTGATTTAAATTGAGGTTATCCACATTTCGGTTTGGTATCAACTGGACATTCAATGGATTGGAATTACTATCCGAAGCGAATGGAGGAAAGGCAAATGCAACCAACTGTGACGTGGCTGTCTGAGAGGAGAGAGGCACAAACGTTGAACCTGGACAAGTCACCGTCGGAGCTGTATTGTGTTAATAAAAGCAATCATGTTAATATTAATAACAAATCATAAACGGTAAGTCTAACAGTAATACTAACTCTTCAGTAAGCTTAGACTATTACATTTAATACTATTAAATTTAATCTTTCATAGTGGCTGCTTGACGCTGTTTGGCATGTACCTATGGGCCAGTTCCCGGATGTAAGGTATCTCCCACGCAAAAGTATATGGGTCAACGTATCGAAAATGATGGAACGAAAGACAAATTAAACATGCGAATTTATAGCAAATTTAGGGAAGAGGGAAATATTCTCAATCGGAAGTTAAATCGACGGAAAAAAAGTTATCGACGAAAACCGAAGATATTGCAATTTTTCTTTCGATCTATCATTTTCGATAATGTTGACCTCACATCCCTTAGAGAGGAATTATTTTCAAGACGCCCTCGTTTGACTTGCGTGTTGCTTTACTTTTTAAAAAAAAGTGATTCTAAGCGGATTCGAACCAACAGCAGCACGGCAATCTTTGCATTCATAGACAGCGCTCTTATCGATTGAGCTACGGAGGGAACTGCCAGAGGAGCGCAAGATTATAATCTATAGGTATTACATTCTCAAAATCGATTACTGGTGTCACTATAATAGACGATTTAGTTAGCCGATTTTAACGATCTATACACAAAATTGCTGAGAAATCGACGAAGCTCAACGCATGGTAATACATGAAAATTAAATCTGATGAAGACAAATTAGGAAAGTTTAAGCAGCTGCTGTATTTCTTCTGATGAGCAATTCTCCACGAAAATGTTTAGCGTTGAAGTTCAGTATTTTCTTCATCCAATGCGTCAATGATCTAAGATCTATCATTGGTGAATTCTCTAATTTAATGTCACCTTTCATTGTTTCAACACCTGTAGCTACCTATGTTTATAACATGTAGGCCTGTGGTCGTATATATTGTCATCCATGAATAGCGCCACCAGGCTCAACACAGCGGAACTTTTTTGTGATAAAAAATCAACAGAGGGCGGTTGCTATTATGTCCCAAATTTCAAATTTCTAAGGGATGTGACCTATATACTTTTGCGTGGGAGATACCTCACATCCGGGAACTGGCCCATAGGTACATGTTAAATAGCGGTAAGCAGCGACTTCGAAAGATTAAATGTAATAATATTAACTTTAATAGTCTAAGCATACTGCTCTTAAGAGGGGACTCAAGGAAGTTTTGTTAATTTTGTGAGTGCTGTAATTATTGAACTATTAATCAAATGTATATAAAAGTATACATTTTTGGAAAGAAAATGGATTTTTGTTTTGTATGGAGAAAATCACTTTTTTGACCCAAAATCTTTGAACAAAGCTAACAAAAATATAATTAATTAAAAATAATTAAGTAAAAAATGACCAAGTCGCTTGATTATGATGTAAAGACACTCTCTATGAAAGAGAACGTAAAGTAGCGTTTACAGAGACTGCTGAAAAGATTTTTTTTAAAAACCACACTTACGCATTGGTGTATCAACCATGACTAAAAAGTTGCATTCTGCACGGTTCCCCAGGTTATCAGTTGCGACCGCCGTTACAAGATTTGGGCCAATAGAAAAACCAGCTTGTATCTGTCCGTTTGCAAGTGCACTGGTAGTCAATGGAGTATTTGTAGCAGCCAAGAAGTAGTTGATATTAACGGCACCTGCGTTTGGGAATCCCGATGTGCTGGGTGGGAACCAGGCGACAGTTGGAACAGTTGATGTCAAAGTCGGTACGCAAAGTATGCTTACAACTGCAGATTGAATGATACATGAATTGTAGGTTGTTACGAGGTTTTCCGCAAAAGCGGGCCTAATACAATTTAAAAGAATTCCTCGAACACTGTACGACGCAATATCTCTATCGCGTTTAATAGTAACTGTGGGATTGTCTCAAATAGCATATGATTATATTGCATCCAGCAATCGTTAAGTTTGATGATTAGGGAAGGACGATAAAAAAATAAAAAAATGTTAACATATCACTACTTTTTCAGTATTTGCTCAGCTACTGTGTCGCCTAAATAAGAAATTAATATGATATATGCTTATGTTCAATGTGGTAATAATATTTATTACATGTGATATGGCTTATTCGAAATCTTAAAACAAACAATAAACAAAATGACATAGGTACAGTGCGTTTCGCATTGGGTGGACATAATGTGTGTTTATAAAACAGTCTACATACAATATAGTTGTGACGATATACACCTACTCGTAGTGATGTATGGACCAATTTGAACATTTTGTGCTTTCTATACTACATGAAAATCGTATTCCAAAATATGAGTTAAATTTCTTCAGTGGATCTTATGGTAGAACAAATTTTCACCTAGAATTCACCCGGACACAAATCTTTGGGTGGTTTAACCACTTTTGGGGATACTTCAACACTTGCTCACTTAAAAACTCTAAGGAACCATCTCTCAGTGATTTTGCCGGGGTAATGAGAATTATATAGGATTTCTTCTGATTTTAAAATCTCAATTTTCGTGAGGAAAAGCGAAGTTAATCAGGTGACCCTCCTGTGCAAGTCACATTTTCATATTATAAATATATGTGGTGGCCTAATAAAGGTTATCCATGTAGCCATGCGCAAAGGAATACAAAAGGGAATCGCACCCGGCATATTCTACATTCAATTGAATAGATGAATGACGTTCAACTCATTGCATGAACCGTGCTACCACATTGACCTACATAATTATATCATGAAACAGGTGTCTTCTTTCTGAACAGAGTTTGCATTTAGTTCCCGACAAGGTGGAAGCTTATCCACAACATGGATAACCACTACTGTTAATTCTTCATATAGGGGGCAAACATTTCGATACCTAAAGTGATCTCCTAATTGCCAACCCAACCCAGCTGATACCTGGTACCCAGCTGATACCAACTGATACAGCTGATACCCAGCTGATACCCCTACCTGTAACCGTGAATTGACAAGGATCGTTGACATTCGCCGCAAAGACATCCAGCGTCGTTGTTCCGAGAGGGAAATCACCCGCAATGATACCACCATTTTCGTTAATAAATACAACCGGGTTGGTGCTGTAAAATACTGCTTGAGGCAACCCATTTCCTTGGCCATCCACAACTGTTGCGCCGGCAAACATCAAGAACGTACTGATGGTCGAAGTCGTCTGCGCTCGTTGATCCAGAGGGCAGTTAATAGTGAGTGCTGAATTAATGATTGATGGATAGTTGAACATCAATTAATTAAATGTCTTTTGTTTATGATCAAGGTCCATATTACTTATAACACAGGTGGTGTTAAACCAACAGAAATGTAGGGAAGCCCTTTGTTGTTTCTATAAAAAAAAATCACATATTCAATCGACCATGTTTTACAGCCCCTTTGTGATGGATAGTAACATATGAACAATATTAATGTATATCCTTTCCACAGTGTCAGAATATTACGATATAGTAGTTATGTTCCGTATCGATATAGAGGACGCTATATAGTCTACCACGAGTGGGGTCACCGTGAGTGATGTAACTCAGGGTAGACTATCATATGGATATATCCATTGCTGCAAGAGCATATAGCATTGTGATATTCAAAAAGAACGGCCACTAATTTTTAAGAAGCGTAAAGGGAATTTAGCTTTGATTTAAAAACAAATGAACTCGATCATTACGTTAACATTTTACGAAAACAATTAGTGGATTCCTCCTATCCAAAAGCTAATCCACGATATCATGCCAGTATCTATTCAATTCAAATGCCGTGCCCTTCTTAAACCAGCCAGTTATGATAAATACTGTGAATGATTGCATTACTATCCTGTGGATTGGCTCGACAAACATAGGGGCTTAATAAAACTGATGCGAAAGTACAAACGCAACATTCGATTTGAACTCTGTTATTGATTTTGAATATTACGCCTTCCACACAAATGTGCTCGTTCTACGTGACTCACCCAATACACGACTAAATATGAAAACGAAAACGGTAACTTTATGTGGCGATACAAAATACGTTCACTATCACTCATACGTTGAGAACAAAATGGCCTCATTGTCCTTCCGGGACCATCCCGATGCGTTTTAGTCTCAACAAACTTCCAGAAACAGACCTCAATCTTCAAAGATGTGCTTTATCAATACTTAATTGCTTTCTTCAATGAACGATATCGGTTAGAGTAATGGTATTCATGGTATTATAAAGTTCATTATACATGTATACATACTTTTCATCCTCCTCAACATTTCAGGTTAAGATTAAGGATCATGTTTTAATAGTCATTAAAAAGAAAGAAAACAAAGACTGATTAATATGAAATTAAAAATGAATGAACAAGATGAAAGACAACAGCAGGCACATTGATATGAGATGCATTACTGTTAGTATGAAAACATGTTGTAACATTGGGAAAATGTTCTAGAGTATGATACAAACGACAATACATCAGACCTGACATAACAAACACTATTGGGCCACTCCATTTGAAACCCATACACTCCCTATGGACGATATTACCCGCAGTGTCGTAGCCAGGTAGGTTATGGGTGGCAGGGATAATAAATTGTGCGAAAAAATCGAGAAGGCAAAGGAAAAGGGGGTGAAAAGGGAAAGGAAGACTGTAGAGGAATAAAGAAGGAAGAAGATAAATGAACGAGGAAGGAGAAATAGAAAAGGATAATGCACAACCAGAAAAAGGAAAATGGGATCTAGTACTGCTAAACCACAAACTATAAGGCATTTAATGCTGACCACTGGTTTTGCAGACACGCAGGGGGCCAGTCCAAGGCCAAGCCTAGTTACCCATAGTGGGGTAGGCATAGAGTCATGATGTGATTTAAAAAAAATTCCGATTGGGCAAATTGTTTTAACCCGATTAGCGCTTATACCGTTACCATATTAACCAACAAATGATTAAAAAATGTAACCAACCACAGGTTAAAGTTTAACCAACCACTGTTGGTCAAAACATATTAACCAACAAATGATTAAAATTTGTAACCAACCACAGGTCAAAGTTTAACCAACAGCTGTTGGTTACAGTTTTAACCAACCAATTGTGTGGTTCACCTGGTAACCTCCCGTTGGTTAAAATTTTAACCAACATGGTTAAAGATTTTAACCTTTGTTCTGAGAGTGTATACATGTTAAGAAAATGTAATCTATTCAGGCCAGACTACAATTTGTCATTTGAGATCCTGTCAAAAACACGCAAAAATGTTAAACGTACATGTATATTGTCTGTTTTGCTATATAAATATTTGCTCAAACCAAGGTAAATTGGAACGTCGCTTGGGCTGAATACATATGTACGCTAACAATGCAGTTACTAAGAAGACTACCAAGGTTGCAATTTGTCCCCATTATTATATGTCGTGGCAGCCGAGGTAATGGCAAACCAAATCAGACAGTCAAAATATATACATGGCATAAAATTGCCCTTCCTTGAATACGACAAAAATGAAGTAAAAATTACGCAATTTGCGGACGACACAACTATATTTGTTAAAGGAAGGGTCCCGCAAGCACAACATTGAGCATTATTTGTTAGAAAAATAATTATCGAGCAGAAATTACGTAATTATATAGAACAAAACATCATACAAGTCACAAAAATGAATAAAAACTGCCATCACTCAACATGCAATTTTTAAAATTCGCGGCGATCGAAAGTCCCGGTGTCGATGACGTCACGGGTATCGGTGCTCAAATTTGCGCATGTGCATTGTATAACTATGACTTCACCGACACTGGGACTTTGGATCGCCGCGAATTTTAAAAATTGCATGTTGAGAGATGGCGGTTATTATTTGTTTTTGTCATAAGTGTGGTGTTTTGTTCAATATAATTACAAAAGTTGTGCTCGATAGTTATTTTTCTAACATATAATGCACAATTTTATGCTTGCGGGACACCTTCTTTAAAGATGAGGAATCAATAAAAAAACGTGCTAAAAACATTCGAACTATTTTCACAAATTTCAGGCTTATATATTAATAAATTAAAGAGCGACGCTGTCTGGATTGGTGCTTGCAGAGAATCAACGAAAGAAATTTGGGGATTAATTGGAAATGTGTACCAAATAATAATGTAAAAATTCTAGGGGTAGTAGTAAACCCATGTACTAAAATAGAAGAGTTATCTGTAAATTGGGAGTCAAAGATGGAATTGATAGAACGATCTATCAGAGCTTGGACCATGAGAAACCTTACAATGGTCTGCAAGGTACTGATAGTAAAAAGCCTTTTAGCATCAAAGCTATCATTTATCGGTTCAATAATTGACTTACCCTCTGAATTTGTAAATCGTTTAAAAAGGATGTTTTTTAAATTTGTGTGGGGTGGATCAGAAAAAGTTAAACGTACAACATTAATAAATGAATATGAAAAAGGTAGGCTGAAAATGCTCAACTTACCACATTTTTTGGATTCGCTTAAGTTGACAAGGATCATAAAGCTCGCAGATTCAGAAACCAGCACGTGGAAAAATATTCCTATTTATTTATTGAAAAATACATGCTTAGACCTAAATATCTTCAAATGCAATTGTAGTTTTGAAACTATGAATAAATCCGTAAAAGGTATTTTAAAAGAAATACCATCCTTTTACCACAACCTAATCAAAGTTTGGTTTAAAATCAAAAATACTGAAACTATAAACGAAATAGAAAACTGGGATAATCTAGTAATATGGAATAATGATTGTATAACGAGCAAAGGTAATACATTGTACTTTAAGGGATGGATAAAAATAGGTTTTGTTTATGTGTCAGACTTATTCAAAGACGATGGGGAAATGTATACATTTGATGAAATAAAGGACAGATTTGTTCATCCAGCAAATGCTTGTATACAATACATAGCTGTAAAACAAGCAATACCTACTTTGTGGAAGAATGAAAGAACAGATACTAGATCGGATGGTATAACGTTTAAGTATAATAATGGTAACACTTCATTAGAACTTTGTACAACAAAAATATATCGAAATGCAATGATAGATAAAATAAATACAAAACCAATTTGCGAATTGTTTTGGGAAACAAAATTCGAGTATAACAATTTTGAGTGGAGCGAAATTTGGGGCAAACATATTAAGCAAATTAAGGAACCACGACTCATGACATTAAACTGGAAAATAATTAGTAACATTTACCGGACGAAGATATTTCTCCACAAAATAGGTAAAGAGCATGATACTATATGTGACGTGTGTAATGAAATAGATTATATTGAACATTTCTTTTATTATTGTAAGAAAATAAAAAGTGTATGGACTGAAGTCAACAATATTTTATCGCAACAACACAATAGTTTAATTAAAGTATCAGTTACAGATGTATTATTTGGTTATAATAAAGAAGATGAAGACATAAACAATTCTATAAATAAAATAATAAGTGTTGGTAAATTAGTTATCAGCAAGTTCCGTTACGGGAACCACCCACATTTAATCAGCTTATTATTGTTTGAGCTGCAAATCAGAGATTTATAAAACGTAGATGTTAAAAATGTAATTGTTTATTGTTTGTTTGTCTATGTATACCGGCATACCAAAGATATTTGTATGAATGGGGTTCAAATTAAATATTATAAACATGATTTGATGTAAAACTTATAATAAAATTAAATATGAGTTTATATACAAATAACTGGATACATGATGTATATAATGTAATGTTGAAAATTATGTAAACATGCCGAAAAGCATATAAAAATGTGTTACGTAATGATATCCAATGTAAACACGAAAAGCACATGAAAATGTGTTATTGAAATGTGAACATGAATGTAAACAAGCCGAAAATGTGTAAACGTGCTGAAAAGCATGAAAATGTGTAAACATGCTGAAAAGCATATGAAAATGTGTTAAACATGACATGCAATGTAAACATGCTGAAAAGCATATAAAAATGTGTAAACATGCCGAAAAGCATATAAAAATATAAAAATGCTGAAAAGAAAATGAAAAGCATATAAAATGTGTTATGTGTTATATGTAATTGAAATGTGTAAACATGCTGAAAAGCATATGAAAATGTACTAGTATATGAAAATGTGCTATACATGATATGAAATGTAAACATGCTGAAAAGCATATGAAAATGTGCTATACATGATATGAAATGTAAGCATGCTGAAAAGCATATGAAAATGTACTAGTATATGAAAATGTGCTATACATAAAATGTGAAAATTATGAATGTAAACATGCCGAAAAGCATATAAAAATATAAAAATGCTGAAAAGTACATGAAAATGTGCTAAACATGTATATGATATGCAATGTAAACATGATGAAAATCACATGAAAATGTGTTATGTGTTATATGTAATTGAAATGTGTAAACATGCTGAAAAGCATATGAAAATGTACTAGTATATGAAAATGTGCTATACATGATATGAAATGTAAACATGCTGAAAAGCATATGAAAATGTGCTATACATGATATGAAATGTAAGCATGCTGAAAAGCATATGAAAATGTACTAGTATATGAAAATGTGCTATACATAAAATGTGAAAATTATGAATGTAAACATGCCGAAAAGCATATAAAAATATAAAAATGCTGAAAAGTACATGAAAATGTGCTAAACATGTATATGATATGCAATGTAAACATGATGAAAATCATATAAAAATGTGTTATACATGTATCGATAATGCAATGTAAACATGATGAAACTATGTGAAATGTGAAAATTATGATAGAAATAAACAATAAAAGATTAAAAAAAATTAAAAAAGTTACTAAGAAGAAACAGTCGGCCAAAACTGTCTTAATTGCCCGCTAAATTGTCACTCGCAGTGACTGTTACGTGAGTGATTTGTGATCTGTAACGAAATGCCGGGAGTTATTATTTATTAGACCGTACTTCACGATATACAGATATACCCGTTCCCAGAGGCAATGTATGTGATAGTTAACGGTGGTTTAATTGTCATAAAGGGATATTTCCGGGGAAAATTACCTTCTATGGTCAGAAGTCACAAACTGGTCCAAAAAAATGTTTCACTTCTAATAATGTTGAGAAATGCACCAATTCTGATTAAACGGGACAAAACTTAAGTTTCACATACTTAATGACCCACAAACTATATATTGTTGGAAAACTTATGATTCAAGGTTTTTCATGTTTGCAAAAAAGAATCAAATTATACAGGGTGCGTAACATTTTTACAGGGTGGAACATAAAAAAGTTGATCGTTTTTGCTCCTCACAATTTTTTTTGATAGTTTGTACAATTAGGGTTTAGCTGAAGATAGTCACCAAAATCAGAACAACCGCAGAAGGTGCTACCAAATTTGCTAAGAATCACCTGCCCAAAATGTACACAGGAAAAGTACAGGGTGTCTAAAATTATGATGAAATAATGCATAAAATGAAGGTTTGTATATAATATTCTATGAAATTTAGTTAGCATGGACTATTTAATTTAAAGGAAAATGGTTATCAAAAGAACTACATGAATATCATTAAAGTTCCTTTTATTTTGAATACAGGGTGGTCCAAAATATGTCTAAATAGCAATTTTTTTCATAAATCTATGAACAATTCTGTGAAGAAACACTTCTGGCTATTTTAGTTAAATGTTTTACTACCCAGGGTAGAAAAGGACCGAAGAGTCACACAAATGAAATAGA
Source organism: Ophiura sarsii (assembly GCA_035610835.1). NCBI lineage: Eukaryota > Metazoa > Echinodermata > Ophiuroidea > Amphilepidida > Ophiuridae > Ophiura > Ophiura sarsii. The sequence continues at coordinate 28,419,734 of CM069451.1, read as the reverse complement.
GAGACTGCGATTTGGCCATTGTTTAATCAATAAAATGAATAAAACTGTGTATTTTTTACATTAAAACACTCCCTGAATTGAACATCATATTCTAGTAAGAGAATGTCTAGATAACAATTCAATATTAATATTCGTAGTAGCAGGCACATGTTATTAACACATATGAGAAATTTGAATACTTTCCTATGTATACTTTTAAAATGGCATCAATTTCAAAAGTTCTAGTTTTCCGCTATTTTGTGTAGAAACCTATGGGCGCCTCACCTACCGGCGCCTCACCCACCGGCTCCACCCTTGACTCACTCGACGTTTAGATTGATAACTTCACTGTTGCTAAACATGTGGCTTTAATCCTTTTTTTATTCGGTAGCTGGATAAATTGCCTTTAATATGATACCAAAAATGTTATGTTTTTTTGACAACTTCTATTTAAACTAGAGACACGTATCACGATTTTAAGGATTTTTTAAAACGGCCCAACCTTATTTGATATACCTATTAGTGACCTGTGACCCTATACAGAATGTCAGAATAAAGAGGGCGGAGTGTTCGAACAAAATGTGTGAGGTAAAGCTCAAATGCAAATGTAAAGATTAGGGGGAAAGAGGAAAGAGACTCTTCGGTGCCAGTCGACACATATCTATATCACTCTCCAATATCTATGCCTCATAATACAATACTAACCATGATAACGTAACACTGAACAATGATAAAATTAGACACGACAATTATAGTGTATACTCTTGCTGCTAAATTCACTGATGACTAGTATTTAAAAATCATCATTTTGATATCTAAGTTGAGTGTATAACCAAGAGATAAAACAACAAATACAACATTGATCATATTAATTTAAACAGATATGCATAGGCCTATCCTCAAGGATAGAGAATAAGAATATTGAAATCATAAAAACTGTCGAAAGGAACACAAAGTAGGCGATAAAATAGGAGTGGTATCCATTAATTGGTATAATAAAAATTACATTGTCATCGTGTGCATGCCTATAGTTTGACATACCTTCTGTGACACTGAAAGTGCATGTAGCAGAATTGCCATTGATGTCAGTTGCCCTAACCGTAACTACCGTTGTGCCAGATGAAAAGGAATTGTATTGCTGTTGTCCATTTGATAGTTGTGTCGTTTGTACTACACCGCCATTAATGGTGTATACTATTCTTAGCGATAGGGTTTATAAAACCTGATGTGGTTGGCGTGTTCCACTGGGAAACACCAGATACGGCATTCAAATTGTTGGGACAACTAACTAATCCAGATGCCACTGTTATTGTACATGTAGCTGACAGTCCATTGATATTGATAGGGTCAGTAGCTCTAGCTACAACAGTTGTAATTATTCCCTGCGTTAAGCCGATATACTGTTGCTGTTGGCCATTTGGTTGTTGAACAGTGGATATTGGTTGATTATTGATCGTGTATGATATGGAAACAGCATTAGGTGTTGGAAAAGATACGAGAGTTGGATTGTTCCATAATACGGTTCCAGATTGAGTAAACACATTAGTTGGACAGGTGTCAGATAAAAGCACATAACATGAAATAACAATAACAATACATACTGTTACCAACAAAGAGAAAACATGACGAAAAATAGAAATCATTTACGGAATATAAACATAAACGTAGCGAGTAAATTAGTTGTTAGTTATTTAAACGTAGTTAGTGAAGCAAAGATGGTTCTAATCATTAATAATAGGATGAGATTTGATAAGGCCAGATGCTGAGTGCAATTATAATAAGAAAGCATTCATCTGGGTATGACATTTTCTGCGATCCACGGAATATAACTTAGCCAAATTACAAACGAAAAGCGCATGGGCTTAACACAAATAACGATTGAATGAAAATGGACACGCAGCGTTAGGAAGCAATAATTGGTGATAAGTTACATTTTACAATAGGAAACACTTAACGATGTAGTGGAAGTGTGTGTATGAACGATAAGCTGCATTAATCATGATATGCTGGATTTTTTTATTGTCTCAGATATGATAGCACGATGCAAACATTTAAATACAGTAACAAAACTATTACATCAGTAATAAGTGTTAGAGCATTACTTAATCGAGGGACTTAGTTGTTGATTCAGAAGTGGAAATAGGTTGTGTACATTTATATTTTTGTAATAGGAATACATACCCTGGGTAATGGTTACTGTGAAATCACAAGAGGCAGTATTGCCAGCGAAATCATCAGCTATTGCTCTCACATTAGATGTTGCACCAGCAGTGAACATAGTGTACTGTGGCTGGCCATTGGCAGCCACTCCTGTAGTAACCGGTGATCCATTAACCATATATGTTATAAAGGGAGGCGTAAAACCAGACGCAGTAGGTGTGGGCCATGAAACCGTTGATGAAGGACTTGATATGGCCGACGGACAATCAAGACTTACCGGTAAAGCTACAAAAACAGACATTAAGCATTGAACAATGATACATTTGGACACAACACTTATAGTGTATAATTTTGCTGCTAAATTCACTGATGAGTTGTGTAAGAATATTTAAAAAACATCATTTTGATATCTAAGTTGAGTGAGTGTACGTAAAACCAAGAGATCAAACAAATACAGCATTGATCATGTTAATTTAAACAAATAGACATACCCTCAAGGATAGAAAATGAGAATATTGGAATCATAACAACTGCGCAAGGAACACAAAGTAGGCAATAAAATAGGATTGGTATCTATTGATTGGTATAATAAAAAGTACATTGTCATCGTGTGCATGCCTATAGTTTGACATACCTTCTGTGACACTGAAAGTGCATGTAGCAAAATTGCCATTGATGTCAGTTGCCCTAACCGTAACCACCGTAGTGCCAGATGAAAAGGAATTGTATTGCTGTTGTCCATTTGATAGTTGTGTCGTTTGTACTACACCGCCATTAATGGTGTATACTATATTAGCGATAGCGTTTAGAAAACCTGGAGTGGCTGGCGTGGTCCACTGGGCAGCACCAGATACGGCATTCAAATTGTTGGGACATCTCACTAATCCAGATGCCACTGTTATTGTACATGTAGCTGACAGTCCATTGATAGGGTCAGTAGCTCTATTTAGGGTCACTGTATGGTCCTGTTCCCTCATTGTTAACCCCAGCAACATAGAACCTGTAGGTGGTGTCGCAGCTGAGACCAGTTATAGTAACAGATGTGTCTTGTATTGTAGTAGGTCCAGCGATTGCATTGTTGTTTACATCCATCAGGATATATTGATAACCAGTTATCACACCATTCCTGCTGCTACATGGTATTGTCCAACTAAAATCTAGTTGATTTGCATATGGTATATACGATATACTCTCTGAACCAAATGTTCCAGGTGCTGTATGTATAAAGTAAATTAAAACAAGCACAAATTGAATGCATTTTTTAATATTATGATGATCCCGCAATTTCACTGAGTAAAATTCTTAAGGGTGAAAAACTAATACAATGGTTCAAAGATGTGCTAATGCATTGTTTTAAACAGTAAATGAAAGGAATTTCCAATATCTTAAGTGTTAAAATATAAGCTGAAGAGAACATATTTCAACCTTTGTATCAGTTGAGTGACATTGGCAGCGGAACCCGGGGGAGAAAATCCTTAAATGTCAAGGAAAATAAGGGTAAATAAGGTCTAAAAAGCGACTGGCTATTAGAAATGCCCTCAAAGAGCATCGAAATTTAAAATGATAAATATATTTTTACAGTGCAACAAAACGAAAATGACTTCAATTGCAATTTGTTATACACTTTGAATAAAATACAAAGGGCACCAAACAAACATACATTTATAACGTTTTATGAACACAACTTGCACAAGAACATTGACACACTGCTTCAGTAGACCAGCTAAAGCTTTCCAAGGGGGGTGACTTAAATAGAATAGACTTTTAGGCATTTTTTCAGCATAAAAAGACCATTTTTGGGCAAAAATGTATTTTTTTATCATTTTTTGTGTTGATTACTTTGGGTTCCGGAATCACTAGTGGTCATTAAATGATCACTTGGGGTAATGAAATGATCACTTGGGGTAATGAAATGATCAATACTTGGGGTAATGAAATAATCACTACTTGGGGTAATGAAAGGATCATTTAATGTCAACAAATGATCACTTGGGTCATTAAATCAACACTTTGTGTCAATGGTCACTTTATAGGTTATTACATAATACCACTTGGATCGAGTCAATAAATATTCCCCTGAGGTTATTAGATGACGGCGTGGGTCCTTAGAATATCACTTGGGGTCATTAAATGATCACTCAGGGTCATTAAATGAACACTTTGAGTCATTAACTGGTCTTTTGGGGACATGTAATGATCACCTGAGGAGCTGGTGTTATTAAGTGACCGTTCGAGTCATTAAATGTTTACTTAGGATTTGTCATTAAATGATCACATAGGGTAATGCAATGATCACTCATGGCCATTATACAATCACTTTGTGCCAATGGTCATTTAGAGTTATTACATTATCACCTGGATCGAGTCGATAAATATTTGCATAGGGTTATTAAATAATCACCTACAGTCAATGGCGTATCCGGGACTGTTTTGATGTGGGGGTAAATGTTGTATCCTTGTGAGCAGAGTGAGCGAAGCCAGTGGAGCGACCAGCTAAGCCCCTGGAAGCTCCCTGGAAGCTCCCTGGAAGCTCATGGGTTTTCGGCGTTTTTAAAGCAAAGATGATGCATTCTGAAGCAAGAAGAATTAGGGTGGGTCGAGATCCATTCAAATATTTTCAGTTTATGAACCAGAATGGTCCATACAAATTCGAAAAGTAAATATTAGAGAATAAAAGGTGGACGGGCGGGTCCACATTTTGAGTAGTCCGGCAACAGAAATAGAATTTCATCTTTCTTTCTGTTTCTAATATATTTTTACCATTCAGCTAATAACAGTTAGTGACTGGAGAAAGTGATCATAATATTGTAATGCAAAATTAGATCACCCCGTTTTGTAAAATAAACGCAACCAGGTTACCGGATGACGTAATAGCCATCCAATTTAGCCTCACAATGGAATGGCAGACATTTTGCAGGGTCCAATTAAAATGACGGAATAAAGTAATACCATATCAGACAACACCCACTGCATAGAATACACAGTCCCCAGACAGAAGATATATGTTGCACAGTATCAGTTACTTTTCCGCCAGTATTAATAATGCTGGATGCTAAATGTATTATATAGACTTATTTAGTTTCATGTTTACTATTTTACTGAAAGGAACTAATATGCACAGTAAAATTATGATTTGGATAAGTATAAAAATATTATTTAGTTTTAATCAAAATATGAAGAAAAAAAATCGATATTTTTTAACATTATTAATTGCAACATGTTACCATTAGGTCCTATTTAAATTCCAATAGCATATTTGGATTCTTGTGAGATTACCGTTCCGAAAATACATATTTTTATAGGGTAGAACAAGTAGTTATTGCGATATGCTAATTCGAATCTCAGATGGTGTAAAATGTAAACATCTGGACCTGCAACGGGAAGGGATATACTAAATGAGCCAATAACATAAAGATAATCATAAACCTAGCCCAAATCCAAAATGTCATACAATTCCGACATCGCCTTCATGCCTAATAAGCAAATAACGGCACTTCCTGGTTGCGATTTGCCGCTAAAGGCCGCGAGTAAAGTGATAGCATAACTTCCGAATTCGGCACCTAGTTTCGATTGATCACGTCGAAACTAAGAAAATCATGAAATTTTACAAGATAAACGGCGAATTTTGGTAAACTGTTTGTGATGGTAGTTTTTACAGAGTGGTCCAAAAAAAGGTTTACACTTTTTAAGATGCATATTTCTTGAAATGGACGAGACATCTAATAATTGTTTTAATATTATCTTAAACGCCATTATCTTAGTGATTTATGGTGAATACGGCGTTGAAAATGAAGCATAAATAAAGAAATGGCGACGGTTTAAAGAATAATGGTCAAAAACCAGTTTGTCCACGTATTACGCCAGTCTATGGGATATTGGAAACATCCATGACTGCCATAGATTTACGTGTGGACAAACTTGTATTTGACAAGTTTTCTTTAAATTGACGCTATTTCTTAATTTGATCTTTAATTGCAGCGACGTTTTCACCATATACCAACAAGATATTTTAGTTTAGGAATATCTTAAAATAATTTAAAAATACCTTTTTTGGACCACTCTGTATATGCCCGCGCCCAAGTATTAATTTGGTGAAGAAAAAAGACAATTTCCAGGAAAATTGAGGGCGCAACCCCATACCTATCTCTATGTGCCCCTTTAAACTGATATTGATCCAAGTGATTAGTATAGTATTGTACTATTGTGAATAGGCGCGTTGCATGAAACGTTCAAATGAGTACTACGCCAGTATGCAGCCACGCGAAAAGCCGTTCCTTTTCTAACCCAGCAAAGCGACCCGGAAGTACTCACCCGTAGCGATACGGCTTCGCAGTCATAGTTGACCTCGTAATAGCAGGATGTAAATGAGCTCTTTTCATGATTATAATCACACATTTCAAACACATTTGCCATGAAATTGTATAATAAAAAGGCATATTATGCAAATAATAGTATCTAATATTATCTGTGAACTTCATGACATGTTGTATTTTCGGTGCAAATTATTGCAATCACACAAACCCGAATTCAAGAAAAACTTGACGAAACTAAAGCCAAATCCACGGTAAAAAAGTCACTTCTGAAGAATCAGGCATCAATTTTATCCATCGTATCATAATATTCATAGTCTTTTGTAACTAGAAAAATGCTTACAATTTTATAAAATTATTTAGTCCGGTCAAGTGAATGCATATAATATAGCTCCTCGAATCTTGTCTCGATCTAAATTCATTTCGTAGCGTCGATGGATTGTTGATCAAATGTTTAAATCTCACGTTTATATTCAGATTCGCTTGATAGCTGAGATGGTAAAGGGTTCGCTTTGGGAGCGGGAGGTCCGGGGTTCGAAATCGATCCTTCTGCTCTGCACAATGTCATATGATCTTTTTTTTACAGAAAGGCTATTCTGGTCAAAATGAATAAACATTTCACAATTTCATCACACAAAATGCATGAATTCGGACGTTTTCATTGGAAAACGGTATTTTTTTCTCAAAAATTTCAATAATGAATTCAAACGCGGGCATGAAAATGAAGCGCGGGCGTGTGACGGGAAACTAAAAATCAAGTTGGCGAGGCCTAACAGGGGATCGCAAGTTTCGTTTTCTGACCGAAAATCGGTGAAAATCAAACTCGGTTTTTCTTATAAAAAAGAAGTCGGGCATCAATGTTTTTGATATGAAATCAAAGCTTAAGATTCCGTTAGTACGGAAATTGCTCTTAAAATATCGTACGAATTTTAGTCCGGTCAAGTGAATAGTTACAAGAAGCAGAGTCACGAAAGTTGTTAAATTCTAAAATTAGCGATAAAATCACTGTTTGTGGACCAAATATGTCAGATTTGGCATCATATTATAGAGAAAATTACGAGCAATCCACCTACTTCGCCATCATGGCTGCCAGCTTACCCTACCTCAATTAATTCAGGGAAAACAAACTTCTCGTAAGGTTTTAGCGCAAGGTTGACATCCTGAAATCGATCTTTGCGTGGGTTAGAAATCGGCAAGGTCACTCATTGAAAGCGATACCTGCGTGCTGACTGTACGGACAAACTCATTGTGATAAAATGCTCTATGTTTCTATTAAGATTCTTGATTTAAAAGCATTATAATTAATTATTTTTATCCAGCAAGTCGATCAAACTCCATGTGCATAGAAATGTATAAATGATGATTGGCATGCGCAGTTTATTGGAATACCTTCAAAATGACCCATTCCAGCTATAACAAATTATTTTTCTGACGTCGAACTATGTTTTGGCAGAAATTCATCTTTTTTAAACCAAATCATATCGGGCCGTAATAACGCAAATTCGGCAAGTTAAACAAGCACAGGGGACCCATTGACTGTAAGTAAGAACTGTTAGAGGATGGACACGATAAGTATCCTATATCTAATTTGAATAGGATATTCTACAATCTTGGAAAAAAGTCCTTGGAACGCGAAGGCTGAGCACACGTGTTAGATATTGTGTACATGTATTGATACTTATGGCTTCTGTTATAAACGGAAATTGTTAAAATGAGATTTGTCCTCCCATCCCCCCCCCCCCCCCCCCCCCCCCCCCAATGTTGGGACACTCTGGCAAGCTGCAGGAGCAACTGGCCTTGGTCAACATTGTATGGGGGAGTGGGGTGAGACTTTTCCGTTAATCACACGCAAGTGTTCCAAGACTTTTTTCCAAGATTGTAGCTCCCTATCGTTTGGGATTGAGAAGAGACGGTGGTATACACAAGCCTTACACAAGGTAAAAATTGGACATTATTACGAGCGCCCTCTTCGACGTTCAAACTGTGTGTTTGTGAATAATCATGAACCGGAAAGGTACTGTGGTCACGCCTCCTGGATATAAACTGCAATATCAACGCCGCCTAGTGACGCTATAGGGCGTTGCTTCGTCTGCTTCATTTTAATATTTAAGTATAATAACAGGGGATGTAGTCTATCGTCGCTATATTTAAATGATCATTATGTTCCAAAATGTTGAAATATTAGAGAAATAGCCCATCAGATATCACTATCTATAGGAGTGTTAGATAAAATATTGGAATAGCAATTACGGAATTATTATTCCATGATGGTAAGATGTTTTTAAGTCTATGAAACAAGTACGGGTAAGATTCAAAGCTTATTTTCTCAATGAATTACGTTCAAATCATATTTATTTTTAGAATTCCGTACTTCCTTATATACTCAAGTTATATGTTATTCTCATTTGAAAGCAATCCAGGTAATACAACGTCTAATGTAGTGATATTAGAATTACTCAACTTTGTTCACCAAAACTACCAGAAGTAAAAAGCCCATTTCATAATCATGCGAGTTTACTCTCCTTTCAAATATCCCGCGTCAATCCCAAGAATAAACTGAATGGTCTGTTATATCGATGAATGACCCATGATTGATTTCTTTTGATTCACTTTCTACCCGAGTCGTCGGTGCTCATCAAAATACACCGTGATGCAATGTAACGCAAGGCCAGTCTCTATTCAATGTTATTGATTGAGATAATGTTACGAATACCGCATGTAGTATTGAGATAAGTCATTGATGTCTGACAGTGCTATCGATTTAGGGATTATAATTCCGTGAAGTAGACATTAACTTTTCTGTTTGATTTACTGATTAACATTTGAATTGCATAATGTCTGGTTTACCGCGAGCTTTGGGATAATATATAATAATGTTCTCGTGCAATTGATTGACCGGGAAGGGACCTTTATGGATTTTAATGGAAATCAGCCCAAACTTACAACTGTAAGGATTAAGAAAAATCAGTTGCCTTTGTGCAATAACACGTTGTTTCAAAATATTCTATCCCCGGCTCGGACAGATGTTATGGTCATTGGGAAATAACGACATTCAAATAAGTATTTGGTATTTGTTAATTCTCTGCCACTGTAATCGGGAACTGTCACTGTGGACGAGTGGTCTAAGGCGGTGGTCTAATGGAAACTTTTGCGCGTGAGTTCGAATCTCACTGGAGTCACCTTTTTTGTCTTTATTTTACATGAAAATATTCATGATTTATTATTAGAAATGTAATTGCTATTCCAATATTTTATCTAACACTCCTATAGATAGTGATATCTGATGGGCTATTTCTCTAATACTGTCTAAAAAAAGTTTGGTACATAAACTATGATGTGACTTTTGCATGTTGGTTCTCGGGGAGGGGCATCCATTTTCAACTTATTTTCTACTACAAGGGAGTTTGTTTTCTTAACAGAATGCCCACTGAAGAAAATTGAAGCTGCATACATAATTTGTACCACACGCAATTTCTATAAATTGATGTAATGTGTTATTCGAAACATTAAATTGTAAAATTACATTGATATCACGAGGTTCGAAATAGCTCAGTCGGTAGAGCTTGAGACTCTCAATCAACAAGCCGTAGGTTCGAATCTTGATTGAAGTTCTTAATGTTATTTATTTATATTATTTTACGTTATTTATTTATTTATTCATTTAATATTATTATCTATTTACATTTATTTTTAAAAACAATTAACATTTATTCATATTGATTTTCTTCTTTTTTAAACTTTCTTCTATCTTGATGGGTTTATTTATTAATTATGTGTTCATTTGATTTTCAATTAATTGAACATTAATGTTATACATTATATTTATTTATTCATTTGTTTGTCTAAGGATTTAATAACTTACCTAATTAATGAATTAATATATTCATTTATTTATCTATTTATTTACCCATTAATTAATTAATTAATTATTAATACATATTTCGATGTGGTCGAGCTCATAAACTTATCTTTTCATAAATAAAAAAGATCACATGGTGTTTCAATTCGTATTAAAGCAAACACAAACTATTAACTTCAATTTTATAATACATTGTTTTAGTTATAATTTCAAAATCTGTCGTAACCAGCCCATACTAAAAGCGTGTTCAGGTTATTTGAAATGACATTGGATTACAATATCGCTGACGCTAAACTGAATGACTGGATTAATATAACGCGCTGACGCTAATAACGAGGTCGTACTACAAATTAAATTGAATGATGATAATCGATTGGCCATCCACTATTTACTATTGAAGTGTTACGTGTAATGTAAACCAATTATTACCATATCAATTGGATCACGCTTTCAAGTCCTGAACACTGATTGAAAAGATCGCTACATAAAACCAATGGGATGTGCTAGCATTAATAAAGGTGCGTGACCCATTTACTAGGGAGTTACATAATCACTTCGATATAGTGAAAAGCAATTATGCAGTATCAGACCTGGATCACTGCGCATGAATGGTATGAATGGGCGCTTATCCCTTTAGGTATACCTGTCTCAGGATAAAAAATCTCGATAAATACGAAATAAAATAACATTGACAAAACTACATGCTGTGATAAGATTCGAACCCGTAACCCGCTGATTTCAAATCCGACACCTTACCGCTGAGCTAAATCTATTCGATGAAAATTAAGTAAGAGAAAAACATTATATAGTTCAACATAAGCTATCTACATTATTTCGTTCGTACACACTTCAATGTGTCGATTAACAGCCACAGTCTATCGTTGCATCATGGGGGTTTAAATGATGGGTACCTGATGACTTGGGTACGTACATCGACTCGTGTGACTTTTGTCTAGGACAATCACTTGAGAGGAACAAAAGATGTTACCTGTCAATCAAAAATAAATTGAGACTAGATAAACTAGCCATCAAGCGATGGCGCTCTTGATAATGTCCCTGCTCTAAGGCTTGTGTATAGTAGATAAAAATTCCATTGAAATGAAATGGGGGCGATCCAAAAGAAAGAAACATGTTTTGAAAACATTTTCTGAAGCATCTGTTGCAAACCAAAATACCAGGGAAACGGTGTATGCATTTTCCAAAATTCAAACCAAAAAACAAATCAAAACACCGCAGTCTAAAAATAGTACAGGTAAACAATAAAGTTGAATTGTGTGCATGGAGGGGGGGGGGGGGGGGGGGGGGGGGGGGGTACTGTCTGCACATAGATTAGAAGTATAAATTGTGCCCCTGCCCTCTATCGCCCTTAAACAGTTATTGAAAGTCTCCAACATATTTGATTGACACCAAGGTTATATAACCACTTGTCAACAACATACGAGCGTGTCACCAAAGGTTAACCTCTATGTTAATTGGTTGCTCACGGAGATATTGAGTCTGTAAGATTGTGCACATATGCTATCTGAAGAGATAAGAAGTGCCCATTGATACCTGCCATGTGCAGCGATCCATGGTCCGATGCGACATTGTTATAGTTGATGGCCCATCGATTTAATCATCATTCAGTTTAATCTGTATCACGAACTCATCCTTTGAGTAGCAGCGCGCTATTTTTGACCCAGAGTTTTCCACACGTGTATTACACTACTCTTAATTTCCTTTAGTACGGGATGGTGACCGACTCACAGACCTTGATATGCCAATTAAAACCTATTGGGTACATTCTTGAACATAACAATAATGTATTGTGATAACCAAGTATCATATTTTGTATTTAGATTCATCAGTCAGTCGTTAGCACACACATTTTTCACTGTGAAATGAAATATGCACGATTTCTTGCGGAAGACACGCACTTCGATTGGCTGTGCATACTAATTAGTTTAGGAGCGGCTTATTTCAAACCCTTCTAATTTCGTCATGGTATTGTCTAATGGGATAAAATTTGAACTGTGGTTTAGAAAACCCATGAACTCCAGGTAATAAAAAGGATAATGGATATAACAATATATTTCTTTTATAATAACAGTATTTCCTGCCTTTCGATAAACCGGCACAATTACCACATATTATCATCGTGTTTGATAGCAAATTTCTCCCAAAGAAAAAATAACACATTTGTAAAATGTAAACTCGTCAAAGGTTATAAGGTTCCCGACATTAAAATGTGAAACATCTTGGAAATATTGCAGTAATATACTCTGGAGGTAGACGATTACATCCATGAATGAAAATTTGTGGAGTAAAAATATACGCCATTTTCCAATACACAGACCAAATCGCTTATTGTAACAAAATTTCGTCAGGCAGGATTCGAACCGGCGCGGGGAGAATCCAATAGATTTATAGTCTATAGCCTTAACCGCTCGGCCATGACTACTCATTGAAACGACCGTCGTGTTCAATAGATAATGAGCCAGTGGTGAACTATCGATTTATTCGACCAAAAATGAGTTATTTGGGGGAATTTTGGGGACTCATATGTTATTTGAAATAAAAATAACACATACACTGAAAGCTAACAATCAAATTAATATTGTCTAAACCTGTCAAAACTGTTGGAACCTTTGCCCCATATACAGTAAGATGGGCTAGAGGTAGACGACTATTAAGTCAAGCGTTCTGGGTTCTATCATTTCGATCATCATTCACTAACGTCAGCACACCTATATATTTCGAATCTCCGAATGATCGAGCATCTAATGTAACAGAATGAACTACGAGAATCTACGGGATCCTCATAACAGAAAGAGCACATCTCTCTCATTAGTGATCGCGCTAACGACTGACTGTCATTATGAATTAAACTAAAAAAGTGATGTTTTGAAGGATTTTTTAGGGGGGGGCGTGATTTTTGGAAAAGGTACATTGGTACCCCAAAACTCGTAAAAGGTTCCCCCCCCCCCCCCCCCATTGTTTAGTCATCTCACACTATTTTGAGAGCGGGGGGGGGGGGGGGGGTCCAAAACGGTCCGAAAAAATGCTTTGAAAGGGGGGATTTTCGGAAAATAGGGGGGTGGGGGTGGGGCGTTTTCACAAAAAAAGGAACATTAGTACAAAAAAAAGTACATTGGTACATAAAAGGTACATGCCCCCTCCCCCCTCCAGCCCCGCCCCCACCTGGTTACGGGCCTGGAGAACTTGTTTATGAATTAAAGTATAACATATGTTTCTCAATTCATGTTAAATATAAACACATTACCATGAACTTTGTTATCATAATACCTTGTGTATATGCCCATGAATGTACCCAATAGGTTTTGATTGTCATATCTCTTCTGAAATGCCAAAAATATAGCGATATAAATGTATATTCATTTTAGAAATCTATCACGTTCTGTATGTCGGTAGCCATCCCATACTAAAGTGCGTTCAGGTTATTTAAAAAGTGTAATGAACGTGTGGATAATACTGGATTCAAATAGCGCGCTTACTCAAATAATGAGGTCGTGCTACAAATTAAACTGAATGATGATAATCGATTGGCGGTTGACTAAACAATATCCGCATCGGACCTTGTGTACAGCGATAAATAGCTGTACCGTGCTTCTTATCTCTTTAGGTATATATTATTAGTCTCAGATGCTATTGTAAATATCAGCCAATCGATATGACAAAGGGACCCTTGCACGCGCTATTCAATCCTGTTGCTTAGCAGACTAAATATGCGCGCCAACTACAAATACATATGGAGTGCATAGGAATGTACATGCCCTATAGTTTACCGTGAGACTGTGCATAGCTGTACATTGCTGTACATCCCCTACTAAAGGTCAAATCTAAAGGTATACCTTGGTGTGCTTTTTTAACACATTATTTGGCTGGTAAATACCACATATTTGATATCAATGGAAAGCTGGAAACACATTGTATCAGCTACAATTACTTATTCTGTGATTAAAACTACTCTCTGCAAGTACGAAGTTTCACATATTTCGCATGACATCGGTGTTCCCCACCTTACTGACTGGCCTTTTAAAAGGTATGCTATCCCCAAAGTATGCCAGCCGGTAGCCTTAGTCCCACTCTTCAAAGTGTTATGCATGCATTTTATGGATGAAATGTCCGGCATTTTTTCATAAAAATGCCACCAAGATATTGTATGTTTTCCCATAGCGTTACACTCAAATTACCCGGATGTGGCAATCTACGGCAAAATTATTACCATTTCTCGACTATTGAGGGCAGTGCGTATATTTATAGTAAAATAATAAGAACGTAATCTATGTGTCTGAAGAACAATCTAGGTATCTATTACATCTACAACTCACCACTTATTAGACAACCCCACAACAATTGGGAGATTTCTCCAAGTCAAACAAGATAAGCTAATTATGTCTCTCTGTGGGGTAATAAACATCTCTCGATCTATTATGTCTTGGTACATTGAGTGGTCCTTTGTGAAGATGAAATAGTGGGAAACTCTACTGCTTTGAATCATTCTATTGATAACGTGGTTTGTTAGGATGTTAGGTCACTGGAGAAAATAGGTCAATGAACTACGTGCATGCACACTTTGTAATTTTGCTGGTTCTCCATGGTATTTCAGCCCGATGTATTGCAAATAATTTTAGATGTGCCTTAAATAAAGATGACCAGGGATGGAAATAAGACCCGCCCGCCCGCCCATAGCGGGTAACTTTCGTGTCGGGCGGGTGAAGATGCAAAGGCACCCGTCCGACTGGCGGGTAACATTTGTTAACCTCAAAGTGTAAATAACAGTAAGTTCAGGGTAATTTCATCATCAGATGACTGTGTCATGATGATAGAGGAGATCAGGTTGATAGGAGATTAAAGAGAGTATTGGATTGATGAACATGATGAATACGAGGAGCTGTTACAGGCTAGGGTTACAGTGGAACATCGTACAATAAAGACAAAGACATGTAATTGTAATCATTTAAAAGTAGTCTTGCTCTTAATTGTTTGCTGCAAAATATTATGAAAAAAGACCTTTGGCTGGTGGAATTTTTGTCGGGCAGGTCAATTCTGTTAGTTACCTGCCCGACTGGCTAGTTGAAAAAAATCTGAAGTTCCAACCCTGAAGATGACTATCTGCCAAAAACATAATCCGTCGTCACAATTTTTGTTAAGCTGGAATGGTTCCTTCTGAAGGTATTCCAATAAACTGCGCATGCCAGAATCATTTATGAATTTCTGTACAAGAGGGTTTTCCAACACCAGTTGATCTCAGTTTAAAATTCCTATATCGTTACACTACCGATAATGAGCTAATTGATATGAGGTGATTTACTACGCCGATTTTACATTGGAATTTTGACTTGCTCGATAAAATCATAAATTGTAATTCTTTTAAACCATGAATCTGAATAGGAAACATGAATTTATTGGTATACAATGAACAATAAACACAACGAAATGGTATTTGGGTCTGATGGTTTAATACTTTGTTGACAACACAGTGATAACTTGTAAGCTTCCAGGGGAAAATACTTTTGCGCGGCAGTGTACATACATCAAAATAGGTTGACTATTTGACTTGCCAAATTGGTCATGATTTCCTTTATACTTGAAGACAGAATGTTCTCATTTTATATTTAATTGGCTGTACTTAATAAAACTGGTCATGGTTCAGTGATTTTAAGAATGATTAAAACCATCACGAGAGACTCGAGTCAGTCTATTGATACGTTGTAGATACCTTGTTTTCATAATATACAATTACTGCTATTTCCAAAACTAGGCATTATTAATTAAAAAAGCTTGTAAAAGGGAATACCTTTTGAGGTGAATACATTGTACATGTAGGTAGAATATGATGACAGATTATACAATGTGGCATATACAGGGTGTCCCAAAAGTCTATGCACGTTTTTGAAGAGTCATATCTCATAAAATATAAATCATATGGTATAAATGTAACCATATTTTGATAGACGAGATTTGGGAAATTATTTTGATACCAAACACAACCCTATTGGTGAACCCACAACATTATAAAACTGGTTGAAAGTTTTTGGCCGTGTGAGGCCCACCCATGCCAAGTACTACACATTGTTGCTAAAACAGATGCGCATAAATTAACGGCATGAGAGCAACATCGCGCATTAGTCACAGTTCACTGCTTACCTTGCAACATTAATGTTATTACCAAACTCGGTCACTCACAACATAAATAGGCGTAGTAGACAACATTGCACAGCAAAAGTCTTCACTCAAGATGGTTTACACTATAGATAAGCGAATACGAATTGTATGGTTCTACGCTGAAACAAATTCAGTTTAACTTACTCAACAAAAGTTCAGAAAACATTTCAAAGTGAAACGAGCACCAGAAAGAAAATCCATTCTGAAGTTGGTGGATACATTTTTGAACGCAGGAACTGTGCATGATTTGTCTTGATGTGGTAGAAAAAAGACTAGTAGATCAACAAGTCACATTGATGTCATAAGACATGCAGTAGCCAAAAGTCCAAAGAGATCTATCTGCTGTGTGATGTGTGTATTCACTTTTCTGTTACGTTATTCAATTTGTTAGGTCTGTGCTTTTGCATTAGCACACGTCTCTGTATAAATGGAAAACATTTAAACTAGAGTTCACTATAGAAACGAAAACTATGTGTGATATAGTTTGTCATTTTGATGGGATCACTGTCATGGAAAATTGTAAATATTACAATTGACGGATCACTTTCCGTGTAACCAACTCTACCCGTCTTTTTGTTAATCTCAATAGGTATGGATTTATGAACTTTATTCCTCCGAAGTATAAAATTACATTTTTGCAGTAATACATATTTTACTTCTAGGGTGGCATTACAAACAGATGTTACTCCAATGTTTGTATCAAAATTATTTCCCACATCTCCTCTTTCTAAATATGTATTCATATTTTCAATACGACTTATATTTTGTGAAATACAAAGCTTCAAAGTCGTGCATAGACTTTTGGGACACCCTGTAACTAACTTGCTTCACTTGGTGTTGGATTTGGAATTATATTCACAGCGGTTCCTTAAAGGGGCACTACGAGATGTGTTGGAGGATGCGCCCTCAATTATGATAAAAACTGGGATTAGTATATTTTTATAATTGTATTACATGTATGAACTTACACCTATAAGGATTAAGAAAAATCAGCCCTTTATGTACAAGAAAACGTCGATTTTAAAAATGCTCGTCCCGCGGGACGAGCATTTTACGTCCGACAGTATCCCCTTGCAGTACGCGTGATACATAACGCGAACCATATTTGTATAGAGGGCGTTTTTCAATAAATAGCGATGATATTGTTTTAATCAAGTTTTGCTGTGTTTTTGCTAGTAGAAACAACAGTACTGTAATGGCCATTTTTAATGTTCATCTTGAATTCTGAAGTAACTTTTTAAACATTTAAAATTTTCAACACCACTTAATGTGCCTTTAAGGGAAGGGGTCTAGGTTGATTTGACCCAAATTTGGAAACACATTTTCTCAATGTTACCGTGAACCTTCCGCTTAGTGTTATATATCAAATTAAAGCTTAGGTCAAGACGTTTCAGATCTGATCTGGTTGCCATGGTTACTATGCAAGGCCTCTGATTGGCTAAACACGGGAACAAACGTAACTAGAAAACAAAATGTTGCATATACACCATACTTGGGTAGATGATGTATCGGTATAGTGCGCATGAAACCATGAAGCCGAATTTTGTATACGGTTGCCATGGCAACCGTGAACCGACCAATCAGGTAATTTTGTATCGTAATTCAAATTTGAAAACAGATTTTAAAAATCGGGCTTCATGGTTTTATAGCCCCTTGTGTGCTTAACACCTGGTCCAAATCCCATGGTTATATGACCTTTTATTTTTGAGTTACGTTTGTTCCAATATTGCAAGTTTGTGTGTTTTATAGTTTTGAGATTTCGTGCAAAATGTATTGAAAAATATTAGAATTGGCGAGAAAGAAATAAGTTGACATTTGGGATAAAAATAGTTGTTCAATTATGGAAGAGCATGAATTTAGACACATTTTGAGCCATTTTGGGTGAAAATAGCAATTATATTACACTCTCAACAACAAAAAAAGGTTCAACTTAGAACCCTAAATGGTTCCTCACGTTGTCCTCCATATTGAACCCTCATGGGTTCTTCCGAAGAACCATTTCATTGAAGACCCCTTTGAAAGGTTCTTTATTCATTTAATCTTTATAAAAGTATACACCTTTTTGCAGGAAAGGGTTCAATGAATCCAACCATGATCATGAAATTGACCATTTTTGAGAAAACTATAAAAAAACACGGGTTTTTACCCATTTTATGTTTCGTCAAGATAACTAAACATATATTTTGTCAAATTTTGTCATACTAGTTTTATTTTAATCGCAGGGTGAGCGTTTTCTACATACATAATCGTTTTGATGTATACAAGACAAAACCGATTTTTTGAGACACCCGAAACTCAATTGACCATAACGTCAGAACTAAAATTCCAATTTAGCTCAAACAAAATATCTAATATCTCATTTTTGTCCAAAGCACTGAATTTTAATATCTGACCAATCTAGACCTCCCCCCCCCCCCCCCCCACCCCCTTGTTATAACCACCTACACACCAGTTGGTTGTCTTGGTACGAAGAGTATGCTAACAGATTGGTCAATTTGGCAGAGTACAACTCACCTGCTTCACTTGTTGTTGGATTTGGATTTATATTCACAGGGATTCCGGGGTTATTATAACCACCATTACCATCTGGTTGTCTTGCTCTCACAGACAAACTGTATGTGGAGTATGGTAACAGATTGTTCAGTGTGGCAGAGTGATCATAATAATAAGTTGCAAACATTTGACGGTTCGCTTGTCCCCATACTGTAGTCTGACTATGAAATGGTGCATCCAGACTACCATCTCCTGTATCACATTGTCCTCTGTTGATTAGTCGATAAGTCACCTGTAACTGATCATTAGCGCCTGGGTCATAACACTGCCATGATAAACTCAGCTGTGTCGATGAGACTTGAGTTGTTACTAGATCATTAGGTTGACATTGAGCTGTGTATTGAAACAACAAAACATTAATTTACTAACCTGTTCATTTGAAGAAAATAATCGATTACTGCTTGAATTTTGTTGATGTAGCAAACATTTTGTGTGAATCAGGATCGAATCACATAGTGTAGTGGGACCAATTATTTCTAAATAATCCACAAACCAAAAATGTCAAAAATAAATTTAAAGGGGCACTAAGAGATCTTTCATGGAGGGAGCCCTCAATATTTCACTTATACCGCCTAACATCATAGAGCTTAATTTGCAGTATTTCATGTGAAATTCATGGATTTGATATTCGATGAGATCACATCGAAACTACCCATAATCATCTAAAAGGCCACAGATGGTTGGCTTCTTACTTATTTGTTTCATGTTTATTCAAAACAACCTTAAAGAACACCCATGGCTTGTTGCGTGATACATAGTCATGACCTCCCTGATTCAATTAGTGGTGATTTTTAACCAAAATACACAAAAAAGTGAAAATTACTAATATACCTTCGGTAATGCTGAGAAAATGTTTTTATTTTTTCATTTTTACTGAGTTGTTTTGAAGAAATCTTACATGAGAGGGTTTCTATGTCTATCATCTATCTAAACAAGGTAAAAATATTGAATATCATTTTTTTAGAGAAATCTCTCTGTACTATTTTTCAAAATTCCCCAGGGTGAGACAAATTTCCCAAACACAAAACACTCCCCAAGTCCTAGTCATGTAAGCCCAAAAAAGAATATTTATAGAGCCTTGTCTTCACTTTGTAAAATATGTTTGCCTCAGAATACCACTCGTGTAGCTTTTAAATTTGCATTTTACCGCATACTTTTCGAAAATGATGGTCTGAGCCCAGTTGTGACTGTATGGAATGGTTTTTATCAATATTTAAATAGCATACCGTATAAAAGGGATACTTTGACCAACTTTTTTACATTGTATTTTTATTCATTCCATGGAAGATACCTTTTGTTGGTAAACTAGACTGTTGGAATTCACCTGCACTAGTCATGGTGCTATTCAACATATTGTCAGCCTGCTTCGATAATTGAATAACTCACTTTTCATAGTTTTGTTGTTTTCTAAAAACTAGAAAAAAATGAGTTAGGCAATTACCAAAGCAGGCTGGCGATATTCAACTCCAATCCAAAGAGATTCCACGCCCAACTAAAATGGAGCTGTATTCAATTCTAATAATGTCCATCCTGTTACACGGCTCTGAAACATGGACTCTAAAGAAAGATGACGAGAACAGGCTACTTGTGTTTGAGATGACCTGCTTAAGAAGAATAGGCATAACCAGGCTAGACAAAATCAGAAACACCACCATTAGACAAACACTGGGACTCAAGCATATACCATCATTGAGAAGATTTCCATCAAAAGACTGGATGGATGGTATTTGGTCAGACTGCAACAGACTTCGTCTGACATCCTTTATCAGAAGCAAGCAGAAAGGCTCAAGTCAGAAGCGAATGGCGCAACATCTTGCATGTCTTGCAAAGGATGGCATCACTCAACCAAGTTGGAGTGGACGCCAAAAGAAAGAAGATTTATTTATTTATTTATTCGGAAAACACTTTCAAAACAGCGGCACCCACCCGAAGGTGGTGAATTCAAAAGAATACAAGAATACGAGTAAAATACACAAAAATACAAGGTACAATACACAATATGATATAGACATAAGAGAGAAATAAATACAAAATAAACATAAACATACAATCATCAATATTATATCATACACAGAGATGGGCTCATAAGACCCATTAGAGCGGCACATCCCCGTATACCGTATTAGACGAGGACCCCCCCCCCCCCCCCCCCGGAATGTACATCGCAACAGCATGTACAGACTATGTACAGCCAATCACTTTTACCTATACTGACACCAGTGACCAGACCAAACTGGTGCTACCAGTCACTGACCATCGAGGATTAGCAGCGGGCGTATCGCATACACACCACACACACCGGTATGGAGGGGTGAGTGACTGCATAGAGTGAGTGTTGGTATAGTTGACGTGCATAAGTGTTTCTAGAACTTGGATTTAAGATAAACATGGGGTTGAAAATGCAAATTTGGAAACGTCACGGATTTGTATTAAATGATGTTAAGAAAGGTTTATCTCTGTTGTCTGTTGCATGTCTGGTACTAAATTGTTCCGAATGTCTATCTAACCTGTTTGGACGACAAATAATCGGAAGACACTCTATAGGACATAAACAAAGTGTATGACGTTCTTTTTTTGAGCACTTTATAGGTACTGACTACTGAGTATGAGTATTACGGAAGAGCAATGATACTTCGAATTCGGGGGAAATCTGATGTCTAGTTACCTACCTGACACTAATATGATAAAAATAGACGCTAAGAGAAAGCGGAAGTACATGGAATTCGATAGGTTTGCCATGTCAGCCTAAACAGGCTCTCTGTCTGTGTAAACCGGTCCCGTATATTAGCGATTTGTTTGAGTATCAAGGCGATAACTTCTTCCTTCTATTTGTTGCTTGTGAAGCTCTTGCTGTTGTCTTTGCGATCTACTACAACCGGATGATCTTGATTCACCATTGCAAATGGTTGTGTGCTAAAAACCAGGAAAGTATGCTATAATCTTGTTGCGTTCTCGTCAATACCATACCAGGAACTAACTTTACTAGTAAAAAGTCAGTGAACCATAACAAATGGTACATGTCGAATAACAAGTAAGGTTCGCGGCATGTTCAAAGTGCTGTTAGTCCTTATTATTTATTAAGGAAGTCATTTGTACCTAAATTCAGTGGCCAACCTGTAATTTTGCGCTTTTCGCGGAAAATATTTTTCCGCGAAAAGTATAACACGCGAAAATATTGCTTTCAACATGCCTGCACTTGCATCCAGAGGTCGCCCGCGAAAAAAAAAACTCGCGAAATGTCTATGATATCAAAATGCGCGAAAATATCTTTTCGCGAAAATATTGGCTTTTACAGTAATAGCTGCTGTTAAACGTCAGTTTGAAAGACAAAAAGTTCTGAAAGAAAAAGATTTTTTTTAAATAGCATAATATCGTCAATATCGGATATTTTTGCTATTAAGATAATATCTGATTAGCCGCTAATATCTTAATAGCCGTTTGAAAGACAAAAAGTTCCGAGTTTCCGGGGTTTTCCTTCAAAATAGCAAAATTGCGTCAATATCGGATATTTTGGCTATTAAGATCATATCTAAATAGCCGCTGATATCTTAATAGCGTCTGTGGGAAAGACAAAAAAGTTCCAAGTTTGATTTTTTTTTTAATAGCGCAATATCGTCAATATCGGATATTTTGGCTATAAAGATAAAATCTAATTAAATAGCTAAATAGCGTAATATCCAAACATCATTATCCAAATGTCTAAAATATCTACATAGCTTAATATCTAAACCTAATGTCTAAATATTTAAATATCGTAATAGCGTAATATCCTAGCTAATTAGATATTCTCAAGGATAATACCAAAAAGTTACAATCCCGCACCTTAATGTCCGAAAAACACTTAGCGTCAAAAGATAATACACAATTGCCATCCCTGTCTTGATCGACTATGAGTCATCGTACATAATACAAATCTTAGCGCAGATATTGATAAATATTCTAAGAGTTCCATAGCTCCTAAATTTCGATATAAACTAAGCTATGTAGAAAACTCCCAGAATCACCCAAATCATGGTATCCATGATTGTCACTGTTGTAGAGATTCCAGTGGTGATTTTAGTACAGGTATAGTAGGATAAGCCTTTCACTAGCTTATAGCTAATGTATGTACACACATTGAAGCCAGTGTGTATGTATAAATAGAACGGGACACAGTATTACTATTATTTATTGCAGTGAACTTCCTTGTTGATACGTCATGATGTTGATAGTTTATACTTGACTTTGGGCACACATGATCGTCGTTCCAAATCTCGGAAAAGGTATCTGCGTTTTAAAAACAAAAGGGGTAATTTTGGAAGCTTTGTCCGCGATTTCAAAAAAATAGGGGTGTTTGTTGGAGGCTATGTCCGCGAAAAAGATAAAAGTTAGAATGTGTGTTGTGTCATATATCAAAATGTCCTAGGAGTAGGATAAGGGGGTGTTTTGAACTAAACGTGTCCTCGTTTATGCGCAAAAAGGGGATCTTATTAGAACGTGTCCTTTAAATGGTGAAAAAGGGGGATTATTTTCAAACAAAACGTCCGCGATTTTGTGCGAAAAAGGGGGTCGAATTAGCCAAATTGTCCGCGAAACGCCGTCAAATAGGGGGGTAATTCAAGATCCTGGAACGATCATGTGTTACCCCTCTGAATATAAAGAGAACACCGGGGTTGCATGTAAAGAAATGTGTGTATTATTCTTGACGGGATTTACCAACGTAGGATTAAAGTAGAATTCTGGGCCGAAAAACACACCATTTGCATCAGATGATGAGTGATCTTAAAACTTAATTTCTTTCCCCATCACCAGAGCTGAAATGTCACCTATGATTTTAATCGGAAAAGTGTACTTAAGGTCCCAGATACTGGTATACCCGTATCGTTCAATACTGGGACATTAAAGTTGCCAGTATTGGTCGATACTGGTTCAATTTTACTGGTCGATACTGGAACACCAAATTGTGTTCCAGTATCGAGCGATACTGGAATATTTTTATGTTCCAGTATCGGGCAATACTGCTAAATTTTGCCCATTTCCACCACGGCACATGCATAACAGGTTAATTATATTACTATATTTATACGTACTGCCCTCTTTGGTAGAGAAGCGGTAAATATTAGCGGTAATAATAGCCGATGAGGGCCACATCTGGCACTGTGAGTGTTACGCTATGGGGAACTTACAATTTTTTTGGTGGCTATTTTATGAATGAATAAAGTATACTTCACCCATAAAAGTACACAATTCTTTGAAGAGCGGGATACAGGCTACCAGCTGGCGTAATTTGTGGATACACATAGATTTGCCATATAAGACAGTGAGCAGTAGAACAGCGATGACATGCCAATTAAGTGAAACTTCGTACTTTCAGGCTAAATTTCTCATTTCTCAAAGAGAGTAGTTTTAATTACAGAGTAAGTTGATGGTAGCTGATAAAATGTGCTTTAAGCTTTTCATTTATATCAAATCTGTGGTAGTTACTAGCCTAACAATGTGTTTAAAATGTACACCAGGGTATACCTTTTGAGTTGACCTTAGGCGTGAAAAGTTAGGGTGATGTACAGCTATGTACAGTCTCACGGTACACTATAGGGGCATGTACATTCCTATGCACTCCATATGTATTTGTATTTGGCGCGCATATTTAGTCTGCTAAGCAGCAGGATTTAATGAGGGACAATCGAATGTATATAGGAACAATAAACTATTGTACTATTATAATAAGTATGCGTGTTGCGGGGGTACAAATATCATCAGTTGCAATTGCAATTCGGAACTACTATACTCTAGAAATACAAATATATATCATCAAAGAACGTAATTTTCCGATTAATTTAGATATTGGAATCAATAGGAACAAAATGTCTATAGTTTAAACTTCTCAGGAAAAATATTAATTACTTTGTTCTAGCATGTTTTCACATTTGTTATAAATCTAAAATTATCACATTTTTCTCAAATATACCGATCATTATTAACACTAGAATGTTATTTTTTGAACAAATCACGTATAAATTGTATTCAGTTTGACCTAGGCCCAAGTTTTTTGAAAAATTATATATTTTGATCATTTTTCGAAAGATTATAGGGCAACCTTTGAGTTCCTTGAATAAAAACACACCCGCAACTACTAGAGCTAACCCGAAACACGCATGTTTTGTAATTAAATACGATGATGTAACGATACAATAGGCCGTTTCTTGTCCCTATATTCGATTGTCCCTGATTTAATAGCGCGTGCAAGGTTCCAATTGTCATATCGATTGGCTGATATTTACAATATCATGCACACAATCTTACAGAATCAATACCTCCGTGAGCAACTCATTAACATAGAGGTGAACCTTTGGTCATTAAGGAGAATATATAATAGGAGGGGACACTTAGCTCATTTGCATATTTGCTCATTAATATGATTAACCCCGTGAACCCAGTCAAAGGTCGCCTCGAAGAGTCGAGGGGACTTTTCTATTGTTCTCTAACGACAGCGTTGGGACAGCGCATGAAGTTTCTTGTACAGAGTTGGCGATGAGCGATTGAGAAGTATAACAAAAGCATACATAAACAGATCGTAACATGAATAATGCAATGCAACAGGTCACACAACGTTCAGTCGAGCGACCGTATAAACAGTATACAAGATGCCATTTATTGTGTTCGAAATGTCAACGTTTTTACCATTCTTTCCAAAATAAGGAGTATAATCACATTACAAACACATTTTGTGCGAGAGTAACATATAAATATGGTTTAAAATGTCCAAAATGGCACGATAAAAATCCGTTCGTTATAAATAAAAGAATCAATGGTTAAATAATAAAACTGACACAATTACACTCGTCGATCTCTGTGGCGTGCATACGTTGGCCATATCGTTTGCAATCGACAATCACGGGTTCGAATCTCCGTGTGTTCGTTGTTGTTTTCTATTTTTTTGTTTTAAAAAAAAGAAGAAAAAATGATTGTGGATGTATGTAACATCATTTTTATGTCAATTTTTATAATTTATAAAGGCCGCCAATGCTTTTATAGGTTTTTTCTATTCTTTTTTTAATCTATTTTTCTATCTATAAATTTATCTCTGGATTTATTTAACTTTATAATCTAAACAAATTAAAATGCGTAAAACAATATATTATTGCTCGATAAATAAGTGATTGAAGTTGAGTTCACTTTGATAATGATAGCAACACTTGTTGTAAAACCATTTTACCAGTGTGCCCAACCATTTCTCCTTTGCACACTTTGTTTAAAATACATTCAGAGATGTCATTTTCATAGCTTGTTATAGCTAGGCTAATATACAACTGTAAGCTATTTGGATACACAAAGCAAACACATTTCCAAAACGGGATAGCCAATCGTACAACATGAGAAAGGAGACCGTTTATACCAATGTTAAATCTACCATGATTACCATTTGTTTTTAAATCTGTACAACCGATGAATTTCTAGAAAATCTTTGGTACAACTTCATTTCAAGAAAGGTAGTTCTTGTACCAAATTTAGCTAGCTTTAATAAACGAATTGGGAGACGCAATATTCATGTCGAAATATATGTGGAAAGGCAATCAGACAACTATTGATAGACGCGATCAAGTCTTGTACCTTTGAAGGGTGATTACGGGCACGTATGAGTAAAGTGGATTCCCTCTATAATGAACCAAAATTTTAATTTCAGTGCCAAAGATCTTGAAAAAGGTTACAGGGGACATTCTCGCTTCGACGATGCTCCTATGCGTAGGTCAACTGAAAGCCCGGTCCGATGGTAGACTCCGAATCTCCAGAATCTTAGGAGATATGTACACATTTTCTCATAATACTTTATGCTGCTACGCTTCCAATCATTAGATGGTTATAGCATCACTTGGGTTTTGAACAAGTAGGAACGTGTGACAGGTATGTGTATGGGCTGCATTGATCAATTGAAGCATCCCCAATCCTCATCTTACCATCAACCCTGATACCAGTTAATCAATAATCTGCCTGTGTAGTCCGAGGCTGCGTGTCGACGAACAACATGTTGAAATGAAAAACACTTACTTTGTTTTGGTTTTGGGCACATAACTGAGTTCATTTTCATTTAATCTTCACGCGTAGTATCTCAAATTGAAGAAAAGAGATTTTCCTACAACTTTATAAATTAATATTTTTACGTAAGAACTATAGTTTTGGAGTTATGAGCATATTAATTACCTGGTCAGTTACTTATTTAGAGGACTGTATATATGGTATTACGCCATTGCCTATCAAATTCATTTAATTTACAGAAACTTTAAAAAAAGTGAAATTAAAATAAAACGTCTACGCATTTTCATTGCGAACACCTGATATTTATTCATCTTTCAGCATTAAGAAACTCTTATTTTATTACAATAAACTCTTATTTTTGACAGGTTTTACCACCTATATGTACAAACAGGAGTGGTGCAAATTGTGGCACATTATCATTTTTTATCATGTTTTAACCTTAACACAGGCGAGAGATTTAATATTAAATTCATCGCTTGACAGAATTATTCATTTACATAATTCATAATGTTATTGTGTTAAATTTCTTTGTTGGAATATGCACAATTTACAATCAAATATTGACAACTTTCCCACATATGATTACACCATACGCATTTATATAATCATATAACAAAAGTGTTACCAGTTTTAAATTTCATTGATGCATAGGAACAAAACGTCTCATCTTCTCATATCAATGAAAATATTGTAATTTTATTTAAATAAGGGACACACGATAATAAAGCTTATTATTCATTATGTATTTGTGTTAAATTTCATTGTTGGAATATCCAGTATACTACAATTTATAACCAAGCTTACAAACATTTACAACTTCCACACAATCATATAGTTACACTGTACACATGATTTACATGATTACATAACAATAGTGTTACCGGTTTAAAATTTCATTGATGCATAGGGACAAAACGTATAATCCTCTCATATCAATGATAATATTGTTGTTTTATTAAGGAACACACTATTAAGCTTATTGTTTAATCTTTAAATGATATTGGAATATGATGTATACTACAATTTACAATCAAGCTTGCAAACATTTACAACTTTCACACATAGTATAATTACACCATACGCATTTATATAATTATATAACAACAGTTTTACCGAATTTTAATTCTATTGATGCATAGAAACAAAAGGTCTCATTTTCTCGTATCAATGAAAATATTGTCATTTGATTAAGGGGCACACTATTAATCTTATTTCATTAAATCTTTAAATGATATTAGAATATGCAGTATACTACAATTTGCAATCAAGCTTACAAACATTTACAACTCTCACACATATTATGATTACACCATACGCATTTACATCACAAAAGTGTTACAAATATATTTCAAATCCCATTGATGCATATATGTAGGAACAAAACGTCGAATCTTCTCATATCAATGAAAATATTGTCATTTCATTTTAATAAGGGATCTAGGACACACTATGAATCTTATTGTTTAATCTTTAAATGATATTATACAAATACAGGAGTTATAATTTCATTGACCTATCAGAAAACATGTAAAAATCAAATTATTCATCATATGCACGAGGATTAGTGTGATCCAATTGTTTTCTGTTTTGTTCAATGAATAGAAGAATGTTGCGAGAGTCTACATAATCCAGAGTATTTCCATGTAAAGAATGAGAGATGCAGCAATTTTAACTGCGTACACACATCTTACATTACTTTTGAACCGACTGATATGCAAACTCGTGAGTTCAATTATTAAATGACTCCGTTATTCCTTAGTATCTTGAATTCATATAGAGAGTATGCAATGCTACGTCACTATGTCCTCATTTGAACTGTGCCTCCAAGATGGATTCCACGGAACAATATGATTTTGTCAGTTCAGATCACATGGAGCGGGAAATTTAATTGTCAATCCGAATACGTGACTAGCCTATACCTCCATAATGGCTGCTCGATCCATTGTTATACTGTTCCGGTTGGTTCATTGCATACCCTCTATTATAGGTGTTTATAAAAATGCGCAAAAAATGTGTTGGTATAAAATGTTTTTATTTTACGATAATACATCAGAATTAGGTTCTGCTACAATCATTCTTACGAGAGCTAACATAATGGAATATTTACACAATGTCTTAATAAACATTACCTTTTTCTATGTTAATATACTTTATCAAAGTTTGTATTTACAATTCTCAATCGAAATCAAGCAATAGTTACAGTGTCACTCAAAAGTCTGAGCTGCGAAGACAATACGTTGTGCTTCACAGTAAGGCTAAAAAATACTTTGTCCTCAGCACATTTTGGCTAAAAATCTATGTGCTATGTTTGTTTTTGTGTGTCCTATGCGATGTTTTTATTTTAGTTTTTATTTTATAAACATCAAAATAATATATATTCGACATAAAAAAGGGACAAAATGTCTGCCGCGAAAGCTCATTTTAAAAGCAATGCGTGCGGGTCGCTGAGACAGCGTATTACATTTGTTTGGCTTGGCATAAAAGAAACTTTGATTATAAAATACATATATTATTCTTTCAAACAAAAATGTTAGAAAAATGGATGTGAAGGTTTATTTACTAATGTAAAGCGCCCTCTGCGTTATGTGATTTTTAAAGCCCGATATCTCGAAAGCTGGAAAAGCGCCAACTTGCGCTTCCGTTCTGACTATAAGTAACTCAAAAAAACGAACTGTCGCATTTGTATAATAATTATTTGGTATACTACATCGTGGAGCCCGATTTTTAAAATTCGTTTTCAAATTTGAATTATCATGCAAAATTACCTAATTGGTTGGTCCCTGGATGCCATGACAATGCTATAAAAATGCAGCTCCTCGATTGTGTGCGGAATATTATTGGTAAACTTCAACCCAAATACCAGTATACTCTTTAATAGCGTTTTTGAGTTACATCCAGGACGGTGTTTTTGAGTTATATCCAGAACGGTGTTTATTAATCGGACTATGTTACTGAAGTACCAGCAGCAGTTCATCAAATAACCATAAGATATTTGACCAAATCAGAGCAAGCATAACAGTCACAGGTATAACACACCTGCTCATTTGATATGGCTCAGGATCTTGAACTCTTGACCTGATATTCACAAATGACGATATGTTCATCGACCTGAGTAAGCACTCATCTCCTTTGGGAAAGAGCGACCATGATGAACTTAATTTCACCATAATCTACAATCTAGAATTACCTGAAAAAATGAATGTTCAACCAGAAACTACAACAAGGGAGATTAAATGGCCTCAAGTCAGCCTTAAGTCCGTGAATTGGATGGAGATTCTACACGATGATTTAGATTCCAACCAAATGTGGATACAGTTCACTAATCATTACCGCGAATGCACCGACAAATACATACCGAACAGAGAAAAATAACCGAGGAAAAAAATAACATGGATGAAATCCAAAGTCCGAAAACCAGTAAAGAGAAAGTTCGACCCGTACATGAAATTTAGAAACACCGAACGATACAAAGACTATGTTGATTACAAACTAAGAGTAAATAAACAAAACCAAGCAAACAGTGAGGAAAGCCCAATCAGGCTTATGAAGGACGTTAAAAACAACCCTAAACCACTGTACAAATACATGAGAGACAGAACAGAAATTGAAATCTGGAATCGCACAACTAGAAAACGAACCTGATAGACACAGATAAAGAAGCCGCAAACATCCTCAGCAATTTCTTCAAGTCAGTATTCCCAAAGGAAGGAGCTGGTGAAGCCCCACCCTTAAAACAATGACCAAAGGATACCAACGTAATGAAGAAACAAATTTTACAACAGAAGATGTAGCCAAGAAGTTACGGGAACTCAAACCTGATAAATCACCAGGCATGGGCGGTGTTCATCCAAATGTCTTCGGAGAATAGCAGAAGAGCTTTCAGAACCACTCCACCTCATCTTCAAAGCATCACTGAAAGTTGGAAAGCTACCTGAAGACTGGAAGAAAGCCAGAGTGACACCCATCTTCAATAAGGGTTCAAGAATGAAGGCTGAAAACTACAGGCCGGTCAGTCTCACCTATGTACCATGTACATTGTTGGAATCACTTATAAAAGACGAGAGGATCAACTTCCTTGAGAAACACGACTTATTATCAACCAAGCAGAATGGATTCATGAGAGGTCGATCTTGCCTGACAATTCTTCTCACCAGCTTAGAGAAAATAACAGCCGGACTAGACGAAGGAAGCGGGATTGATATAATCTACTTAGACGTGCGAAAGCATTTGACACAGTACCATAGCATGTGATAGGAGGAATTCTACTTCCCTGGATAGAAGAGTTCCTTACCAACAGGAAACAGAAAGCGAGTGTCAGGTGCACAGACTCAGAATGGGCAGACGTTCTTAGCAGCGTTCTTCAAGGCTCTGTTCTAGGACCACTGTTATTTTGTTCTCTTCATTAACAGTTAGTAAGATCGAATAAAAATATACGAATTTTTAAATTCGTGCGGCGAATTCATGGAGGCCGCCATTTTTAAAATTACGTCATTATAGTTGCTCGGCTAATAACGCCTTTTCTTGAATGGAATGCCCAGTTTATCATTAAATAAACTAAATTTGACTTAAACTCGATTCCAGATGATATTTTGTGCGTTCAATTGACCCCGAAAAACAAACGACGTTATTTTTAATGACAAAACCACCTCATACACGAACGAATTTGTTACTTTTTTGGGGTTTAAAGTCACTTTTTACTCCTTTTTCCTTCGATAGATTTTGCTTGCCGTAGGTGAAAAGTTTGTAAATACATTGAACTATCGGATTCACAAGTTTAAACATACCCCAAATTAATAGAATTTCCCCGCAGCGAAAAAACACTTTAATTGCTATATACTTAACTGTGTACATCCGGGACACTAATATACTTTTAAAACAAAATGGCGGCCCCCATAGTCGGACACGAATTTAAAAATTCGCATATTTTAATTCGATCTTACTGACTGATTAACGACCTGCCAGACAACATAAACTCGGAAATATATTTTTTTGCAGACGATACCAAGTTATACTGCAATATCAATGACGACAAAGACAGACTCAACCTATAAAAAGATCTTGATAAGATCTTGTTAAGATTCAACGCTAAGAAATGTAAAAAAATGCATCTAGGCCATAATAACACCGTAGCCAGCTACCAACTAAACAACATAGAGCTAGACGAAAGCATGGAAGAAAAGGACATAGGAGTAGTTTAGTTGACCCAGGATTGTAAGCCCAGCAAGCAGTGTATGAAAGCAGGTTAGAGACATGAACTGCCTACACGTGTAGTGAAGAGGACATTTACCTATTTTGACAATAACCGCTTCAAAGTGCTCTACAAATCGTACGTCCGACCAGATATGTGCCCAAGCCTGGTGCCCATACCTTAGAAATGATGTCAACGCCATGGAAAGAATACAAAGGAGAGCAACTAAGATGGTACCCCAACTGAGACACCTAACATATGAAAACAGAATGAAAAGCCTAGGCATCATCTCTGGAGAAGCGTATCTCAGGGTGGTCCCAGGGATACTATTAACTTTGGGATGGATAGGAAAGTCGTATACTAACGTACGTAGCGAAAACGGACCTTTTGAATAAATTATGATAATCGTCTGGAATGCGTCGGTGACCGGCGTTTAACGCGTTTAACAATGTTTAACCAGGTTTAACTGCATTAAACGGCATGTTAGTCAGCATAGGTTTGTCGTCAACCAATGGAACGAGCTACACTAAGACAGTGAATGCATTTAAATATAGTTCTCAACAAACACTGGAACATACTAAGATATGGAATCGTAAAGGCTAACAGCCTAAACTAATTTGTCCATCAAACCTAAGTGTAAAGGTAAGTGTAGCCAATCAGAGGCCCTGTATGGTTACCATGGCAACCAGAGCGAAATTTAAGTCAATTTTGAAAGTTTGTGATATTGGCTATATTATGGGATATATCACTCATGAGTCCAGTTTTGGAAAAGTTGTTAATATTGATATTCTTTATAGGGGCTTCTGACCCCCCCCCCCCCCCCCCCCCCCCCCCCCCCCCCCTTAAAAGAGTTCCTAAAATAAAAATGTCTGTCCAAATAGGACTTAAGCCACGACTTAATTCGTTTTCTTTGTCGGCCAAAAACACAATCTATGATTACTCTTTATTTTCAAGGAATTAGTTTAAAACAAAGTAAATTTACAAATTCGTTAACATTATAAATGACCAAATAGGCTAATAATCAACATGTTTTAACAGTATCATCAAAACTGCAAGAACGTGATCGATCATCTAAAAATCAAATGCTGCGTCTGCGATCGTTAATTAATAGCGCGGAACGCAATATCCACTCAGTGTGCTTAGATCGACGTGCGAATTTTGATAGTACAGTATAGTATCGTAATTCAAAACTATAGTTAGGCCAAATAAAAAAATAACAAGTTTAGCGTCCTGACTTTTTCAAAAAAGGAAGGAGGAGGCCCTTTTTATTTTTCATCTTTGGTACTTTTTGGAGTAAAATCGTCCCGATTAGCGACAAACTTTGTGAACCTGAAAGAGGAGGAGGCCTCTTTAAATTGTTTTTATTCCATGGTTGTGAGGGGTTGGTCAACACAAAACTTGTTTAAAATGCATATAAGAGAGAAACAAAGCTGTTACAAACATCTTACAACTCTGAAACACCTGCACAAAAAACTTATGACTGAAATAATGAAAAAAGAAAAGACATTTGAAGCAGACCAAAAAAAGGAAGCGTGAGGGGACGCTTAACTTGTATTTATTTTTATTTTGCCTTAATATTATTAAAGAGATCGGGAGATATGGCATTTGGGAGCAAATACTCAAGGGTACATTACGCAATATTGATATAGTAAGCCGTAGCTATACTTCATCACCATGTGTGTCAAATTCAACAGGTGGAGGCATGGGGACCTTACTTCGTGGCGCATTAGTATTCTTGACTGAAGATTTGGTATCAAAGTTCAGACATTTGTCATGGGTCATACTCTTAACAGTTGCATCGATGACTTCGTAAGTCGAATCTGAATTTTCTGTAGGCAAGGGCGCGTTAGTACGAGATGTGTTCAAGGGCGTCCCCAGAGGGGGGGTGTGGGGGGGTGTCACACCCCCCCATTCATCAAATCTGTCGGCAAAATTATGGTGCTGTGGGCAAATCAAAGGAAGGAGGAAGAAAAGGGAGAAGAAAAAAAGGAAAGAGAAAGGGAAAGAAAGAAGGGGAGAAAAAAGAAGGGGAGAAAGAAAGAAAGAAAGAAAGAAAGAAAGAGAAAGGGAAAGAAAAGAGGAAAAAAAGAAAAAAAGAAAGAAAGTGAAAGGAAAGAGGAAAGAAAGAAAGGAAAAAGGGAAGAAAGAAAGAAAGCCCTATAACAATTATTGTATGCGCAAATGATAATGTTGTGTCGGCATATATGTTATGTTAACACAAATCAAATTAAAAATGAACAAAGGCAATGTAGGCATATGAATTTGTAGGCACTGTGAACGAGCCCATTTTTATGAGATTTTGTGATTTACATGAACAGCCTAGGCCCAAGTCTTTGTTTTGCTTATTGTCAAGACACACAAAAAAATTGTGTCGGAATAGTATAGGCCTAGGCTAGGCATAACGGGCAATGTGTGGGACCTTTAATCATACTAACTAGGCCTATTTCATTGTCGTTGTCAATGCAAACCCAAGTCAACAATGTCGCCAATGGCCAATCATATTGGCACATAGGTTACGAAATATTAAATAATTCGCCTATAATTATGTACATGTAAGTTGATGTAGGCCAATTGCTCTCATTGTA
Source organism: Ophiura sarsii (assembly GCA_035610835.1). Taxonomy (NCBI): domain Eukaryota; kingdom Metazoa; phylum Echinodermata; class Ophiuroidea; order Amphilepidida; family Ophiuridae; genus Ophiura; species Ophiura sarsii. The sequence goes on along the minus strand of CM069451.1, from coordinate 28,384,919 downwards.
CTGATTGTAGACGCTGCAAGCTCACTATCAGTCTATCGCTAAAGTAAGTCCAACTCCAACGTTTAGGTGTCAATGCAAAGTAAGAACTTATAAGTAGACTCTGTCCTAACTTCGACTTGAACAATGCAAATTATCATTATAATTAAGACAATAAGCGCAACTGTCGTCATTTGCGTGAGACCAGGATTTACAGTGTGTGCACCAGGGGCACGATATCTCACGTTATGGTATAGGTACGTCTATGTCGTTGTCGGACATACAGGCTGTAGGCCTATCATGCCTATACTGAACATTTGACCATGTTTTGTTAGCATTATTCAACAAAAACAAGATGGCTTCAGGAAAGTGTTCCATGACCATTTTAGTTTAAAAACTCAAAATCTTTGTGCGTTTCGCGCGCATTCTTTCTACAGGTTCCAACATTATAATGGATCTCGAACCAAACCAAATATTATGGGGGACGTTAAAAACGTCATACTGGACCCTTTTAGTTTTAGAAATGACAAATGTTGCGCGCTTCGCGCATATTAGTTTCAATGTTTCATTATTCAAGCTGAACAAGATGGCTTCAGGAAAGTTTTCCATGACCATTTTAGCTTAAAAACTGAAAATCTTTTTGCGCTTTGCGCGCATTCTTTCTACAGGTATCAACATTATAAATGTCTCGAACCAAACCGAATATTATATGGGTGACGTTAAAAACGTTATACTGGACCCTTGAAGTGTTAGAAATGCAAAATTTTGCACGCTTCGCGCATACTTAGTTTCAATGTTTCATTATTTAAGCTTAATTTATAGTATCTGAAGGCTTCCAACCAGTTTTCAATGACCATTTTAATTTTAGTTCAAAACTTGAAAAATTTGCGCGCTCTGCGCGCATATTTTCCACAGGTTTTAACATTATAATGGCCCTCAAACCATACGATTTGGATCAGGACTTGATATGTGTAACTATGCAATATCAAACCGTCAAAAACGTCATACTTGACTATTTAAGTGTTAGAAATGCCAATTTTTGCGCGCTTCAAGAAAGCTTCAGGACAGTTTTCCATGACCATTTTAGTTCAAAAACTGAAAAATTGTGTGCGCTCAGGCCGCATCAGTGGCGTAACCAGCGGGGGCTGGATCCCCCCACTTGGAACCCTTGCCCCCCACTTGCCCCCCCCCCAAATGAATCATGGAATATGATGGTACAAAGTAACAGATGAAAATTTTTCGCACGCTACGCGCGCATGTCTTCCCAAAATGCAATATTCTATGGTACAAGCTTGTTTAGAACCGAAATGTAGCTTATTCGTACAAAAGGTAGGCGTTAAAGTCGCAAATTTTTTCGCGCGCTATGCGCGCATTTATTGACACTGGAATGAAGCCCACCCATTAGGAGCCCCCCATTTCAAGTCACTGCCCCTTCTTGCCCCCCAAATGAAAAAGTCTAGTTATGCCACTGCCGCGCATATTTTCTGCAGCTTTTTGCGCGCTTTGTATTGGTTTCAAAATTTAAGATAAACAAGATGGCTCGAGGATGTGTGCCCCCTATCAAAACAGTCCTGGATACGCCCTTGGCTCCCCCAGAACTATTCAATCAGCGCTGTGCGCTGCTTTATTTAACATTTCAATTATCATTATCAAATTTGTGTCCCCCCATGTCTGAAAACTGATTGACGGTTCTGACCATACTAAAATATGCGTGTATGAATTCCGGCGAGCGAAGCGAGCCGAAAAATTTTTTTGTCGGCACAAATGGCTCTGTCGGCAATTGATGACCTTTACACCCCCCCCAATGAAAAGGGTCTGGGGACGCCCTTGGATGTGTTAGTGTCAGTCGCGTCGTTATGTTGGGGCGGGTTTACTGCATCTACATCAGTGTAAGTCGGGTCGGAATTTACCTTAATCGGGAGAACGTTTGTTTGAGGTGTGTCAGTGTCAGTCGCTGTGCTTTCATCTCGGCTTAGATACGTACTATAGCCTGTCACATTCTGTGTAGTTGGGTCTACATCAGCATATGTTGGGTCTGGATTGCCATCATGGTCACATGTCTCATTCAATGTAGTTGATTCTATGTCAGCGTAAGCGTATGTCTGGTTAGGATCAAGTGAGACAACTTTAGTACGTTGTGCCCCATCTGCTCCGTCCTCCGCGCCTTCGTTTAGATATTCATACGTCTCGTAGGTCGTGGAACTCATGGTTAATGGGTTTAACCCAGTGTAATTGGACTCTGGATTTGTTGGTGGTGTTGCATCGGAAGTCGGATTTCCTGGTGGTGTTGCATCGGAAGTCGGTTTACTAATCCTGTACGAAAAGAAAATGTACGAATGATAAAAAACATGAAGGTAGTTTTCATGAATAATGGTTTGAAGTATTTTTTATATATCGTGGATATATCAAGAGGATATGAACACATCAAGCTTGAATTTTTCTTTCAACTTAGCGTGATATATAGTGCGAGTATGGAACAAACACGAATCAAAAAGATAACAATTCGCATCTGTTGATGAAATCGTTTAATCGAGAGGTGTTAACATCTAAAGAGTGAAATCCCTATAAACATGATAACTATTTGCTTCGGCATATATTCATGAAATCATTATCACCAGTGCTTTGGAATAATCTCCCACTCTCCATACGCACCGTATGTAGTGTCAAATCTTTTAAAAAGATGCTAAAAACTCATTTGTTTCTGCAGGTGTAATTTGTTGGTACATTTCGGATGCAATGCACTCTTTTTTAAATGAGTGTATTTTTAATCCATGCTTTTTATGCTTAAATTGTATCTGTATATTATTACATTGTATATTTAATTATCTTTTATATTATTTTAATGTATTTTGATTGGTATTGAAATGCGCTTAAAGGAGGTGTCCCGCAAGCATAAAAGTGTGCATTATATGTTAGAAAAATAACTATCGAGCCCAACTTTTGTAATTATATTGAACAAAACACCACACTTATGACAAAAACAAATAGAAACCGCAATCTCTCAACATGCACTTTTTAAAATTCGCGGCAATCGAAAGTCCCAGTGTCGATGATGTCATAATTATACAATGCACATGCGCAAATTTGAGCACCGATACCCATGACGTCATCGACATCGGGACTTTCGATCGCCGCGAATTTTAAAAATTGCATGTTGAGTGATGGCAGTTTTTATTCATTTTTGTGACTAGTATGGTGTTTTATTCTATATAATTACGTAATTTCGGCTCGATAATTATTTGTCTAACAAATAATGCTCAATGTTAATGCTTCCTTTAATAAATCACATTTTCATTATTCAAATAGAATATCAAACAGACAAAGGCCGGGCCTGCACAACAGTTTCCAGCAGAAACCCGGGCATATCCTTGGTGTAAAATATTTTAATATTCATTAAAATGAGATGGACTAGTGTATAGACTCTATTACGGAATAAAATTGTAATCCTAAAAAACGAAGTTGTTGGCACTTTTTGGTCAATAATTTGAAAACTAAAAGTTTTTATAAAAAATGTAACAAATTAATCTTGGAAAGTACCTTGAGTTGATTTATATGCAATTTTGTTACGTTCCCAAAAAAATATTTGGGTCAAATAAAATTTTAAAAAACCCAGAACTTGGAAGTGACATTTTATACCAAAAATGGATTACCTGACTCATTTCATTTACAAAAATGTATACTTTTATATACATCACGTCATTAGTTCAAAAGATACAGCACTTGATGAATGTCATCATAAAAGGGTTAACACCTTCCTTAAGGTTGTGAACCCTCAGCATAGCTAAAACTGTCGTAACTTCTTCATTGTTCATTTAATTTATATAAAGGTACAAACAAATTTTGCAGAAAAGGGTTCAAGAAATCTAACCATGATCATGAAATCGACCATTGTGGAGAAAATTATAAAAAAACACGTTTTTTGACCCATTTTGGATTTGGAAAAGATAATTCAAAATATATTATGTCAAATTTTGTCATACTAGTTTTATTATAATCCTGATAACATTCCCTAGCAAGTTTTCTTTTCTTTCTTTTTTTGAATATCTTTATTTATTTTTTAAATAATATATAGACTCGGACAAACTGGCGAGAATTAAATTAACAAAGACATTAAAAATACACTGTCTCGAAATATTTTGATTGCTTTTTATTTGAAAACTTTTACCTGAAAAAAATACATGCTGTTTTACTGAACGATATTGCATACCCATGGAAAATAAAAAGGTACCCGGTGACTACCCGATAGTTACCGGATGCTCACAGTTTAATGTTCCCTTCAAAATGGCCGCTAATCAAAAACATGGGATCTCTATTTGTAACACAGCAGAATCTATGACGAGCGAAACTCAATTAAATAAACGCGAGGATCAAGCAAATGATACCAGCCGAGTAATTGAAATGAATAAATAATATATAGACTCGGACAAACTGGCGAGAATTAAATTAACAAAGACCTTAGAAATACACTGTCTCGAACCCGGTCCCTCTCGCTATCGCGGCGATTGGTTTATCCACCAGACCACAGGGACTGTGCTTACATGGATACCAGACGAACGAGCACTTATGTATACAAAGTCTTTGTTGAAAGCCTCTAGCAGCCGAAATACATGAGTAAATATTAACAATTGATGATGGCATATAAGCATGATTCTAGCAGAATCTATGACGAGCGAAACTCAATTAAATAAACGCGAGGATCAAGCAAATGATACCAGCCGAGTAATTGAAATGAATAAATAATATATAGACTCGGACAAACTGGCGAGAATTAAATTAACAAAGACCTTAGAAATACACTGTCTCGAACCCGGTCCCTCTCGCTATCGCGGCGATTTGTTAATCCACCAGGCCACAGGGACTATGCTTACATGGATACCAGACGAACGAGCACTTATGTATACAAAGTCTTTGTTGAAAGCCTCTAGCAGCCGAAATACATGAGTAAATATTGACAATTGATGATGGCCTATTAGCATGATTCTAGCAGAATCTATGACGAGCGAAACTCAATTAAATAAACGCGAGGATCAAGCAAATGATACCAGCCGAGTAATTGAAATGAATAAATAATATATATATATTTTTAATTATAGACCAAAACGTGCCAAAAAATATGATTTTTTACCTCCAAAATCATGAAAATCACATTTTTGGTAAAATATCACATTTTTTGGCACTTTTTGGTATATAATTATATAAAATATTTTGATTGCTTTTTATTTGAAGACTTTTACCTGAAAAAAATACATGCTGTTTTACTGAACGATATTGCATACCCATGGAAAATAAAAAGGTACCCGGTGACTACCCGATAGTTACCGGATGCTCACAGTTTAATGTTCCCTTCAAAATGGCCGCTAATCAAAAACATGGGATCTCTATTTGTAACACGATCAAGAGGAATGAGTCGTATGTCGGGAACATTGATTTTGAGTTACGGGTAAAAAGAAGTGACACATTTTTATGTTTTACTTTGTTTTCTCAGTTGGTAAACTGTTTGTAGCTTAAAAACTAGAAGTTCGGTTTTAGTGAGGTTTGGACCATACAGTAGCATTTTCAAATGATGGACAAATATCAAAATCGCTGACATGTGACTCATTTCCCTTGATCATGTCACATATTAGTCAAAAGATAAATTCAGTTTCCCTTACCTTCTCATCAAAAAGATGACCAATATCACAATCAGGATGATGATTAAGATGACAGATACAATACCACCTATGATTGGTCCTATACTACCACCTTGGCCTCCAAGAGGATTAGCTTACAAAATTAACAAGATAATAATTATAGTCAGTGTTTTATACATTTCAGAAATAAAGACATCGATGGAATTATAGTTTAATGCAGGCATCAATGTGCATCTTTAATCTACCCCTCCTCAACAATAGTCAAGGAAAAAATAAACTGAATATAGATGTAGGTTCAGTCTCACATTAATTTTTATTTCCAAAGCCACTAGGTTAACATCATATAGTACAACGCTCTATGGTGATTTCCAGTAACATTACCTTTGTATAGTCCCATGTTCATAATTCCATCATTACTTACAGAAGTTTAACAAATTCAGAAACAATCGATTCGTAAACACCATACTGAAAGTTTACATTCAGGATGCAACATCTGTCTCTCAACAATATGCCAAAGATGTGACATTTCAAGGTATTCTTGGTTTAAGACATTCATAAGTTAGTCCAGTGAAAAGGCCCTATTAAGGAATAAAGCTGTATCCTTTTAATCAGTCAAGCATGGCTTAAGTTGGAAACTAATCAATGAAATCACAGGCAGAAAGGCATCAACAAAAGGTCAGTTGAAAGGAGACACGCAAAAGGAAAGGGTCACCAATTGGTACAACCACTTTCAGAACCTACTGGGAAAGCCACCTGATATATGTGAAGAGGATGAAGAAATAACACCAATCTTTGTAGATCTAGATATGAGAACAGGGCCTTTTGACCAAGATGAATATGACAAGGCTAAGAAGTCACTGGTAGAAGGGAAGACCTGATGTGGAGAGGACAATATACCGCCAGAAGTATTAAACAGATGTGCTCTAGATGATATTGTGTTAGGCTTCTGCAATGATGCAATTACAAATAGAGAGAAGCCGAGGCAATGGTCCATCCTCAACATTGTGCCCATTCCAAAGTCAGGAGACCTCAGCCTGGGTGGCAACTATCGTGGCATAAGTCTTACACTGTAGCTCTATCGTAGCGAACACCTATAACCGGATGATCCTAAATAGAATTCGACCTGAGCTGGATAAACATCTAAGAACTAACCAAAATGGCTTCAGGGTAGGAAGAACTACTATAGGACATATCCTGGCACTGAAAAGGCTGATTGAAGGGGTGAAAGCTAATAACCTACAAGCAATAATAACATATATAGACTCCATCGTGGCAAAATGCTAAAAATTCTGCACGCTTATGGCATACCAGGACAGATCGTCGATGCTGTTGGAGACAAGTACAAGGGAACCATGGCTAAAGTGATTTCTCCAGATGGAGAAACAGATCTGTTCGAAATCTTAGCTGGTGTACTTCAGGGTAACACCCTTGCCCCATATCTGTTTGTTATAGTATTAGACTTCGCCCTGAGAATGGCTATAACAGGAAAGGAAGAAGAGCTTGGATTCCATCTAGAAAAGCGAAAAAGCAGAAGGATTGGACCCGTAGAAGTGACAGACTTTGACTTTGCAGACGATATTGCCCTGCTGTATGAGGAATTACACCAGGCACAAGATCTACTCCAGAGGGTCGAGACATCAGTGGCTAAAGTTGGCTTGTCTATATATGAATGCAAAGAAGACAAAGTTCATGGCATACAACCAAACAAGTGCGGTGGAAATAAGAACAAATGATGGAACCAAACTAGAAGATTTCAAATACCTAGGTGCCTGGATGTCAAGCACTGAAACAGATATCAAGCAACGTAAGGCAGCAGCTTGGAGAGCCTGTGGGAAGCTGAACAAGATCTGGAAATCCACCCTACCAAGAAAATTCAAACTTCGCGTGTTCGCCGCAACTGTTGAATCTGTGTTACTTTATGGCTGTGAGGCATGGACCACCTCCCCATAGCTAGCAAAGCAACTTGACGGCTGTTATACTCGTATGCTGAGGGCTGTCCTCAACATTCACTGGAAGCAACATACAACTAACACAGAGCTGTATGGAGACCTCCCCAAAATCACCCAAAAGATCAGGGATAGGAGGACAAGATTTTCAGGCCACTGCTCTAGGAGTCTAGAATGTGTGTCGAAGCTGGTTCACTGGATACCAAAGCATGGGAGAAGAAAACCTGGAAGACCTGCCCTAACTTACATCGATGTACTTAAACAGGACACTGGTTTGGATGTCGGAGACTTAAAGACAGCAATGCAATACAGGAGAGTGTGGAGAGCCATCGTAGATCGAGAACACAACTTGAATTAAGTAAGCAAAACTGATTTGGTTAATTAAATAAATTTGAGTGATAAATATATTTACAACCATCAAAATCTGCAATGAGAAGGTATTATTCATTGATTGGGAAAAGGTCAGGATGTGAACATTTCTATAAAACTTTAGAAACATAAATCTTTTTCAACATAATTGTTTTTCTTTTTTAAAATGTTTTCAACAATAGAAGTATTTTTGCATGAAAATATGTTTGATCGAATTCGGACAAATGAATTATTAATAGAAATACATTAATTTTAATGCTATCAAGCGAGGGCAGCAGCGTTCGAAATAAGAAAAATAAATTGGTTATCCGACGGAAAACCTAGGTTGAGATTTTGGTTATCCGCCAACATGTTGGTTATCCGGATTTGTTTCAGTGGTTCATTGGTGTTAGTTTGTTTTCTGTTGTCCGTGCCGCCAAAGAAAGTATGGACCGATGCTTGTTTCACCATTTTGCAAACCCAAAAGAGAAATATCACCGCTTATGAAGACAAAGTTATTAGCATTGAATACTGAAATTAACTTAATCGCGCTTCCAAGCGCTTTCGGTAGATGAGGCACCCACTACATCCTCAGTCACAGCGACATTATTCAGTTCATACAATGAGAGTGAATGATAGGGGTTAGATTCATAGCCATATAAACACGTGTGAATACAAATTATATTTTCCTCTACACAGACCCAACTCACAGTCAGTACGCAGGTATCGTTTTTAATGAGTGACCTCGCCGATTTCTAACCCACGCAAAGATCGATTTCAGGATGTCAACCTTGCGCTAAAACATTAAGGGAAGTTTGTTTTCCCTGAATTAATTGAGGTAGGGTTAGCTGGCAGCCATGATGGCGAAGTAGGTGGATTGTTCGTAATTTTCTCTATAATATGATGCCAAATCTGACACAATTGGTCCACAAACAGTGATTTTATCGCTAATTTTAGAATTTAACAACTTTCGCGACTTTGCTTCTTGTATCTATTCACTTGACCGGACTAAAATGCGTACGATATTTTAAGAGCAATTTCCGTACTAACGGAATCTTAAGCTTTAATTTCATATCAAAAACATTGATGCCCGACTTCTTTTTTGATAAGAAAAACCGAGTTTGATTTTCACCGATTTTCGGTCAGAAAACGAAACTTTACGATCCCCCGTTAGGCCTCGCCAACTTGATTTTTAGCCTCCCGTAACACGCCCGGGTTTCATTTTCATGCCCGCGTTTGAATTCATTATTGACATTTTGGAAAAAAAATACCGTTTTTCCAATGAAAACGTCTGAATTCATGCATTTTGTGGGATGAAATTGTGAAATGTTTATTCATTTTGACCAGAATAGCCTTTCTGTAAAAAAATAATATGACATTGTATAGCGCAGAAGGATCGATTTCGAACCCCGGACCTCTCGCTCCCAGAGCGAGCTCTCTACCATCTGAGCTATCTAGCAAATCTGAATATAATCGTGAGATTTAAACACTTGATCAACAACCCGTCGACGCTACAAAATGAATTTAGATCGAGACAAGATTCGAGGAGCTATTTTATAAGCATTCACTTGACCGGACTAAATAATTTTATAAAATTGTAAGCATGTTTCTAGTTACAAAAGACTATGAATATTATGATACGATGGATAAAATTGATGCCTAATTCTTCAGAAGCGACTTTTTTACCATGAATTTGGTTTTAGTTTCTTCAAGTTTTTCTTGAATTCGGGTTTGTCGGATTGCAATAATTTGCACCGAAAATACAACATGTCATGAAGTTCACAGAAAATATTAGATAATATTATTTGCATAATATGCCTTTTTACTATACAATTTCATGGCCAATGTGTTTGAAACGTGAGATTATAATCATGAAAAGAGCTCATTTACATCGTGCTATTACGAGGTCAACTATGACTGCGAAGCGGTTTCGCTACGGGTGAGTACTTCCGGGTCGCTTTGCTGGGTTAGAAAAGGAACGACTTTTCGCGTGCTTGCGAATTGACTGACTCACGAGGGTTTTCGACGAGCACATGTAATTTTAGTCAGCAGAAAAACATCCGGGCTCTATAAGTGCTAACATATTCTGGATTACTGCGACATGGTTCAGTTCGTACAACGGGAGAAAATGATAGCATGCAGTCAGAGATTCGTAGCCATCTAAACAAATCAGATTTCCTATTTTAAAATTACAACAGAACTATAAATTTGTGAAATGATGGAATTTTGAGTTCAAATTAACAGTTACTATCATACATTGTTGGTGCCAACAACATTTTGGTTATCCGCCGGATGATCGGCAATGAAAAACTGGTATGATTTCGGATGGCCGGATGGCCGCTATTTCGAACGCTGGAGGGCGGTATTCAACATTGTCCCCTCAGTACAATTCTTCCAACCTGAGGACTCAATATGGATTATTTATGTGTAGTATGGTGTAACCGGGGGTGTAACATATGACCAATTTATGACATATTATAGTCTAGTCATAAAGATAACGATTTGTTTAGCCCAAGTCTAAACCAACTCGAGTTCCGGCCACGCCCACGTTGCGCCTGTTTCTCGTCATGCCATATGCTATCTTTGGCTGTTCCCTTTGATGGTCGCGCCTTCACGTTGTGGTCCATTGTGGCGTGATATGTTTAATTGAATTTCGCGCGCTTTTGCGAGCGTTTTTTCTTCTTCTTCTTCAGCCAATCAGCTCCTAGTGGCCGCTGTTTATTCCTCGGTCATTGCACCCCATTAAATTTTGTCCGGCTGGTCGGCTTCTAGTCATATGTCTCCATTCGTCCAACGTGAAAGGTCATTATTTCTTCCAGTGGAAGATTGATTAATTTAAATTTTCCAGCCCGCCTCTCCATTGAGGACATTGTTAATTATGTCGTATGTTTTGTCATGAGATTGAATTGTATCACTAATCGCAGTGCTAGCATGGGTTTTATTGTCGAAGTATGACACGTCAAGCAAATTCTACCATAAATTCAGATTTGTGTTGTTTAGATAATGTTATTTCAAATATACGTGTTCAAAAGTCGTGTCCAGTGTAGGCCTATGGAATAGTTTAATTCATATTTGAATTTCGATGCTCTGTCTTCTAGGTAGGATTATCGCCTTAATATATTGAATTTGATAACATTTACTGAATTTAAACTAGCTAACATTAAATTACCTGGTCAGGCACTTTTTGTGTTTGTGTATGTGGTTCTCCTAAATCAAGAATTCACACATTTCCTGTAACACCTGGCGGCACAAGTATGTTTGAAATAGCAAAATGCTTTTATCACATAGTGTATCATCGGCAGCATCATCACATACTGTTATATTTGAGGCATTGTCATTGGCTATATAACACATGAATGTACAAATGTGGGTTCTTCATTTCACGCATTACTGAAAGTCAACATTTTGGCGAGGATTTAATTTTGGAATTGCAAAATTTGACTCTGAATTTGAGTGAGTCTATATGTAGTCTACTTACTATTTGGAGGTATGAAAACAGCTAATGGTTCAGACCATGGTCCTTCCCCTGCAGTAGTCTTTGCTCTAATCTGCAGTGTCAAACAGTCGGTGGAAATAGAAACAAAAAGAAAGCTGTTTGATTTTTTCCAGAAGAGTACAGATATATAACTGGAGATATCAAACACTTTCATTATTAGTTCCTGTTTTCTGTGCACTATTCCCAAACAAATTCATTGTTGGTTGTGACAACTGACAACCTATTATAAGGGGGGGTAGACTAAAAGTGTGCATAAGCTTACAGATTGGAATGTTTTTACCTGAAAATAGTATGTAGTATTTGTTTTCAGATATTCATCATCAGGATCGTGAGGAGCATACATCAGTGTCTCTCCTTCAACAGAAGTTTCAACTATGTCACTCATGCTAGCAGCGCTCCAGTAACGAATAATGTACTCGATTATCTCGCCATTGGGCATATCTGGTGCGGACCACTGAATTGCAGGCTTGGAGTCTGCTGTTGCTGCTTCTTTAGGTTGTGCAGGAGCTGAGGGAACTGGAATTATTGGTAGAGAATAAAAGGAAAGGTTGTTATACAATTATCCAATCATCCAGGATTACTAGATTTCACCAAAAAAAAGTTTATAAATATTTTGTCAATTTGCTGGCGTAGTGCATGTTAGAATATAACCATTGCCAAGTCAACTTGCTCACGCTAAGTTTGTTATGAACCACTGATAACATTTCATTTCCCTCTTACTATTTGGAAGGGAGAAGCTGGTGTAATCATGCTATTTTTTGACACAAATAAATGTCTGAATTCAATTATTATGAATCGGGTCACAACTGCTATCTTATCCTTACATACTTTGCACATACCTCCAGCAAGTGTTCTATATGTCATAGTAATTTCCACTCCCTTCCCATCATCCGTATTAGCTGCTATAGTGAAGGTATACTCTGTGTATATGTCTAGGTCTGTAAAGATCACCGTCATTTCAGTTGTAGTCTCATGCTCCCCATTCACGGCACTTTTGGCTCTGCTGCCGCCCCCAATAAATGAGTATGTGTAACCAATAATGATGCCATTTCTATACCCACAGGGGGGCTCACTCCAGGTAAATGTTATACTGCTGTTAGTAGCTACAGCAGTCAGGTTATCTGGGCCACTAGTTGGTGCTGTGAAATGAAATGTATAGATGGTAAACTGTAAACGACTTGTTTTGCTAATAGTGGGGCAAACCCCGGGAGGGTGGTACTCAGATATTTTTTGGTAGGGATGTACCACCAGCAAAATGAAAATCCGACCCAAACAGTTACCGATTTATGGGGGGGGGGGAAGAACCTATATGTTTACCAAAAACCCATAATTTTCATATATATTTGACAGATGTTGCTAAAATTTCAGTGAAAAACAGCAATATTGAGGATTTTAGACCCATAAATTTACCCAAAATTACTTTGAAAAAGGGGTCGTCCATTTACCAGAGGGTGAAAAATGGGACCCTATTTGCAGCACATTCCACACAAGTCCTCTAGTGTCCGATATAGGCTACCGATCGAATTTTAAAACATCACCTCGTTGGTTTTATGCATATTCTTTTACTTCAAGAAAGGTGATGATCCCAAAAAATCATGCAACAATGTAAGCCGGTGTGTGTACTTGGGATTATCACTTTTCTTAGAGTAATATAAGTAAGACTATATACTAATATAAAACCAACGAGATGATGTTTAAAATTTGATCAATAGGGGCCAATCCTGCCCCTTGAAATACACTAAATGGTCAACAATTAATTCTTGAAATACACTAAATGGTCAACAATTAATGTTCTCCAAATTCACAATAAATGACATGTGCCGCGCATCTAGACCGACACTCAACATTGTATAATGTGTTGTGACAGAACTATGATTGTATTACCTACTGGGTGAGTAAAAAAAAACCTGCAATAGTGGAAAGAAGCCATCTTGTTTTCAAAACCAAGATGATGTTTGAATTCTTTTAAACGTTATAAGAATAACATATGTGTTACTAATTTTATGTGAAAATATGAAGTCAATAGCATTTTTCGTTTGCCTTTGTGAACCTTTTTACCCATGCACCCATTTCACACGCTTGTCCACGAAACACCTAAAACATGCATAAGATTGCAAAATGCGTCTCTCATTAAAATTTAAAAATTCAAGTAAATTTGTGATATAATTGGAATTTGATGCATCCTTTATTGTTTACATGGGAGATAAAATAATCAATTTACATAACCCACGCTATGGATTGCTTATAATGTTCTAAATTTGAATAAAAAAGAAATTATTCCAAATTTTTGTTGGCCGGGATATTCAAATGTGAACATGAAATGTGTGCAATTTAGATTGAAAATTGATGTCTTCTGGTGTATGCACAAGAAATAAAACAACGTAAAGAATGTGCACATTATCTATACACTGCATATAATCAGTGACATAATCTATCCTCCTGATTTACGACTAGTTCATACTCTCTAAAAATGCATAAATGACACTTACTAGAGCCCTCCGTTGTTGCAGATTGTGTTTCAACACTCGTTGCAACTTTCACCGAAACTTCGTACGTCGAGAATGGCCGAAGATTGGTTAGTGCGGCACTTGTTTCTGACACAATTCCATACTGTACCTCACTGTTATCTACTTCCAGGCATTGATCCTGATTTGTTGGACGATATTCAACCGTATACTCTGCATTGGTTATGCATGAATCTGATGGGACTGTCCAGGATACAGCTAACTCAGTGGAAGATTGGGGTACTATGGACAACGTGTCAACTGTCAAAGGAATATGAATTATATACATTGGCTTTGAGGTATTAAGTTAGTCCTGTCCTAAAGAATTTAATAATAACAATATGAAGAAGAAATTTATATAGCGCCTAATGCAAAAAGAACACCTCTGGGTAATTTATCCATTACCTATTATATCATGACGATTATGCTAAACATGCCTTGAATTTTGAATTTAAACACCTCGTTTAATTAGACATGATTCTCTTCAAATATCTATTTTACTTTACAGACTCGTCTAACTTGTCAAAATTAATTATAACCGCAAATATTTAATATAACATGTCTAACTGTAACGCTGAATCAGGTGTATATTGTAATTTTCCATTCAAGATACCATGATTGAAATGAAATAAACATTGTAAAATATAAGGCCTCAACAAAAAATAAAGCCTATATGAATAAAGGCCCGATATAATTAAAAAATAAGTTTTATGAGTATGACAAGAGTTTATGGTCGAAGATCTTGGGCTGCCACTAAATATGATCATAATATAGAATCTGAGTACTCCTCAGCCTTGAAGTGACGAAAACCAGAACCCTGTTCTACGGGCCCGACCGACCCATTTTTTTAGAAATTGGTGAAAAAATGGTTCACATGCAAATGAATACCGACCCAAATAATGTTTATGGCTTGTCAAATATGGCTATTTTTTGACAGATTTACTGTTTGATTCGAGGGGGGAAATTCAAAAAATCAAAAAGAAAACACACACAAACAAATCCTGACCGACCCGACCCCATTAGAGGTCCGTTTGCCCGTAGTACAGGGTTTCTTGTTTTCGTCGCCTGGTGGACGTTTCTTTCCTTAATGAATGCTAAACTTACCTGCACCAGCTGTAACTGCATTTATGTATTCACTCCAATCCCTAGAGATACCATTGGATAATGTTGCTCTCACACGAAACTCGATAGGTGGTACAAGGTGACACATTAGACATGATGGTTACCATTCTGTCTTGTGTGGAGTCACCTGCAACTGTTGACCCTGTTTCTGTCCGAAGACTATACTGATTACCACTGTATAACACCGTGTCTGTTGCCACATGGCACCTCACCCCAAGAGAAACTAAGACTATTACGACCAGTAGATGTGACGATAACATTTGCAGGTGCTGCAGAGGGCCGGTCTGAAAGAAAAAAGAAACGATGCAATTGAAGAACATTAAATATAACTACCTGAAAAGACAAATCTATACTATCTGATGTCATATTGACCAAATATGACACTGCAAGTAACCCTAAAACTTAGTAATCAACAAACCAACTAGCCATTATTGCAGTGTCTCTACCAGCTGTGGAGTCCTAAGAGGGGGTTTACATTTACAGCTTCCAAATAAAATATAAGGTGTTTGCTACATGTAAATGTTTCATATTTCCTGGATTGATTATAACAAGAAAACGTCCCATGGTATAATGCCACGCCTGTTAGTAAACACTCCCCCTCTCCATTTTTAGCCTTGCTATCACCCAATGAAACCATATATTATAAACAATTTTTAAACCACAGTCGCCTAAAGACTACTATTTATTAAGTATCCACTCAATGACTCCCTTATGGATCTACTCTATTTGCACATTCTCTACTCTATACCAATGGTTCAAGAGTGCCAGCCTTACACCAACATCCAGTATACATGTATACTATTGATTGCAGTTCCACATTGGTGAAGCCTCATTACAGCAGTGACTGAATACAGAAGAACGCGGGCGCACATGAAGGCGACAAGCGCACTGTGCATCATATGCGCGACACGTGCGTGGGGCCAACACTGTGTGCGTGTGGGGCATAGTCTTGTGTACTCTTGGATTTCCTTTGCGCATGGAGTTATAAAACCTAATATTATTTCTCACCCAATTTGGAAGTGATCAAACTAATTGCCCTATCAACCCTATCTGGTTATGGATACCATTTAATTAAAGTATGTTTACAATTCTGCAATTGTTGAATTTATTTATCATTTTGATGATGAGTTTATTATGTTCCATAACATGTCCATATTACACCATACAAATAAGACTATACCTCAATGAGTTCGAATCAAACAGAATACTCACCACCTTCACGCGTCATAGCTGTCACTGATGCTTCGAGTCCTTGACCATCACTATTAACAGCATACACAAAGAACTCATATGTTGAATATGGAAGCAGATCATTGACGGTTGAGACAGGGGATGAAACAACAGCCGCAGTACCATGTGATATCCGGGTCTCATGGTGATTTGTTGACATTGGTCTTTATCAATCAGCCTGTATTCTACAGTGTACCTATCCCACTGGACACAGGCTTGCTGGAGGTCTCCACTGAATACCTATCATATATTTTAATGTGTAGCCAACAGACAAGCCCCAGAGGTATGCCAGGAACTGCAAAACAAATGTCAATTTGGTCATGAATTACACGAAAAGATGAATTTTCAAATGTAAAGAGAAGAATCTGTACTTTTTGAAGGGATGAAAATAACAACAGGCGAGTGAACCCAGGTTGGGTCGGTCGGATCGTGTTGTGTTGATTTTTGATTTTTTTATATTTCATGACAAAAATGAAATGACAGAATAACCAAAACAAAATTATGATAAAAAGAGGGTAAAGACAGATATAAACCTTACCATCACCAGCCGTTACTTGCTGCACTGTACCGTAGCTTCCTGTTTCACTTGCAATATTACCCGCTACTTCAAATGTATACGTAGTACAGGGCATCAATTCTGATATAGTCACACTCCACAAATTGGCACTTGTATAATCACTGTCAACTATCACATTATTAAGCCATAGTCTCCATGCATAGCCTGTTATAGGTCCAGGACATGTGCCTGTGCAAGTGACTGCCGACCATGTGAAGGTGAGACTTGTTTTGAGGATAACTGCAGTTATGTCAGTTGGGGCACTGATACCCTGGAAAGATATCCATTCACATAACAATAATGTGTCGATGGAATTAAGAAAATCGACAGCTGCATAAATGTGTCCAAATACAAAATAAATTACATGTCTGCCTTAAAGAGGAATTCACTTGGTGTGTTGTTTTTTTTTGCTGTTTTTATTAAAAATGTATTTCAATTCAACAATGAGGTCCCAGTAGGTTTACTGTTTGCAATTAGCTCATTAAATCTGACAACTGCCATATTCCCCTGTTCCCATTATTGTACATTTATATAATTCCCTCTCATTGCACATGCTCAAAATATAACCGATTCCAGTCAATCAATCCCAAGCCCGCATGGAGATCGATTCTCAAAGCAGGCGAGAATTTTATTTAGAATAATAAATAAAATGTGCCTATCTAGGGTTGCGTAGCAACCCTTGGGCAGTGGAGGCCATTGTTTGTTT